>CM050204.1:19943541-19961041 GCA_027475355.1 Coilia nasus | reverse complement strand
ATCAGGCTTTGCTCGAAGGGCCGCTGGAACGCCCGCGGGTCTCCGCACCAGTCCAGCAGCTCCGTCGCCGCCGTCTGGAAGTTCGCCGGATTCTGTAAGTGCTGTGAAGAAAAAAAAAAAAAAAAAAAAATGCAGAGAGGGAGAAATATTACAACAGCACACTTCAGTCCACCACACAATCACCACACAAGCCCACCTGACTGACTCGCAGCTATTTTTCACTTGCCAGACAAAAACTGACTGATTTAGACAACAATGTGACAAGGACAGGGACAGTGTACTTTTTAGAACTGAGCAGAGTTAAAAGCCTTAGGTCAGAACCTTTGTCCTCAAAGTGTGAGACGGGTCACACTAGTGGCAAACGGGAGGAATTTTGTTTTCTAAACATTTTTTAATTTAATAGGGGTTGGTACCGATACAGTACGGTAATAGATACTGCCCTACAAACCCAAAAGGCAGTAACTACTTGTACATAATTTATCCAATTGAGTTTACACTGGAAGTTGACTTTATAACACCTCCTTTGTGACTAAGTCTCTTGCTTCTTCCTAATAGGAAAGTACATAACAGTGTCACCACTACTCTATCTACAACATGTTTGACTGGGCAGTGTGACAACTTTAAAGGCATTTTTCTCAGTTTCTATGTTCACATAGTTACTGCACTCTGGCTTTGTAGGGCAGAATATGGGACTATGCATTTAGATATTCAGTTTTTTTTGTTTTTTTTTCAGAAATGTCTTTTTGTAGTCCCTTTATTTAGTAATATCTTTCTCAACAATAACACCTTACACTACAAAACAGCTGCATATCAGCTAAATCATTTATTGGCATGTAAAACTCAAAATACTTAGATGAGGTCTATGCTAAGTAATATGAGTGATGTATATACAGTGCACAAAAATGATGTTTTAATATGATTATTAAAAGTCACTCTCTTTAAACTCAATCTCTATAAATGACAGACAAAGTTTCAGAACCACTGAGTTAGAAACAGCAGTCAGTGTTTGGTTTTTTGGGATGTTGAAAATGTGGCATGTTAAAAATGTGGCATGTTAAAAACAACTACATTTGGGCAAATTAAAAACAGCAGCATTCTGGGGGCAGGTTTTCTCCCCTATTCTCCTCATTCTCCTCCATCTTTTCTTGTTGCCTGAAAGGCTCTTCAGAGAGTGTGTGTCTGTGTGTGTGTGTGTGTGTGTGTGTGTGTGTGTGTGTGTGTGTGTGTGTGTGTGTGTGTGTGTGTGTGTGCCCGCGACCCTGCCTGGGCCCTTGGAGCCGTCCAGAAGATGGCCCTGTGTGTGTGTGAGCAGCTGCGCCCCCTGTGTGTGTGTGGGTGGGTGGATGTGTGAGAGAGAGTGTGTGCATATGTGTGTGTCCAAATGTGTGTGTGTGTGTGTGTGTGTGTGTGTGTGTGTGTGTGTGTGTGTGTGTGTGTGTGTCCAAATGTGTGTGTTGTGTGTGTGTATGTGAGAGAGAGAGAGACAAAGTTTGTGTGTGTGTGTTTATGCATATGTGTCTGTGTATGTGTGTGTGTGTGTGTGTGTGTGTGTGTGTGTGTGTGTGTGTGTGTGTGTGTGTGTGTGTGTGTGACATATCCAAACCCCTCCCAGCACAAAGAGGCTCTGTGTGCCTCAAGGTCTCCCCCTGGCACCGGCGGGCAGCTTAATCCAGCATCCTCGCTCTCTTTTGTCTGCTAAGATGTAATAGATCCGCAACTTTGAAAGCAATAGCCAAAGACGCTAAAGCCAAACAAAGAGACGTGCTGAAGTGCTTTTGCGGCAGGGGGGATTCAATAAAGACTGACTTACTCATTTTTTTCATTGAGCTCTCTGATATTGTTTATGTGTGTCCCTGCAACTTCCTTCTAGGTTGTGCTTTGCCTGACACGGTAGTTAATTTAGTAGTAGTAGTAGTAGTAGTTAACGGCCTCCAGCTCTCAAACTCTCATCTGATTTTGCCTTTAGCACAGCAGTTGAGACAAAATGGTATTTGGTGAGATTAAGAGAGTGACAGACTATTTCTTTTTTAATGTAGGCATGATCTTAAAAAAAAAAATCCTCCCCGAACTGCAGCAGCTCTGGAGGTCTGCTGCCGCCTTTGGCACACAACGGCGCCGAAGCATCGCTGTCTTTAGGGGGCAGCAAAGGTCGACATTTTTGAATAAAGGAGCTTTTGGGGACGGCTGACAAAGAGCTGGTGTGACAAAAAAAGGACCAGTCTCCATTGTGGGGCGGTAATGCGGGTCCCCGGCGCGCTCCTGCTGGGTAAATCCTTGACAACATAAGGGAGATTGTTGGCTGTGAAGCCTCGTCTATTGCCACTGTGGCTTGTGGTGACAAAACAGAGCTGAGAGAGAGAAGGAGAGATAGAGAGAGAGAGAAGGGAGAGAGTGTGTGAAAGAGAGAGAGAGAGAGAGAGAGAGAGAGAGAGAGAGAGAACTACACAGACAGACAGACGGGGGAGGAGGGAGAGGGAGAAAGAGAAAGAAAGAGACAGAGACAGAGAGAGAGAGAGAGAGAGGGACAGACGGGGGAGGGAGAGGGAGAAAGAGAAAGAAAGAGACAGAGAGAGAGAGAGAGAGAGAGACGAGGACAGACGGGGGGGAGGGAGAGAGAGAGAGAGAGAGAGAGAGAGAGAGAGAGAAGAGAAACTGATCCTCTGTTTAAGTACGTATTCTTCAGCTCCACATAGCCACTCCAAAACAGCGTGGACGGACAGATGGTAAAATATAGAGAGACGAAATGAAACACAGAGCGAGGGAAAACAGAACACCACAGGGGGAAATGCAGGGAAAAATGGATGCCTGAAAGACAGAAGAGCCGGTGCTGTTTTGATGGCACGGCTGATGTCACTGTTGTTACGTATCGTGGCGTATCGCTTCTGACTGGCAGGGTGGCCGGGGCATTTGGCTGCCGTGTGGCACAGGTGTTGTGCATTCGCTATCCAAACCACCCCTCCAAGCTTACCCCCTCTCTGCCCCCACACACACACACACACACACACACACTCGCTCTGTCTCTTTCTCACACACGCACACACACACACACAGACGCACACAGCATTAACATGGCCTCTACACTCTACAGCTCCAGGAAACACTCTAGCATGCCATCCATCAGCACAGCCACAGCCAACTCACACGCTCATTCGTGCGAGCACACACATACACTCACTCACTCACACACACACACACACACATGCACACACACCCACACACACACGTGCACACACACATACTCACTCACACACACACACACACACACGTGCACACACACATACTCACACACACACACACACACACACACACACACACACACACACACACACACACACACACACACTCGTGGCCATCAGAGGAGTGGTGCTGCAGCTGGAGCCCTGGCTGCTGCATACTCAAGCAAGCCTCATTAGGAGCAGGACACACAGGCATCAGTATTCCTGTCGCGCCAGCCCGCCACGCCGCAAAAAAAATCTTCCCGGCCCTGCGAAATAGATGATGGTTTTAATTAAAGTGGCAGCGCTCGGCAATGTTTCTGTAATTATTTGAATGACTTGATTTTCTACCGCATGGCGGCGAAGAAATGTGGTGGGGGAAGTTAATTGTCTTGATCTCCCGATCCATCGGATGATTCTTCCTCCTGTCGCCCCCTGCCACCCCACCCCATCCTTGGAGCCATGGAAGGTTTCAACGAAATGTGAAAGCCGCCAGTCTGATACATTTTTTCCAATAACTTTCTCGGTAAAAAGCAACCAGACGCCAGACACCACGAGCGCAAGGAAGAGTGAGCTGCATTTGATCCGTTTCAGTGGCTGCCTCAAGAGCGACATGGTGAGAGAAAGAGAGAGAGAAAGAGAGAGAGACAAAGAGAGAGAGACAAAGAGTAGAGAGCAATATTACTGGGTATTCACTGCAACCTCATACAAATTAGGATACAGAGGTCACAATATGCTACGCAGTACTCAATACATGTTGATTCTGAATAACGTCTATAATAACTATCGAAACCGAATTCTCTCTAATACCTGTTGTAATTCAGTGTGACAGCAAAGGTAAGGATCACTCAACACTTCAATTAAGGCCGATAAATAATTGAAATACTAATGTTCATTTCATTTTAAAAAATCTGTCTCAATTCTGACAGTTATTAACGTCAAATAAAATGTTAGGTTGTCTAATATGCTTTTTTATTAAATACACGTATCCGTATAGGGATGAATCACAATATATCACGATATATCCCAATATGGACATTTAGAGCACAGCCCTAGAGAGCAGCAGAGGGTTGCTGAGTGGCTCGACCTAAAGGGGCGCTCCTTCCCATGACTGACTGCTCCCTCAGGCTTTCAGCTCCCCCACCTGCTCATTACACTGCTGAATGGGCCACGTGGATGAATACTCAGAGTGCAGATAAAATGGCCAGGCAGTGAGAGTGAGAAAACGAGAAAAAATGTAGGAGAGGCAGATAGAATAAGACAGAGGAGAAAAACGCAGAGAGAGAGTAGAGAAGGCAGAGAGAGAGAGAGAGAGAGAGAGAGAGAGAGAGAGAGAGAGAGAGAGAGAGAGAGAGAGACATAGTAAGGGAGGGAAGGGGGAGAGAGAGGCAGAGAGAGAGGGGAAGGGAGAGAGGGGGAGAGCGAGAGAGAGAGAGAGAGGGAGAGAATGAGAGAAAGAGAGAAAGCGAGAGAGAGAGAAAGGGGGACATGGTATGGGAGAGAAAGGACAGAGACAGAAAGAGAGGGAGAGGGAGGGAGAGGGGAAGAGAAAGAGAGAGGAAGAGAGAAAGAGGGACGTAGTGAGGGAGGGAAATGGGGAAGGGAGGAAGACAGATCTTTGAATATCGCCCTCACAGGCGCTGTGTGTGCGTCTTCAGAGGCAGCTCCCGGTTTGATAAGGTGCCCTTGTTTACTCTCCGACAGGATCAGACTGTACCTGCCCGAGTGAAAAACATCGCACCGGCTGCTGTGCAGCCGGCCAGCCTGCACAGCCCTTCCCCACTCCCCCCACCCCACCCCACCCCAGCACAGCACAGCACACCCCCTCACTCCCCTCTCTATCCACCCCTCTTCCCCGCCCCTTACAGCTCCGCAGTGGCTGCATACAGAGGCTGTCCACCAATCCCCCCCGCACCAACCACCCACCCACCCACCCGTCTTCCTGCCTGCCCACCCGCGTGGTCTGCGGCCCTCGCGCCCAGCCCAGTCCAGCCCAGCCCAGCCCAGCCCAGCCCAGCTCAGCCCAGCCCGAGGTTCCTGTCGGGGCTCTGACATTGCCAGGGTGGCCCCCCGTTTGCAGCGTGGCACGTCTCCCACTAAACGCACCGCATCAATTTGATTAATGAAGCCCAATCAATGTGCTCTTTGTCTTTAGGGTTAATCAGCAACAATCTGGCAGCCATAACAGAGTTGACACTCTCATTTGTTAACCACTAAATAGGCAAAACAATTCAATCGAGACAGCTGGCAGCTGTAAAACAGCGCTCGACCACTTATTCAATCAGAAGATATCCAGGAGGGAGACGAGAGGAGGCGGGAGGACGCAGGAGAGTGAAATCTTTTAACCCTGGTGCGTGGTGCGCTCAGAGAGCTATGCTGTGCCCTTCCATAAAGCTGTCAGTAGACAACCACGTCGCAACACCCACCCACACGAGCAAAACAAACAACCGAGCAATTATCAAGGGGAGGGAAATAGCCCTGCGGTAACAAATCTGAGACTCTGAGTCTCTGTCAAGTGTGTGTGTGTGTGTGTGTGTGTGTGTGTGTGTGTAGGTGTGTGTGTGTGTGAGTGTGTGTGTGTGTGTGTGTGTGTGTGTGTAGGTGTGTGTGTGTGTAGGTGTGTGTGTGTGTGTGTGTGTGCGTGTGTGTGTGTGTGAAATCTGAGTCTCTGTGAAGTGTGTGTTTGTCTATGGCGCTTGTGTGCACACGTGTGTGTGTGTGTGTGTGTGTTTCAGTGGCGCTTCTCTCTGTGGGTAAACTTGTGCGTGTTGGGCCGGCCGAGTTGACGGAGCAGAGAGCAGGGGGCAGATGGCTCCTGGTGTGAGAGCTGTGCAAATCGAGGGGTAGCAGAGAAGGGCAGCAGGCGGTCAGGAGAGAGAGAGAGAGAGAGAGAGAGAGAGAGAGAGAGAGAGAGAGAGAGAGAGAGAGAGAAAGGCAGACAGAGAGAGGGGTAATGAAAGAGAGGGAGAGAGACAGAGAGAAAGAGAGAAGGAGAGTGAAGGAATTAAAGAGGAAGAGAGACAGACAGAGAGAGGGAGACAGAGAGAATGAAAGAGACGAAGAGAGACAATGAATGAGAGAGAGGGAGAAAAAGAGGAAAAGAGAGAGAGAATGAAAGAGGAGGAGAGGGGGAGAAAGACTGAAAATAAAAGAGAGAGAAAGAGAGAGAAGGGCTAGAGCGAGCGCTCCTCAGCCCCTGGCCTCTCACTTGCAACCTGATCCGCGTGCGGCTAACGGGAAGTCTAGCACATGGCCATGTAAGGCAGCCCAGCCCAGCGCAGCAGCAGCACAGGAGGAGCACAGGAGGAGCCTGCACTCCGCTGCAAATGCTCCGCTCCAGATCAGCAGCTCCGCACTGGGGCACTCACGGGGGAAGGGGCCATCTTTGGGTACCATCTACTACCCAGAGGTGTCAATCCCAGCTTCAGAGTCAAAAAAACTCTTGCTACATACTCTTGCTACCCTTCCTACAAAAACTCTTGCTACATATTAAATTTAAACGTTTTCTGGGGCATTTACAGGGAGAAGGGGCCACCTTTGGGTGCCATCTCCTACCCAGAGGTGTCAATCCCAGCTTCAGAAAGTCAAAAAACTCTTGCTACATGCTCTTGCTTAGCCTGGTAAACCAGCCCCTCGTACTTCATTTCATTTTTGCACAGAGGGTCTGGACCAGACACCGTCAGAAACAATTTCTTCCAGGAGGTGTGGACTCTGAAGTTTAAAACAAGTGCCTCTGCCTTTACCCAATCACTGAACTATGCAATTAGCCTACCTACGCACTACAGTTCAAATGTAGCACACAAGGTCAACATCACAGCTAACAAACACACCCTCTGTTCGCTGACTGGATCGGTCTTGCTGGGGCCGACTACATGACCCTCAAGAGATTCCGGTCCAGACCCTCTGTACAAAATGAAAGGAAGTACGAGGGGCAGGTTTACCAGGCTAGTTCCTGCTACCCTTCCTACAAAAACTCTTGCTACATATTTGATTCAAACATTTTCTGGAGCACTTACAGTGGAAGGGGTCAACTTTGTCAATCCCAGCTTCAGAAAACGAAAAAAAAAAAAAAAACCCTCTTGCTACATATTTGATTCATCAAACATTTTCTGAACCAGCTGATCCTAATGAGGACACAAATCATTAGACATGTAGATCAAGTGGATAGTGAAACTACCTGTGTTAAGTGACAGGCAGATGGAATACATGGCAGGGTTTTGCCTCTCTAAATCTGGGATGTCAACCTCTGCTCCTATCCTCCCTCAGTATTCCTTCGCGGACTGGAAGCAACTGGACTTCTTTTTGGAGCTTGAAGAAGTTTCACCTTTCATCCAAAAGGCTTCTTCAGTTCTGGCCTGAACTGAAAAAGCCTTTTGGACAAAAGGTGAATGTCTTCAAGCTCCAAAAAGAAGTCCAGTTACTCACAACTTATCTCCTTTGACTACCATGGGTGGATGGATGAGAAGCTACACAAGACACAACAAGTTCACCTATACAACATAATCTATATAAGTACACGTGTCAACGGACAGTAAGATTCAAGGACCTGGAGTCACGATGGGATTTTATGGTGCTGTACCTTCTTCATCTTGGCAGCTCAGGAGTGTGATAGACGGTTTCCAAGGTCATGAAACCTTATTGTGTCTGTCTGCCTAGACACAGGGCTGGCCTGCATGCGTAGTGGTGATAAGCCAATGCTTGGTGATGTCAGAGCCCAGTTCTCCCTTTGATCACAGCATGACATGCCAGCCAGGCCTGGGCCAGGACACCTCATTCACACTCACGCACAGGCAGACATAGACACACACACACGCACACACACACAGGCATGTAAATGCATACACCCACAAACTCAGACACACAACACATGCACACACACACAACACATGCACGCACACAACACATGCACGCACACACACACACACACACAGCTGTGGTCTAGGCTGCAGATGTTCATCCTTCCTGCTGAGGAAGACGGCGTGCTGGAACACGTCCACAGAAGTCTTACTGTACAGAACACCTCGCTGGATACTCGCACTGCTGAGTCCCACACTATAAAAATGATTATTCTGGTCATTTTCAGGGCCGGCTTAGTTCAGACTCTCTTAAAAACAGTCACTGTAATCTATCAAATGCCTGTCAAGCAGGCCCCCAGTTCTCAAGTATCTGCCGACTATCTACCATCCAGAACCTGGTCATAAGAATCTCCTTACAGAATAAGCAGCGCTTAACTTTGGCCTTAACTTACTGCCTGTTAGTGTTTCTTACTCCCCTGAGGGGGCACAAAGGAACATTTTGCTTCTGAAGAATTGTCTTGAATTTGTCTTTCAAAAACAAACAAGATATATTAGGCTGATTTGTATCTGAAATGGGTATTTCTTATAAAGGGTTGTAGTAGAAACAATTCAGAATTCACTGAGATTTAGACTTGTCTAATACATCTTAAATCAAATTTCAAAGACACAGTGTTTACTGAAGTCCAATCTTGTTCAATCTGACATGAGATGTTAAAATGGTCTTACACTGTTCTTTTTCTCCTACGGAGGTCTGAATAAAAACAGATCACATGTCAATAAGATCTTATTCAATTTTTGAAAGACATAAGAAACAATAAGACTGTGGTAAGAAGTTATATTTTCTTCTGGGAGTTTATCAAAATGAATGGAACCATGATTCTCCAGCCAAAGCAGGGCGGAGGTGTTACAGTCTAGTCAAAGGAGCCAAGTCGAGCTAAGTTCTTAGCAACTGGACTTCTTTTTAGACCTTGAAGCTTTAAAAAGACGTCCACTTGCTTACAACTAAGCTCCTTTGACTACCATGACCTGGATGAATGAGAATCTTCACAGACATTACAGTCTAGTGTGTGTCAATCCACACACACACACACACACACACACACGAGTAACCAACAATAATGTCTGCACACTGCTCTGAGCATGCCTGCTCTCCTTGACTCCTTTGTTCCAGCACCTGTGTGTTTGTGGATGTGCTTCCTTCCTCTTTTCTTTCAGTACACAGGATACACAACACACTGACTACTGCTGTTATGAATGGCTGTCTTTCAAGCGAGTGAAGTGCACAGACCAGGCATTTCGCTGGTGCTCCATTCTTACCTGTTTGATGCACTGCAGCCTGTCGTTGGTTTGCTGGATGTGCCTGTCCATTGAGTTCATCTTGACTGTAGCCCCTTGTGCTCTACCTGGAAGCCATCAAAGTCCCTCTCACTGAAAAACAGAGAGAGAAAGGATAGGAGAGAGAGGAGAGAGAGATAGAGGGGAAGGAAGAAAGAGACAGATAGAGAGGGCGGAGAGGGAGACAGAGAGACACAGAAACGAAAATGTGAACAGCAGCATTAAATCACAAAGTAGAGATATGAGCTCCTGAAAGACTCTTTTGCAGCACTGAGTTGACACAGATCTATGAGTGTACCCTCCTCCACTCAGGTACACTGGAGTGCACACACACACACACACACACACACACACACACACACACGCACGCACACACGCACACACACACACACGCACACACACACGGGGCGTTGAGTCAGTTTGTGAAAACTGGAGCTTTAACCAAAAAACCAAGCAGTCAGATCAAACATGACACATGCAAGGAGAAGAGGGAAGCACTGGCATTTGGGTTCAAAGCCGTCAAGCTCGCGTCAGATTCCCTCAGCACCGACAAGGCACCTCCTTACTTGTCACCCCCACTGAGGGAAGGCTCCTTTCCCCTCCTCTCCTCTCTCCTTCCCTACTCTCCTCCCTTCTTTTTCCCTCCTACACTCTCCTCCACTCCTCTCCTCTCCTTGCCCCTTCTCGTCTCTTCTCTCCTCCTCTCCTCTCTTCTTCTCTCCTGCTCTCGTTCTGTTTGCATTTTTGGAGAGTTAGGTCTCTCTTCTCCTCCTCCGTGGCTCATCTCCACTGACTGGCTCAGCTATGCGCACAGCACAGAGCAGAGTGCACAGATTGGCTCACATTCCCCCGATCAGACAAGCAGCCCAGCTGGAGTCCAGGCGAGAGGCAACAGAGAACCATAAAGAATGAACAAACAAACATAAAAATGTCACAGTGACGACTGGAGCCTAGGATAATTTTTCAAAAAAACACACACACACACACACACACACACACACACACACACAAGTGCGCAGGCAAGACAGGCACACACCCACACACACTTATCCGTATGCACATACACATACCCACACACACTGACACACACACACACACAAACACATAGACACGCACGCACACACACACACACACACACACAAACACACACACAAGGCTAAACCGACCCCAATCCAAATGTAAGGGCTCCCCGGAACAACGAGGCTTAGGCCTACATCTGTCGTGTCCATTATCTGCAGTTAAAAGGTATCACGCCTAACATTCAAGGTTATCAATTTTAGCCGGGCAGGCCCCTGATTTACGGCCGCGTTCAACAGCAAATAAATACGGGGGCCTCTTCGGCGCGGCCGTAATTTATTTGGCCCCTTCGCTGCTCCGAGCCGACACGCATCGGAATTAATAGTTGCCGAAGCTGAGGAGTCGGGCCTCCATCGCTCATGTGGCCCAATTCATCACTCTCACACTCGCGAAATTCCTCCACACACACACACACACACACACACACGTGTACACACAGGGGAAATGGCACACGACCGAACGGGTGTGAGCGGATGGCCAAGAGTGGGAGAGTTCTCCCAGCGGTGGTAGTGGTGGTGGTGGTAGTGGTGGTGGCGTAGGGGGACTGGTGCTGTGACGGGGCGGATAACAGGTTGGCACCGTGGGCCCACTTTCGCTGAGCCGCTTCCTCCAGTGCAGTACAGTACGCCCGCCCCGGCTCTGGGAGCGACTGTCCGGCCCAGCGGAACTCATCACGTTTGGGGCCATTTCACGGTGGCAGAAATCGGGAGCAGATGGAGCTCCGGGGAGGGGGTGGGTTGGTGGGGTGCGGTGATGGGGTGTGGATGGTGGTGGGCGGGTGGGGGTGGTGTTTTTCGAAGGCGTCGCTGCCGCAAAATTTAACCACAGCTTCCCTCGCCACGCCACAGCGATACAGGCAGAACCAGGTGGATTGCCCCCCACCCCCAATCCATGGGTGCCACTCGAGACCAACTCCCCTCTACACAACCCTTATATGTGCTCACACAAAGCAGCTCTCCAAACCACACACACACACACACACACACACACACACACACACACACACACACACACACACACTCAGCGGCCCGGGTATGCAGGGAGTGGGTCTGTGGCTTGCTAATGCAATAAGAGACAAAGATGATGAGATTGCTGATGCTGACCACTGCCAGCTTGGCCGGGTTCAGTTGCAGTGAGTGTCGGCGACCAGCAGATGGCTCTGTTCCATGCCTTAGAAGAGAAGGGGGTTGGGGGGGCTCTGGAGCAACAAAGAACTACCCTGGTGTTCCTTTAAGCCTTTACAAGTGATACAAATCCCCTGCTACAGCCCCACTACCAGGGCACACCATAACCAGCGGCGTGCCCGTCTGACCTTGTGGTTATTGATTAACTATCCCCTCCACCGTTTTCCTGCTGAATTTCACACCGCCAGCTAGCAATCACAGCACAGGAGGGAGAGGTCAGGAGATACAAAAAAAAGGAAAAAAAAAGGAAGGAGGAAAAAATCCACCCCTCTCTCTCTCCCTCTCTCTCTCTGTTACTCCCTTCGTCCCTCTCTCTCTCTCTACTCTGTGATTGCATCTTTTGTTTTCTTTACAAAAGCGCGGCTCTGGGCGTCTGGGTAAAGGAGCGGTGACATGAAAACACTGAAATGCCTCATTGAAAAGCCCACACGATGGAAGTCACTGCTTAGCACAACAAAAATCGGATAAAATGTCATCGCAGGAATTCTCGCTGCTAATTTGCGGAGCATTTTCTAGTGTTAAAAACAGCTTGTCAAAAGTAAAATGAAACCTAAGCAAATTCTTTAATGTGACCTTTAAAGCATATGTGCTTGTCTGTATGGCAGGGAGTTTGTGTAAACTCTTCACTTAGTGTAATAACACTTAGATACTGAGGAAGAGGTGCAGAGCAACGGTAAGGCCTGGCTTCTGCATGTTCTACGTATTTTGCTAAATAGTTTCATGCTTCTTTAAGGTAGCTAGCACCACATCTCTTTAATAAAATGGTCTTAGCTAGCTTATATTTAGCCCATCCGTTTAGCTACCTACCTTATGAATACATATTTAATAGTTGCTAGTTAAACTTTAACACCACAGATTAAACATCAACCTTATTATATCAAAATTTACTTGACCTCATGAAGTCCTTGGGCTAAAATTTGTGGCTTTAATAACCTGTGTGTCAATATGACTGTTGAAAACCATGTGCTTGTGTAAGGTTCTGCTAATGACATGTGAAAGAACACATACAAGTCCAACAAACAATTAACCAGCAGTGGTTCAGAGTGTAGAGGTCCTTCAGTGCACTTGGCTCATTTGTAAAGTAAAACGTGAATTAAAGTTTTTTTTTACCTCCACCAGTGGAAGTTATTTAATCATCGGCGTTCGTTTGTTTGTTAATCTGTTAGCAACATAACTCAAAAGGTTATGGATAGATTTTGATGAAATTTTTAGGGTAGGTCAAAAATGGGCTAACTTTAAAGTGGTTAGATTTTGGTGGTGATGGTGGTGAAGTCTGCACTCTCTGAGTGCTTTTCTAGTTCCTCCGATTTTTTTTTGTGCATTTTCTAACACATACTTTGTAACTGTATGCATGCATATGCTTGTGTCTCTGTGTGAGTGTATGCATGTGTATGTGTGTGTGTCTTTCTGTGCTGGGGTTTGCCATGTGTTTTGTTTTTGCTCGAGCACCTCTGTGTATTGATTGGGGCTAGGGAAGAAACAGCCTCACTTTCACACCCAATTTGGAGAGGCACAATCCGAGACCCCAGCCTCAGGATGGCGTCAGACATGGCATTAGGCTTAGAGCTGATGAACACGCTGGCACGCCACTCAAGCACAATACACACACTCAGCCCCATGCAGTGACTGCACATACACGCAAACACACACACACACACCCACAGACCACAGGGATGACACTTTAGGAGGTAAAAAACATGGCCGACAGTGATTAGCATTTGTGTGACAGAGCAGTGGGGCAGTGTCACAGCAGTGAAGGAGCCTTCTTCTGAACCCTGAGGGCCCCTCTCCTTCACAGGTGGCCCCTGGCGGCTCTGAATCAATCACTTTTGTGTGTGCAGCGAAGGCCAGAGGGGCCCCCGTGGGCCCCTGAGTCAGACACTCAGCACGCTCTGTTAAGTGGGTGGGAGAGAAGAGGAGAGGGGGAAGACAGGCTACAGTCTAAAATGCCTGCCATTGTAATTCCACAGTGTCTACAAAACCCAACTCTACCAGACCTCTATCAGTTTTCTTGAAGTCCCTTCCCAGTCTGTGTGTGTGTGTGTGTTTATGTATGTGTGTGTGTGCGTGTGTGCGTTTGTGAGAGGCTGTATTTCCCGCTTTCTTCCCACTGCCCTGCTCTGTTCTCCCCATCCTCTGAATGCCTGCGGTGGGGGAGAGTCAACCAGCCACTGGGCGGTCGGAGGGGAGGGACTAGATTCATTTCATCTAATGCTGTTTGGTCCACAGTGCCGCCACTCACCCTTGGAGCAGGCAGCCAGTTGCACGACAGTCACGCGCCTCCACTCCCAACCAATCAGTGCGGTCTGGGGACACCCTGGCCTCCGTCCCACCCACAAGGAAGGCTCATTCTCTTTCCCCCCCCTCAGTACACCACCATTCCATCCCCCCACACACTCACCCACCCATCCCCTCCTCCTCCTCCTCCTCCATTTAACCCTTCTCCCTTCACTCTGCCTCATTCGAGTGCAATGACCGCCTCATGGCCTCTGTGAGTTCCCTCCTCTTTTTTTCCCTCCTTCCTTCAGTGCCTTTGCCTCCCCCTGTCTGCCCCTCCACATGCTGACCAGGGACACACTCCTTTGTGTGTGTGTAATTATGTGTGTGTATGTGTGTGTTTGTATATGTGGGTGTATATCTTTAAGTGTGTGTATTTCTGTGTGTGTGTGTGTGTTTGTAGATGTGTTTGCGCATGTCGGTGTATGTCTTTAAGTGTGTGTATTTGTGTGTGTGTGTGTGCGTGTGCATGTATGTCTTTAACTGTGTGCATTCTTATGTGTGCATGTGTGTGTGCATTTGTGTGTGTGTGTGCTTTTGTGTGTTATTGTGTATATATCTTCAATTGTGCGCATTTGTATTGTACGATGGTGTTTTTGTATGTGTGCAGCTGGTGGGCCCCAGTACTGCTGCTGTAGTTCAGGGCTTATTTGTCCCATGTGTGGATGGACTGGTGACTGGTGAGAAGGCACAGGCACTGGAACCTCCACCCTGCCCCAGAGTCCCCTCACAGCAGAGGAGGAGGGGAAGAGGCTGGATGGAAAGAGGGCATGAGAGAGGGGAAAAAAAGAGAAAGAGCGAGAGAAAGGAGGAGAGGAGCATGCGTGTGTTGTGAGTACAGAAGTCTGGAGCTTGTAGGTTGGACGTGTTCCGAGGCAGCTCCTGGGTGATGCAGAGCCACACAGGCAGACGGGCAGGTCTTTCATCATTGCACTTACGTCACCATACATGCACACACACACACACACACACACACACACACGTACACACACACTTATACACACACACAGACAGACACACGTACATGCACACATGTACACACACACATGCACACATGTACACACACACTTATACACACACACACACACCTGTCTCTCTCACACACACACACCTGTCTCTCTCACACACACACACTAATGTCTCTCTCTCTCTCTCTCTCACACACGCACACACACTTATACACACACCTTTCTCTCTTACATACACATACTAATCTCTCTCTCACACACACATACATGCAAACTCACACTTATACACACATCTCTTTCTCTTACATACAAACACTAATGTCTCTTTCTCTCTCACTCTCTCTCTCTCTCTCTCTCTCTCTCTCTCTCTCTCACACACACACACACACACACACACACACACACACACACACTCGTGTATCTCTCTGAAACACACAGACACACACTTACACACACTCTTTCTCTGTCACACACACACTCAGGAAAAAGAGCTGACTTGAACCTATCCCTGCGTGTGACCCACACCTCACCAGCTTTGTCTTTTATCACCCAGAATCCTCGCTCTCCTCTAAAACATGCCCCAGATCTTGAGACGCCACGCTGCTGCTCTGCCACTTAGCACAGGGGTGTGTGTGTGTGTGTGTGTGTGTGTGTGTGTGTGTGTGTGTGTGTGTGTGTGTGTGTGTATGTATGTGTGTGTGTGGGAACGAGACGAACCGGGACAAAATCACCCAATCAGCAAACAGAGTTCTTGCCACCGCAGCAAACTCCTGCGGAGGTGGGAAACTGGCCCCAAACTCCAGAGGCGGAGGGCACTGTACTGTAAGGGTGTCCGACTGGAGAGAGAGAGAGAGAGAGAGAGAGAGACAGAGAGGGAGACAGACAGACAGAGAGAGAGACACAGACAGAGAGACAGAGAGGGAGAGTGTGAGAGAGAGTGTGTGTGTATGAGAGATTAAGAGTGTGAGAGAGAAAGAGTGACAGTATGTGAGAGAGAGAGAGAGAGAGAGAGAGAGAGAGAGAGAGAGAGAGAGAGAGAGAGAGCGAGAGATGTCTCCCGCTACAAATGCATGCCTGATGAAGTCTTAAGAGTGTGTTGGGGCCCATGCAGGAGATGTGAGTGTAGCAGAGGGAGAAAGGGGTCTGCTATATATAACACTGTCCTATATTTACTGGCTGCTGCATTGTGAGCCAGTGACCTGCGTCTCAGAGTGCCCTTGTCCTGCTGTGTGTGTGTGTGTGTGTTGGGTAGGCGTGTGGCACGGGTGTGTGTGTGTGTGTGTCTGTGTATTGGGAGGTGAGGGTGTATGTATGTTGGGGGGTCGAAAGTGTACAAGTGTATGTGTGTGGATGTGTTGGGCGGTGGGGAGTGTGTGTGTGTGTGTGTGTGTGTGTGTGTGTTGGCAGGTGAGGGTGTATGTATGTGGGGGGGGTTGAAGATGTACAGAAGTGTATTGGGTTGTGGGGAGGGTGTGTGTGTGTGTGTGTGTGTGTGCGTGTGACCAGGAGGATGATGGGAACGTGAGCATCCTCTAACTGCACAGGGGTGAGGCCGCCTGCCCTCCCAAATAATGTCAACACAGCGTTTCCCCTGCTCCCTGGCAGCAGATGCATCACACACACACACACACACACAGACACACAGACACACACACACACAGACACACACACACACACAGGAACATACACACACACACACAACCTGACACACACACACACAGGAACATACACACATGCACACGCACACATACACATACACACACACAACTAGAGGCATCATATCCACTTTCTCACCTGAGGGGATGTGCTCAGGACTCACTAGAGACACTAGCAGTGAAAATCAAAGTTCACATTTCATCAGAGAGTGAGGTAGGTCTCACATGAACATACACAGATACACACACACACACACACACACACACATACAAACACACGCACGCGCACACACAGACACACGCACGCACATGCACACACACACACAGACACACACACGCACATGCACACACACACACACGCAGGCATGCACACACACACACACACACAACTCACTTACACTCCATTTTCTATTGCTCACATGCACACACACACACACACACACACACTCACACACACACACACACACACACACACACACACACACACACACACACACACACACACACACACACACACACACAGACACTTGTCCACCATGACACACATGCTGATACTCCGTGCCACGCCTTCATCACTCTCCAAAGATAATCCCTGTGCCCTCCATTTAGGAAATGTAATTAAACAAAAAGTAAATGAACATTTTTACGCTGCCGTGGCTATTCCTGTCCTCTCTGAGCCCCCTGTGGCTCCCTCAAAAAGGCCCTGCCAAACACAGGGCACTGCCAGCAGCTGTGTCACAAACTGATATTTGAGTCCATTTGGTGTCTATAAATAAATCCCTACAACAGCAGGTATGTGCCTCTGAATACACCCCCCAAGGGGGTGGGGGGGTCGGGGGGGTGGGATGAACTCTCTGTGCTGCGAATGTGTCCAAAAGTGGGCTCCGGCAGGACTTACTCAGCCCCTCTCTTCTCCGAATCCTCCCCGTTGCTGCTGTCGCCATGAACAGACAGGGGGCGCGTCCGACGCTGCGATGTGGCGAGTCGCTCACT
>CM050204.1:19933541-19936041 GCA_027475355.1 Coilia nasus | reverse complement strand
ATTTCTGAGAATTCAGGAACCTCTGCCAGAACAAAAAAGAAACACCCCCTTGGGCACTGAGGAATGAAATGAGCACAACGTGAACGGGCTTATCGCTGAGATTTCAGTGATTTTGTAATAGCTTTTTTCTTCCCTCTGTGATAGGAGCGTTCTCATATTTTAAAATAATAGCATCATAAACCTTGATGTGGAGGGTTTGACTGGTCTCAGGTATCAGCTCATAAAAACAATAGTTGTTCTTGGCATTCATTAGCAGCTCTCCTGCGAGGAATGCTGGCTATGTCTGGCAGCCATGTCTTAATGGATGCGGGCGGATTTCAGCGATGTTCACGCCACACTGCGCCTTCTCCTTTCTCTCTCTCTCTCTCCCTCTATCTCTCTCTCTCTCTCCCTCATTGCCTACCTGCACAACACCATGCCACTCGCACACAGCTCATCTTCCACATGCCATTCGCAGTTACCATTACAAGCACCCAGCCTCACCAGCATGAAACAATGATGAAGAAGAGAGGCTTCATTCTTCCATCCCTCTCTCTCACTCACTCTCTCTTTCTCTCTCCCTTCCTTCATCTCTGCCTCTCTCTCCTCTGCCTCTCTGTCCCCCCTCTTGAAATTAATTATGTGTGAGCAGGCTCTTTTTTAATGCCGGCTACCGGGGGCCGCCTCTGCCGTCTGGCTTTGGAGACGCTCGGCTCGGCTCATCCGCTGGGTTCTATTCTCTGGCCGAAAACCAGCCCTCGGCCTCTCTCTCTCTCCCTCTCTCTCTCTATCTCCCTCTCTCTCCCACTCTGTCTCTTTCCCTCTCTCTCTCTTTCCCCCTCTCTCTCTCTCCCTCCCTCTCTCCCTCCCTCTCTCTCTCAGAAGGCTGTTACTATGGCAACAGGGCTCTTTCAGCGCTTGCAAAATAATGAAGACAATGTGTTTTCCATTTATATGAGTTTTTTGGCGCGCCGGAGATATAGAGTGTCCATCTTAACACGTCTTGTGCACTGCGGATACCTCACAATACCCGAGGAGAAAAAAGAGAGAAAAGGCTTTCCCTCATCCCTGTCTCAAATAAAGGCTGACAAGAAAAACCTGGTGAAAAAAAAACACAAACTGTGTATTTTTAAGGGTCTATTTTCCCCTGTTATACTAGAGAACACTTTAATTATCAGGTGGAATGAGCAGAAGGTGAGAAGCCTGTCGTGTGTTTAACAAAAGGAGGTGGAACATCTGAACATCTTTTACACAGCTGAGGAACCTTTGGAAAACAAAGCTTTTAAAGGCCAATTACCAATTACACAGTGTGAGTCCAATAAAGGAAAATTACATCACTGATTATGTAAGGATATATGACATGACTAAACTGTCTAATACTATATTTAAAGTAATACAGCAGGAATTTCAGAGACCATTACATAATCCCGTTTTGTTTGAGGACTGTGATTAAGATGTCAGCATTAGTTTCATTTGACGTGTGCAAATGGGTTGCATAATATTGACATTACCATGCAATGCACATATGCTACACTTAGGCAAACCTTGTAAACAGGTTAACCCAAACGAACATGCAAAGCAAACACAAGCCCAGAGGTAGGGTAAACTCAAACGAAAAAAAAAGTGAGAAACTCAAACATTATTTAACTGCTGTTACCAAAAGCTAAACATGACTTTCTGACATTTACTCAAGGGAACGAGCGAGAAAGAAAGAGACAGAGAAAGAGAGAAAGAGAGAGAGACTGAGACAGACAGAGAGACCTATTGGTCTCCACAGCTAATATACTCATACACATTTATGTAACACTTTAGTTAAACAGCCACCCGCCTACCCACACCTTATTCGGAATGCGGGAGAGAGACTTTGCCGATACACCCAAGCTGACTCCCTATGCATGCTGGAAAATCCTCCCCTGAAAAAAAGAAGGGGGCCTTGGCCACCCCTCTGTGTGTCTGGGCTCAGCCCAGTCCTGGGCCATACAGCTCAGCCTATGGAAAAGAGCAGGAGGGCGGGGGGGAAGGAGGGAAGGAGGGAAGGAGGGAGCAAGGCCCTGTTTACAGTGGAAACAGTGAGTCTGGGACATTTTCTTAGAGTCCCTTTTCCAATGTTTATAGAGAGTGGTGAGCAACAACACTTCCTGAAAGGAAAGCCAGCTTTCCGAGGCCCAGAGCCCATCCAAGTTTGAGAAATCTGCGTGGGGGTGGGGGAAGGAGGGGTGGGGGGGCCTGGGTGGGGGTTTGTCTTGGGAGAAACACAGAGGAACTCATTTTTTGGCCTTTTCCACCCAGTGACTAGTAAACCATGTGCATGTGTGTGCAGTATGCAGGCATATGCACACACACACACACACACACACACACACAGAAAATACAGCTCGACTGCTCTAAAAATTCCTGAAATTCTGAATGTTGACTAGCTTTAATAGGCTTTTCTATTGCAAGCATGGTGACTTCCCTGACTTAGCAACAGTTTATCCACAGACATAACAAAAAACATAATAAGCCATGTTTCAGATCCCTC
>CM050204.1:19928541-19931041 GCA_027475355.1 Coilia nasus | reverse complement strand
TATAAATCCCTCGGCTGCGTGAAGTGTGCGTGCCAAAACTCAGCCCCCTGCCCTTGCCACACCAGACCTCACACGCCTATTGTTCCAGGAAGAATGGGAGTGGAGGAAATGGAGAGGCAGAGAGAAAGAGAGAGAGAGAGAGAGAGAGAGAGAGAAAGTGATAGAGACAAAGAGAGAGAGAGAAAGAGAGAGAGAGAGAGAGGAGGGGAGGAGTATGGGAGGCATGGAGTCGGCAGGTGGAGAGGTTTGATTAATGTGGGGCCTGGCTGCAGCGCCTCCTGCCACATGCTGCTTGGGACCCACTGATGGGAGACCCAACACCCCCTCTTCCCCTCTCCTCTCCTCTCTCCTCCCTCCTCTTCTCTTCTTCTCCACCCTCCTCTCCTCTCCTCTCCTCTCTCCTGTTCTTTTCCACTCTCCTCTCCAGGCCTCTCCTCCTCTTCCTCTCCACCCTCCTCTCCTATCCTCCCCTCTCTCCTCTTCCTCTCCACCCTCCTCTCCCCTCTCTTTACCAGGCTGCCAGCCCGCGCTGAGACCACCAGGTGAGCCGCATTCATCACTCCTCCAAGCGGCCCCGCCATGGCCAACCATAGCCCCCCATGCACCCCCCCCCCCCCCCCCCCCCCCCCCCAAGCTGCCCCACCTCCTGGGCACAGGCCACCACACACAGGGCATCTGCTCACACAAGACACCCGCTTTGTGTGGCAGGGGTGGGTGGGACAGAGTGTCTGTTTGTGTGTGTGTGTGTATATGGAGTGGCTGCGTGTCAGGAAAAACAGAAGTTGTGTGGAATTGTGTGAATGGGACTGTGTGCGTATTGTCAATGGGTGTGCTTATGCCTGTGCCGTTAAGGGCATGCATCTGTCTTGTTTTTGCATCAGTGTTTCCTTGTGTGTGTGTGCCTGTATGTGTGTGCATGTGTGTTTTGTGTGTGTGCAATGTGCATGCAAGTGGTTGTGTGTTTATGTATATGTCTGTGTTTATCTCTGTGTATTTGTGTGTATGCATCTGCCTGGTCTTCCTGTCGGACGGTCTCAGTGTGTATGTGTGTGTGTGTGTGTGTGTGTGTCTGAATGTATGGTGGAGTGTCTACAGATGGGGTGTGAATGGTGTAACTCTTTTCTCTCCAGACTTCTCAGAAGCAGCAGGGGTCTTTCCTCTCTCTGGCCTGGGCTGTGGTGCGGTGTGTGTGCTGTGGTGTGACTGTGGTGTGAGTGTGGCCATGCCCTGCTCTGAGTGGCCAGGCTGGGGCCCTAGCTGCCGAAAGAACACCAGGGATCTTGCACTGCGTCCAAAGCAAACGCTGGGCTGAGCCAAGAGCCTGGTCCAGCTCAGCTCCACAGAGCACACAGTCATTACAGCGCTGCCCTTTTCCACACGGCCCTCTCCGCCTTACTGACCTCAGGTCAGTCGGCTCTCCGCGTACCACAGCACTGGCCAGAGACACTCGCACTGCTTTAGATGCTCACTCCACACACACGCCCGCAAGCACACACACACACACAGACACACACACGCACACACACAGACACACAAGATTGCTCCCAATCCCATTGCCAGATACACTCTCAGTACTTAGACACTTGTTCCACACATACACTCACACACATACTAAGCACTCACACACACACACTCACACAGGCACACACACACAACTGCTCCCAATTCTACTGCCAGATACACTCTCAGTACTTAGACACTTGTTCCACACACACTCACACACACTAAGCACACACACACACTCACACAGGCACACACACACAGAGGTACACACACACAACTGCTCCCAATCCCACTGCCAGATACACTCTCAGTACTTAGACACTTGTTCCACACATACACACACACACACACACACACACACACACACACACACACACACGCACACACACACTCACACAGATGTACAAACGCACAAAACTGCTTCAGTTGCACTGATATGAGTGTCCTCGCCCCGTCTACTCTGCTTGACATTTCAGATCAGAACTCTTCCCTTTGGGCAGCAGTGCCGATTTAATATTTTCCATTTGCTTTTCAACGTCTCCTCTCCTCCGCCCTGTGTAAGCATGGTGTTCTTTCGGCAGCTAGGGCCCAGCCTGGCCACTCAGAGCAGGGCATGGCCACACTCACACCACAGTCACACCACAGCACACACACCGCACCACAGCCCAGGCCAGAGAGAGGAAAGACCCCTGCTGCTTCTGAGAAGACAACCACCCCCCGCCCACTTTTATATTATAATGGATGGCACCTTCCCAATCTCTCACTTCTGTTTCATCCATTAGTCTAACAAGCATTGACAATCTCCTTTCACAAGCAGCATCACTCACAGATGAATTTAGCCACATTAATTGGTTTATTAAATCAATCCATCAATATTCTTTTTTTCTCTTCTCCCTTCCCTACAGCAAGTGAAGAAAAATAAAAGCGAATTACTTCCCTCTCTCCACTGAGGCTTGCCACCAAAACGGCTTAATTGCAACACGATGCAAAGCGAGTG
>CM050204.1:19923541-19926041 GCA_027475355.1 Coilia nasus | reverse complement strand
GCTCTCACTGCGGCTGTGGAGAGAATCCCCTCACCTCGCCCACTGCAGGTCAATCGCTCAGGCCATTCCCCTGAGCCCACAGCACTCCACACACACGCACACACACACCCACACGCACACACACACACATACACACACACATGCATGCACACGCACACACACTTGATGCACACACACACACATACACACACACTTGATGTACACAAACTCACACACACACACACACACACACACACACACACACACACACACACACACAGGATGCACACACACACACTTGACACATACACACAACACCCCCTCCCACACACACACACACACTTGATGCAAACACACAACTCCCCACACACACAAAGACATACAAACACAAGCACATGTCCACAGACACACACTCATGCACACACACACATATACACACACACACACCACACCCCTCCCCCAGCCCACCCACACACTCTTTGTCCCACACACTTAGTGATGTCATATCCCTGTCCGGAAGCGGCTGCCCCTGTCTCCCACTAGCCGACAGTCCAAGTCAGGCAGGGTCTCGGCCCTACTCAGTGCCCACAGACGGGGGGCCGTGACAGGGAGCAACCTGCCCCCACCCACATCGCCCACTGACTCAGCCGCAGGAAATGAGCCACTTCCTGTTGGCAGCACACAGTGGGAGCGATGAAGGAGGCCGCCAACCCACCAACCAACCAATCAAACAACCGGGGGGGGGAGGGAGTTACATAATGATCTTGCCTTACCTCCCTCCCCCTCTTCCTTCTACCCCTCTTCCTTCTCCTCTAAAGAGCCTAAACAGCCTGGCCTGCCTGTCGAATCCAAGCTCGTAGACGGAGCTTGGTCTGGCAAACCTCCCACAGACAGGAAGTTCTCAGAGCTGGATCAACGTGCGAGTGTCAAATGCCTCTGCATACTACTGGACAGAGCTACAACCAGTCAGACAGCTGATTCCGATGACGTATGCATAGCGTTCATTTTTCATTGCAGATTTTACTGGACCAGGACGAAGAACTGAGAATAGGCAGGTTGGCCAGATTGATTTCATCACGAAATTCAATGTAGCGTCACAGGCAGTATCAGCAGGCTCAGGACTACCTACAGCCCTGAGTGAAGCTCCACTCTGCTGGAGCACCAAGGCTACCTGAAGGCCAGCTCCTGTCTCTGCAGGGCCCAAAGAGGAGCTGTGATGCTGGGGGAGAGGCACGTCTGCGACGGCTCTGCAGCATCTGCTTGGAATATATCTGAGGCTTGCAGACGGTCACTAGTGCTTCAGACAGCGGAGATGTCAGCCAGAAATGTGCGTGTGTGTTTGCGTCTGTGTATGTCTGTGTCTGTGAGTGTCAAAGTATAAGTGTGTGTGTGTGTGTGTGTGTGTGTGTGTTTATGTGTGTGTGTGTGTGTGTGTGTGCGTCTGTGTCTGTGAGTGTCAAAGTATGTGTGTGCGTTTGTGTCTGTGAGGGTCAAAATATGAGTGTGTGTGTGTGTGTGTGTGTGTGTGTGTGTGTGCGTCTGTGTGTGTCTGTGTCTGTGAGTGTCAAAGTATGAGTGTGTGTGTGTGTGAGTGTGTTTGCGTGTATATGTGTCTGTGTGATTCCATGATGTTTTATGCAGCCACTGGGGTGAGCATTATGGAAGACGAGCTCCCAACACTTGTCGGCTCCCGCCTCTCTCTAAGAGAGCTCATGTCAGCTTCATTCTGATTTAATGTGGCGCTCTGCTCTCCCCACTCCCCCAATGAGTCCCACACACACAAATAACACGGCCATTAGGTCATTTAATATCCCCAGCCCAAACCTGTGGCCCCCCTGGGACGCCCCGCCGTCTAGACATATGGAAACAGTCACGCACACCGACGCTCGTACTATGCACACACACTTTACACACTACACACTACACACGCACACACATCATACACACTACGCACACCAGCCACGCAGACCGACGCTCATACGGTACATACACATACTTTACACACTACACACACCACACACACAGACTACACACACACTGAAGCTCATACACTACACACACCACACACACACACACACTACACACACAATGCAGCTCATACGCTTCACACACACTATACAGACTACATACAACAGGACTTGGTTGTAACACTGACGCAGACACAGATACACACACACACATAGTCTAACAGAGTCACACACACACAGTCTCACAGACTGAGACAACCTCAAATTTACACACTGTGTCACTCTCAGAATGCTCGTTTACCCATCAAACAAAAAGTCTTCAGGTGGGGATGGTATAAGGTGGAGATTTCAGCTGCCTTGGCGGATGGGTGCATGTAGATAGACAGTACACCTCCATTTTCCCATCCTACACACCAGGGGGAGCGCTGGCTTATTCTGGGTGCTCATGCCCATATATGGAGCTCCCAGGAGGAGAGAGGGAGAGCTTGAAATGTTTGGAAGCCGCGTGAAGCACCTGGTCAGGTAACTTCTGGGCCTGTGTGATTGTGGACTAT
>CM050204.1:19888541-19918541 GCA_027475355.1 Coilia nasus | reverse complement strand
TCCAAAGAGGCCCTGGCCAAGCCTGTCTCTCTGACACACAAACACACACTCACACACATACAAACACATACACATACATACACACACACATACAAACACACACTCACACACATACAAACACTTACACACACATATGCAAATAAAGGGGCACACACAGACAATCACAAAAAAAAAAAAAAAAACAGTCTAAACAGTCAATCCTAATCAGTCCTTCTGACACATATGTTGAGGTGTGGGAAGCACCAATGCCGAAACTAGCTTCCGTGTTTGACTGGTTAAGACTGAATAAGGTGGGCTGAGGCACCCACACCCTTGGTACATTTTTGTATCGTGTCACGAGCAGACGGCTTTATTGGAGAGCTGCAACCATGTGGCAGGTCAGGAGCGATTTGCCCTTTTCCAGCTGTCTGTGTGCGGGGCAAAGGGCAAATCCAGGTCAAATCGCTGCTTAAGACAGGAGCCAAAGAGCCTGTTCAGATTTTAAAAAATAATAAAACATACAACAATAGAGCAATAATCATTTGCAAATATTTGCAAATATTATTCTGACAGATAACATCCGAGGGCTTTTCGAGAAATGGCACCAATTATTATCTGAAAATTAAATTAGCCGAGGCGGAGATATATCCGGGTATAGCAGTGTTGCTGTGTAACAGCAAAACACGCACGCGGACATTAAGTATGGGCCTACTTTTTTTATCCCCTCACATGTGCTAATAATGTAACGTAATTTTGTTTTTATTGTACTTGTATTAGTATTTATTTTTATGACTTATGTACTTTTATTACTTTAATACTTGCAAGTGTGTTGAGTCCATGTTGTACGGAGATTTTGCCCTCTAAACAATAAATTGATTGATTGATTGATTGACTGTTGACACTGCCTTTAAAAAAACAGCTCCAAGTAAGAGCTGGTCACTGGGTGTGCTGTGTGTGTGAGAGACACACGTGAGAAATGAGAGAACATGGGAGCGTGAGTGTGTGTGTGCGTGTGTGTCCTCTGGGCTGGGCGATGGGGATAAAGGGCTCTTTAAAAGGGATTTGGCCCTATGGGGGGAGTCTATATCTGGACGCTGATACAGACGGGGGGAGTGATCGCAGATCATTTTTCATGAACAAATCTGCTTTGGCCGCGTCAGGCGCTCAGGACAGGCAGCAGACCAGCAGAAGGCGGAGTATGTGTGTGTGTGTGTGTGTGTGTGGTGGGGGGATGGGGATGGGAGTCGCGGAGCGAGGTGCCTGATACCAGACCCCCTCCCCTCAGCCTCTCCTTCCCAGTTGCTTGGCCAGCTGAGCAATCAGGTCACCTCGGCTTTTCCCCTGTCGCCTGGGTGCGATTGTTCCCCCCTACCCCCTCCCCACAGTCCTCCTGTGTGTGTGTGTGTGTGTGTGCGTGTGTGTGTGTGTGTGGCCTGCAGCTGCTCCTCATGATGTCAGAACAGATCTCCAGGCGGGGCTGGACTTCTCCGTCTATCACACACATGTACACAAACACACAGACAAGCACACCGAAACACACACACATACACACACAGACACGCACATACATACAAAAACATACACATAGATATGTAAACACACTCATACATACACACGCACAAGCACACACTCACGCACACACACACGCACATCTACAAACACCCTCATATACACACAGAACTTCACATAGATACATACAGAGAAACATAGACATAGATACACACACACACACACACACACACACACATACATACAGAAACATACACATAGATATACACACACACACACACACACACACAAGCACACACTCACGCACACACACACGCACATCTACAAACACCTTCATATACACACAGAACTACACATACATACATACAGAGAAACATAGACATAGATATACACACACTCACACACACACACACACACACACAGACATACACATACATACAGAAATATACACATAGATATACACACACACTCATATACACACACACGCTAACACACACACACACCGCAGATATACAGACGTGACTGCTTCAAAAACACGGAGTTACACATGTCTGCATTCATTGGAATGGTGTCTGTTTTCTTTCTGTCTCTTTTCTTCGCCTGCAATTTCCTGCAGACCACACAGCCACACTGTTTTGATCCCCGTAGCCTTTTTTCTGTCTCAGAGAAGAGAAGCGGGGCCATTTTTTCACGGCCCAATCAATATGCTCTCCCCGAGGGCTCATCACAGCTTTGCGCATACACCACTGGCACTCTCGCTGCGCTGCGATGACTGCAGCAGTCAAAGCGCTGCATTAACACACTCTTGCAGGGCAAACACACGATTTACAGATGTTCCCCAGCAAAAAGGCGAAAAGGAAAAAAATCACCCCCACCACCCTCTCATAAAAAAAAAAACACAATACGCAATACAGGAAGCGGGTGGTACATACAGACTTGTAAACGATTGTGGCACTAAAATCAGCAGAGAAAAACCTCTTCGATAAAAAATGTGTTTCCCAGCATATAGCAGCACACACAGGCTAACTCGGCTAACTGGGCTAATTCGGCTACACGAGTGAAGCATTGACCGCTACAAGCTAAGTGGTGCCAGAGCACAGTTCCTTTCTGAGGGGACTGAACATCAGGAGCTTCCCATCTCCACCCTCAGAGAGACCGGAAAGGGTTGGTCTATGAAGAGATGGAGGTGAGGGTGGATGGGTGGAGAAGGGAGAGGGAGAAAAGAGAGAGAGACAGACTGAGAGATGGAATAAGACAGAGAAAGAGGGAAAGAGTGAGAGAAAGGCAGAGAGGTAGAAAGAGACAGATAGAGAGAGAAAAGGAAAGAGAGAGAGGGAGGGAGACAGGGAGAAAGAGAGAGACCAACAGAGAGAGAGAGGGAGAGAGGAGGGGTGGTGAATGAATGGAGAGTCGGTGCCTTTCTGACACGCGGGCACAAACAAGGCACTGATTTGATTAAGTGTGTAATCACATGGGGGGCTGGGCTCCTGCTGCCTGGGTTGACTCACTATTCACAACACTACACACACACACACACATACACACACACACACACACACGACACCCCACCCCCTTAACACACACACACACACACAACGACACCCCACCTCCTTAACACACACACACAAAACACACAGACGTACAAGACAATGCACTCCCCAACAAACTACATACACACACAGGACACCCAACCTCCACTTACACAGACACACACAAACAAAAACAGCCAAGAACAAGCCTTACCACACACACACACACACACACACACACACACACACACAGTACCTAATGAGTGTTTGAGCACACAGGTCGGTGAAAGAGGGCAAACAGTCTCCTTAAGCGCTCCCTTCATCCCCCTGACCGACAGGCCACAGTAATCCACCGGGGTCGACTACACTGCCCTCATCCCTCCCTCTGTCACTCTCTTTCTCTCACTCTCGCTCTCTTTCTCGCTTTTTCAAAGTTTTAAAGGATTATTCTGGATGGCCGTGGTGCGCTTTTTTGTTGTTACGTTTTTTTTTTTTATTCCATTTTACAGAGCAGAACTGTTATCTCAAACATGTTTCCTAACCTCTCACTAACAGTCGCTAACAGTCTGATTACATTCCGATTTTTTTTTCTTCCCTATCCAGTTCACTCAAAATGGAGCTTCAGATATCTCGGCGATGAAATCATTTTATCTCTTGATACGGGCGAGTGCAATTGTATCACAACAAAAAAAATCTTGAGCTGAAACTATTTACCAAGGCTTTTATCAGCATTAATGATTGACAGGAGAACTTGTCTTTCAATATTTGTCTGAGGCGTAGAGAAACACGAAACAGCTGTCAAATGCACGAAGCCATTATCAGAGCAAACAAAGATTGTCCATATCTGTCAGTAGAGCATGATGGCCATTATGGGTAATTGAAATGATGTCTGTCACCTTATTTCACAAGTTTAAGTTCACCATTTCCCTTTTTGCAAACACACCTATCACATCGCCCTCTTAAACACACAGCGCTGGTAGTTCAACTGCTCACGCACTGTAGCAGCTTATGGTGGGTGATCTTTAGCTAACTAAATAATCCTATGGAAAGCCAGTGTGAAATTACAGGTCTTAATGCAGCCGCCACTGAAACAAAAAACACGGCCATTACAGCTGCTTCGTCATGTTGAAACACAACTTCTGACAAAGTGACAGCGGCAGTCAGAGCGTCACAACTTTTGTTCCCTCACACATCCTTCTCATACAGCTGCCAGTATACTAAACCTCTGATAGCCAGTATACTACACCCACTCAGTCAGCATACTACACCTACTCAGCCAGTATAATAAACCTCCCATAGCCAGTATACTACACCCACTCAGTCAGTATACTACACCCACTCAGCCAGTATACTACACCCACTCAGTCAGCATACTACACCTACTCAGCCAGTATACTACACCTACTGGGTTAGTATACTACACCTACTCAGCCAGTATACTAAACCTACTCAGTCAGTGTACTACACCCACTCAGTCAGTATACTAAACCTCCCATAGCCAGTATACTACACCCACTCAGTCAGTATACTAAACCTACTCAGTCAGTGTACTACACCTCTCTGGATGACTCCGACAGAATCTTTACCGTGCCAATCAGCAAACAGAAGGAGTGTTTGTGAGCGATGACATCGAGTTTGTGCGACATCTGAATTGTAGTCCGTACGCAGTCTTGCGTCACGATCACACGTTAGCGATTGGATAAAGGCAGATCCGAACGCTTTACACTTCAGCAGAGTCCACACCTTCAGGCAGCAATCGTTTCTCAATGCAGCACTGCCAGACCCTCTGTACAAAAAGAAAGTACTGGTGAGCACTGGTTGTTTTACTCCCCCATCATTCTTCCTACTAGAACGGGATTCGAACCTGCAACCCTCCAATCCCAAGACCAACTCGCTAACCACTATGCCACAGCTTCCCCATGTAGTGGGAAAGGGCTGGTTTACCAGGCTACGTTATGCCCTCCACGTGGAGACATTCCACACTGGAGGAGTCGGAGGGAACTAGCCCGGGCTTGTTCCTAGGGGGGAGATGCAATATCTGACATGTGAGGCAGGGCTCAGCCCTGTGTGGGTGAAACGGGCCTTGGGAGGAATCTCTGTGCCGACTACGATGAGGAGAAATACCCCTGCAGCCTACTTCCGACTTCCGGCTTCCATTCTCACGTCAGACGCATCTATTCACCGACCGCACGACTGCTGCTCCCTGCCACACACACACACACACACACTCAGCTCCTCTCCTCTTCTCCCATAATGCCATTCCCTCTCCTCTCCTCTCCTCTCCTCTCCTGTCTCTCCATCCCTCCATCCCCTGTGGACCACCACGCTCGCAGGCTGAACGGGCAAGGTGAAAAGGACAAGGGCGCAGGAAAAAAGAAAAAAAAAGAAAGCGGGGCCACGACACGGCCCACGCAGCACGGAGCCGAGCAGAGCAGAGCTGCAGCCTGGTGAAACTCATACGTGTTATTTATGACCCGGCTGAGCATTGATCATGTCCACTTAACCAGGGAGCAGGGCGGGCAGAGGGCTTGGAGGAGGGGAGGGAGAGCGAGAGCGAGAGAGAGAGAGAGATGGGAAGAGAGAGAGTGATGAAGAGAGGGAGGAGGTGGAGAGAGAGGGAAGGACAGAGAAACAGAGGAAGGGAGAGAGAGAGAGAGAGAAATGGGAAGAGAGGTAGAGAGAGGGAAGAAGCGAGAGAGATGAAAAGAGGAGGATGGGGGAGAGAGGGAGGGATAGACAGAGAAAGAGAGGAAGGGAGAGAGAGGGAGAGAGAGAGAGAGAGAGGGAGACAAAGGGATGGTGGAGGGAGACTCCTGGGAGCGAGGGCTCGGCGTGTGATGGGTGAGTTAAGTGGCGGGCCGTTAATGCATCCGAGATGGGCTTTCCTCAGACCATTTACATCAGCACCGGCGCATTTTAAGAGCCTATTACCTCTACAGGTGAGGAGGTCATGGGGTCACTGCTGCACATCCACGTCGCAGACAACAAATGTTCAGCCCAGAGCAAAACGGCTTGAGGGGGCGAGTGTGGATGAAATTCAATTTGCAACAGTTGGGGAGAATCAACCACACTTTCAGAGGATTTTTTCTTTATTTTTAGCATCTATTAGACCACCAGACCTCTAAAAAAAAAACAGATTTTAAATATTAATCGTCTTACATTGGTGGTGCCTAATCTGATTTGTGCCAGTTGTTGGTCTTTGTCTACTGATGGGCCCTGATGATTTTGCATGCGTACACTCCCATATGCGACCCTAACAGACCACATGGCCTGGCCCAGTGCAGGATGCAGTGAAAGTGCAATCCCCTCTCAAATCACAAAAGCATGTCAGAAATGTGTCATAGTATGAAACGATGCAGATTATCACACTGTTTCAGGGGCAGCGCACACACAATCCCCACCCCCGTACAGTACATGCTCCGTACCCGTGACCTACTTTTTTACACACATGGCACTAAAACTGCCAACGTGAGAGCAAGCTAGCGAGCCACCCAGGCTGCCTGGGCATTCATTTTTAAACCTTGCAGGCTCCCTAATTAAAGCAGACAGGGGAAATCATTTTATTCTCCTAACAAGCTCTCTCATACCGCTCAAACACATGTATCAGTCATCTCAGCTGCCTATCATGGTGGTAGGAGACGTCGATGGCATGTACAGGATTACTGAAAAGCCTTGATTTTTTAGGTTACTTTTGTTCGTGTGTATAATAAAAGTTCACCTCATTTTGTAATCTTTCAACCTGAATTATAAATAATAATCAGTAATAACAATCAAGATATAATGGAAAAGCTCGAAATGTAAATATCTTCAGACACCAACAAACTTGTCATAATGTATCAATCAAATTAATCCTTGTACAACTACGTGTAATTGCCTGCTCCCCCTATAGTCGTAAACACAAATTATTTGACTAATAGGCTGCTAATCCCTATCAATCTTTGTGGTTTTGACGGCATAATTAACTCTGCAAACGCTCAGGAGTGCTGCTGACGGGGCTGTCTCGTGTATTTCAGTGATTTACACAAGGGACCCTTTGTTGCTCGCAATCCTTTGATTTCGTTTCCAGATAAAGGTCAGGCACCTGAAGCCACAGCACCGTTTAAAGTTATGAAGCTGTGTGAACGGCCCTTTCGAAAACTTAGCAACGGAGGAGGAAATAACAGTTTCCTTCAGCTACAAAAACATTTCCCCCTCTGGGCTCTGTGCGAGACCAGTTAAACATGACCGAACACTCGACCTCGGGGGCCTCCGTCTGGAAACCAGATGAGGTCATGTGACTAGAATTTACAGATTACTGGCAGCTTTTGCCTCAGCAGAGCCACTATTTTTGTATTAAACTATTTTGTTTAATCATGTGTACGCACACATGAATATGTTTTTGAACAAGTAGTACTCTGCCAGCCTGTGTGTTTGTGTGTGTGTGTGTCGGAGCGAATAAGAGACAGTCTGTGGGCATGTGGATATGTGTGTGATGAGTGTATGTGTGTGTGTGTGGGTGTGTGTGTGTTTGTGATTAGTGTGTGTGTGTGTGTGTGTGTGTATGTGTGTGTGTGTGTGTGTGTGTGTGTGTGTGTGTCTGAGCTAATAAGAGACAGTCTATGGGTGTGTGGATATGTGTGTGATTTGTGTGTGTGTGTGTTTGTGTGTGTGAGAGAGAGACAGAGTCGGTTATCTGATATGCATGACTCCTTGCTTTCCCTCCTTTCTCTTTCTTCTTTACTCTCCCTTCCTCCCTCCCTCCCTCTCTCTCTCTGTCTTTCCCTCCCTCCCTGATTCTTACAGAATTCGCAGGTCGCATGTATAATTTACAGCAGGCAGGCAGGCAGGCAGGCAGGCAGGCAGGCAGGCAGCACATTCCTGGGCTTGCAGCCGCAGTTCCACCCCCTGAGTCCTCTCACTCTGACATTAGCATAATGCAGATGCCACCAAAACCATTCACCTTCCAGCTACTCAGCGCCTCATCAGTGCACACACACACACACACACACACACACACACACACACACACACACACACACACACACACACACAAAAACACACACACACACACAAACACACACAAGCACAGACACATAGACACACATAACTGCTGTCATCATACACACACACAGAGCCAAACACACACACACACACACACACACACACACACACACACACACACACACACACACACACACACACACACACACACAAGCAAAGACACATACACACGCATAGCTGCTTACAGATTGGCCTCTGTGTGCTTAGTGCTTACACACGCACAGTTGTAGACTGGGCACATCACACACCATGCACGCCATGCCCCGCACGTCACAGATAAACAAACACCTCGCCTGGCTTGATGCAGCACTTGGATAAACAGCTTTTATTAAGGTGATCATGCCTGACGTTAATGATAAACTGACACTGGCTCTGTACTGACAGGGGGCTGGGGCGTAGGGGGGTGGGGGTGGGGGTGGTGGGGGTGGGGGCGGTGGGCGGTGGCAGTGCGTGAAAGAGAGAGGGGGAGGAAGAATGGGGGAGGGGAGGGCAGGGCGGGGGGTCAGAAAGAATTCTGGCCCCCTTTGGTAATTATGACTCATGTTGGACAGTCAGTACTCCTGCCACAAAAAAAAAAAAAAAAAAATTGCAGCCCCAGAAATATCTCCTCTCTCAAACGCGCCAGCACGTCGCCATTAGCGGCCCTGGCCATGCCACTAAGAGATCAGAGAGAGAGAGGGGGGAGAGACATCGGTAAACACAAGCACATGTAGCTGATGAGTGAAGGGTCAGCGGGTTTGGTGAGCGGTGAAAGACCATAAATCAAAACCTTACCAGTGGACGCTGTGGAATTCGTTCGTTAGCGTTGGGCAAATCCACTTGCGTATCCTCATCAATCATAAAAGCGGCCTGGGAAACGGAAGAACAAAAGCACATTAAGAGTTTTCGCAGCAGGAAAAAAAAAAAAAAACAGTACTTCCTGACTAAATGAAGACAACCATCTATTACAATCATTTTACATAAAAATTGTAATTCGTTGAAAGGCGTACTGATTTTCTAAAGACCTACTTAAACGCTAAAGCAAGACATCCCAAAACAATGTCAGACAAAAAACGTGACCTGTTGAGTGAGATTAGTGAGATTATTTTAGTTGTTTTGGTGTATTGTGCGATTCTGACTTTATTTAATTGTGCTGTCTTTTGCTGTGCCAAAAGAAACAAGGTGACCTTCTGACCTCTACTCACAACTGTAGCTGATTCATAGACCTCCCAAAGAGTTAGGCTGATTATATTTAATTGATTCAACACATACTGTGAATGGTAGGAAATGAATTACATTGTGTTTGATATTTGATGACTTAATGCTTGGCTGCACAGCGTGAGTAAATTACCTGTTTAATACATTTCTGTTTTTTTTTTTCATGAAATTGCAGCATTTCAAAAAATATGTGCAAACGTATGATACAGAAATCTAAGACGGCAGCTGGCAGCAAGCTTTACAAATGCTGCAAAAGATGAAACCAATTACATTTGTAGGGCACTTTACTTGATTTAAAAAAAAAGAAATGGCCCTGCCCGCAAACCTGCTCGCTTTAACCTCTTACAGCCGTAATTAAATATGAGCATTCCGAGACAGTTCCTGTGCGGGCGAGAGAGAGGGGACCGTCTTCCTATTTGGGCAGGCAGGCTCACGCACACACACACACACACACACACACACACACACACACACGGGAGTCATGCTCGGTGCATTAATGGCTCCCTTTGAGGGTTGTAGTGAGTGTATCTTTAGCTGCTTTTATATGCAGCACCCTCCGAGGGGCCTTCTGCCACGCAGGCGATGGCGATGCTCTGCTGAGATTAGCACAGCAGCGACGGTGGCGATGTAAGGCTCTCGCGTTTCACACACGCGACGACGACGACGACACAGTATCAAACTGCCATGAAAATATCAGCAAGCCAAACCACCCCACCCACTGACTCCCAGCCACTCCCGCAACACAACACCCCAACCTCAGCTAACAGAGACAGCCAGAGCCTCCACAAGCTTTAATAATGCAGATTCATTTTAAACTTCAATGCAAAACATAACGTCTTTTTATCACAAGGTTGTACTGCCTCTTAACAGTTATTTGATTATATATCTGGGACACAGCTATGGCCATCCATGCTACCGACCAAACACTTTCAGTGTCGCCCTTCAGTGAAAGAGAAACAACAGGGCTTCACAGCAGTGTTCAAACTGTCAGCGAGAGTAAATGGCCGGAGTTGAGTTAAGTCAATAAGAGCAGTCTATTGCATATGCCGCTGCTGCTGCTAGCCCCGCAGGACACGGATGACGAATGCAAAAAGCTAGCAAGCAGCATTAAAGGGGGGAGAAAAACTACAATGATCGAGAGAGGTACTCGAGGAAAGGGGGTCTGCGGTTTCTTTTTAGTCAGAGGCGCGGAAAATGAAAGTAATTTATTATTGGAGAGAGGGGGGAGAGTGGAACAGCAGGGTGAGGTGGAGGTGAGGTGAGGTGAGGTGAGGGGTGAGGGGTGAGAGGGGTGAGGAGGATGTTGTAAGAAGCTCAGGCCTGGGCTCAGATGTGACCGCGGTGCCGCACCGCATTGTGTCCACCGCTCCACACTCATTAACCCAGTCAAGGAGCGACTTTAGCGGGGTCTTTAGTGGGTGGAGGCTGGGCGGGAGGGAGGGCCACCAGACCAGACAAGGCAAGGCAAGGGCTGCCAGCTGGAGCTCAGCCTGCACACAGCACAGCACAGCACAGCACAGCACAACTCAGCTGCACAGACAATTAGTGCAGGTGCAGCCGAGAGGAGGACCCTACACACACGACTACACACACACACACACACTACTACACGCACACACACACACACACTACTACACGCACACACTGGCACACTCACACACACAGATGTCTGAGGGTGCACACACACGCACACGCACACACACACACACACTGGCACACTCACACACACAGATGTCTGAGGGTGCACACACACACGCACACACGCACACACACACACACAGACTCAAGTGCACACACATGCATCCACAAACACACGCACACTACTTCACACACACACACACTGGCACACTCACACACACAGACGTCTGGAGGTGCACAAACACCCGCACACATACACACTTACATACACAAAGACACACACACACACACACACACAGACTCAAGTGCGCACACACACGCACACACTCTCACACACACCCAATTATACTTCCAGCGTATCTACCAAATACACTGAATGACTGATCTATTTATGACTTCATGTCTGTATGTCAAGTAATGTAAATGATGTAGGATAATTTGTACTTTGAATGTATACTCTGGATGTAATATTGATGTGAAAAATGCTGATCGCAGCATGTTTTACTGGAATGCTCCCGACACAACAACGCCTTGGCACCGTGTTCCCTTTACAAAGCTGAATAGGTCTCAATAAAAGAAAACAAAGTGCTAACAGCAATTTACCAATATTTTGTAATAAAAAATGAGACGTGTGTGGATAGTGCTTCCCAGAGAAAACCAATATTGATGCAAAGAGCAAAAGAGCTGCTTGCAATACATTATTACACCGCACAACAGCAAATTACACGACAAAGGCAGCCATTGATTTGCCGGTTGTTTATTTAGACGTCTCTGGAGGTAGAATAAATTTTGCCCGTCTTTCTCCCGTCTTTGATTCTGTGGCGCGCAGCACACACACGGCAGGGCGGCGGGAGCGGGTTCCTCGGAGCCCTGCTCACACGCTGCGATCGTCTTATGTGAGGATTAATCTCCGGAGGATCTCGACACAGATGCCATTAAGCAGAGCGGCAGCCAAAAACGTGCAGTGTGCGCACGACTGAATAATTCATTTGGGGGCAAGACACCCCTGAGAGCTTTTCTTTCTCTCTCACTCTATTCTTTTGTTTTTTTTTGTTTTTTTATTTTGTCGTTCCTCCTCCCACCCTCCTGTCAGTTTGTTGTTCCTCACGTTTCTGCTCGACCCCGAGGCTTTTACTGACTGACTGGCGAGAGAGAGGGGCTGGTTTGTCGTATCCAGGGAGACTTCCTTCCAAATGCTCCGGCACCAATTAGTGAGCAGGTGTCTTACGTGTGGCGTCAACCTTTGTTTACGTTGGCGGGGTCAGCGGAGCGCACGCCTCGCTCAGGGCCTCGGCAGCACCGGAGCCCTCAGCCCCTGCTTGTTAGGCCCTCTTCCAAAGGCACCAGCAGCCCCAGCATACCAGACACGGAAGAGAGAGAAAGAGAGACAAAGGGAGACAGAGGGAAGAGAGAGAAAGAGAGAAAGAGGGAGAGAAACACAGAGACAGAGAGAGGGAGGGAGGGAGAGGGAGAGTGTGAAAGAGACAGAAAGAGTGAAAGAGAGTGTGTAAGAGAGAGAGAGAGAGAGTGTGTGTGTGTGTGAGGGACAGAGACAGATAAAGAGGGAGCGAGTGAGACAGAAAGAGAGAGAAGGAGAGAGTAACAATGGGTCATATGACAAGTGATGTAAGAGTACTAAGAGAAAGGGGGCTTTCACTATGCTGTCCGCTGCCTTGGCTGCACCTCAATAATTGAGTGGGAGCGGCGCCAAGCTGCACAGGTCATCAGTGAAGGGAAATAAACTCCTATCTGTAACATGGGGTACAGAAGTGCAGAAAAAAACATTTTTTTCCAAACACCAGTTTGTGTCATTTCTTTTGAATTTCAATTGCTTTTCATTTTTTAAATAATTCGACAAAACACACTCATGAACTCATGCACATGTGACTCCCCAGAGAGAGAGTCAGCGTGGTTTCGCAGCGCCGCAGATCAAAAACTGTTTACAATCGTCTGCATGCGAGAGCGACAGGAGGACACGAGCTTATCGCTGAGCCGAGACGTTTTCTCCAACTGAAAATAGACTTTTGGATCTTTTGTTTATTACAAAGTGTCTTCATCTGAGAAATCCACCCAGGGAGGTGCACAGAGAGAGCATCAAAGGATTTCCTTGACAATTTGCAACAGGGGGAAAAAACAGCTATCACTTTTATGGTGGTTATAGTTACTCATTTTGAATTACTGTCAACTAATTTCCCTCTGCTTTGTAATGATTGAATTACTGAATGTTCGACGTGAGGATTTTTCAAAAGGTTTAGCCTCACAATTCGCTAAATGTATCAGAAGTCTTTAGCTAAAGTTCAAAAGGTTGCCTTTTTCATTCAGTCTCAAATAACAGCAGCAGCAGCAACGAGCCAAAGTCTGCCAAGCACCAGCCTGCAGATTGGCTTCCAAAAGCCCAGCCAAGTGTACCAGACAGCCCCAGCCACAGCCACAGCCACAGCCACAGCCACGCAAACCCGGGGAAGTCACAAATCAACAGCCGTGACGCAGGGAGGAAAAATGCGCCGGCGGATGCCGGGCTCTTGTCGCTGCGTGCGAAGGCAAAGACCACCTAACAATTACCAGCGCTGTTTTGTCTGCCCAGTGAAATCCCTGTTTATTGGCATTCATTCGGCAAAGACCCTTAGTGTCGATCCCAATAGAAAGCAGAGAGGGAGGGAGAGAGGGAGGGAGAGAGCAGGGCTAGTCAATTGAGAGAGTAGTGAACTAAACCAAAAAAACATGACTGAGATTCCTTTCCAGGAGACAGGCATTCCTTTGGACTTTACTCGTTTAACAACAGGAAAAATGCTTTAAAAGGGGCATTAAAAAAGAGCTCCACTCCCCAGAGTGGTACTCACTTCTTCAAGATGGTGACCCGAGCCGCAAGCTGTGCCATATAAGTTTTCCAAAAAGCCCGGCCAAGAATAATCCCACTCAGACAGTACGCTGGCTTCACACCAGTGAAAATTGGAACCAGGGTTTAAAAACATATGCTCAGTGCATCACACACACACACACACACAATTCACAATAAAACACACACACACACACATACACACACACATTTTAAAACAAAGCACACACACACAAACAATTCACAACAAAACACACAGTAAATATTCTGGCATATAGCCATCAGACTGTAAGTCTGACATAGACATACACACACACACACACATACACATACACACACACACACACACACCAAAAAACCTAAACAAAGAAATCATTGGTTTTTATTAGCACTGATTTTTAGGAGCTTTCAGACTTTGACATAAAAAACATGGGGACAAAAGGAGCCTTGCATTTGTACAAACAAGACATAAATTGGATTGCAGAAAACATGGCGCATTGTAAAAAACTGGGGGGGGGGTGGGGGGCATGTTGATGGCAAACAACTCCCATTGGCGGAGGTCAGTAGTGCACGCGCACCCAAATCATTGGATGCTTTTAGAAATGCGGCTTCCTCCGTGGGTTTCATCACCTCGCCTCTGCCTTTGTTAGCGCTCGGAAATGCCTGAGGAGGGGAATGAAAATATTGGCGTGTCCTTGCAGCTCGCTTGCAGAGCCCCGACACTCGTTTTCTCTCTTTCTCTCTCTTTCTCTCTCTCTCTTGCAGCTGCGCCGTAAGCTCAGCCTAGCCCATCTCAGCTCTCACCGGCCCCAAATAGGAGGAGTAGGAGGTCAGGTTTCAGCCCTGCGATAGCACTGAGGCGAGTGGGTTAACCGAAAGAGCACCCACATCGTTACGAAAAACACCCACATCCCCAGACCACCACAATAGTCACAGCCCCGCGGGTTAGGAGCTAGTCAACAGGAAACCAAGATGGAAAAAAAAATCATAACATATGAAGTCGTAATGATTTTCAGAAAGCTTTCTGGCATGTTTGAAGATTGATATCACTTGACAGAGAGGCTTATGTGACATGAAAAACCCACAGTCTACATTCTGAAATAGGTTTGTGTCTGTCTACTAAGACACCAAAAAATATTTTCTAGACCTGGGAACATGACTAGTGCAAATATGTTTGCACAGAGCACAATTCATAAAAACATGGTCTGGTGCAATGATTTCAAAAGAACTGCAGCCAGATCCGAGTCATGTTTTTTTTTTTTGTTTAAATGTCAAATATTCTGGTTTTCTATATTTTCCTCCTGCATAGCAACACAGTATTTTATCATTAGAGCAGAGCCTGAAAGCGGCATGACTAAGAGCAGTAAAAAGGCTCCGATAATCAAATAACACAGTCCATCATCGGCAGAGCACTCTGTGATATGACAACCCTTATTGCTATTCCACTCTGTTTTCCCATTAGGGGCCCAGGGCCTCGGAGTGATTTTGGAAGAGTAAAGTCTCCCATTAGCCTTTAAATGTGTGGACTTTTGAATATTCTGTAAAAGAAGGAGTTCTACAACAATGTAAGATTGTACAATATTCACATTATATTCTATGAAGCCCAAGACTATGTCCGAAACAGGAAGCTGGTGACTTGCTGCCTTGCTGCCTTCACTGTCTAACAAGTCATGCACCTTAAGCAGGCATCAAGGTGCCGATTACAATCTTTGTTTCGGATGGCCTGGCTAAACGGCAACACAGAACGCTGTGGCCATAACACCAACAGCTGAGTTGATAGTTCGACAGAATGTTGGACGTTGAAGGCTGCATGTAGGAAGTATCTATGCTTCCTTCAAAATTGGGAAAAACAAAGGTACCTTCGAAGGCAGCAATTTATGCATTTATTCGATTCGGACAGCCTTGATGCCTTGCTGCCACCAAACGCTCTCTTCGAAGGAAGCATTTTTTTTTCCTGTTTCGGACAGAGCCCAACATTCTTTAGAATTTTCATCGTACCAACATTCCTGCCACTCTGGTGTGGCCCTACACCTTGACAGGGGACCTTTCCACTGCGCCACACACACCCTCACCCTCCTTGCGGGGCAGCAACACCACTACCCTGGTGCCTGTGGCTGTGTCTGTGTTCACAGTGCTGCTGTGGCGGTGTGTTTGTGTGGGGCACGCTGAGAGGAGGCTACTGGCGAGCCCAGCCCGCGGGCCCCACACAAATATCTCCTCTGACAGACAGGAGGTTAGATGACGCCACACGCGCAGCTGTCTAAATGTTTCTCCTGCCTTTCATGCCTTTTCTCTCTCTCCCTCTTGGTGTCTCTCTCTTTCTCTCTCTCTCTCTCTCTCTATATCCCTCCCTCCCCCTCTTGGTCTTTCTCTCTCTCTCTCCCTCCCTCCCCCTCTTGGTCTCTCTCAGTCTCTCTTTCTCTCTCCTTCTTGGTCTCCCTCTCTCCCTCCCTCTCCTTTTTCTCTCTCTCCCACCACCTCCCCCCCCCCCCCCTTTCACATAAATACTTTGACTTTCCTTTGTAGAGCAGGCACGGGGTCAGTTTTCCGAGGCCAGCAGTCGGGAGGGGAGCATTAGCAGGATAGATGGGGTTGGCCGCCACCGCGTACCACGACGTAACCCAGAGACAACCTCAGCCGGTCCCAATTAGGAGGGTCAGAGTACTGCAAATAATTCACTCCATGGTATCTGGCTTTTTCAGACAGAGCGAACCCTCCTAAGCAGAACTTACTTACTTACTGACTGCACAGTTCCTGCTCAGAAAATGTAGGGTGTGTGGGTCTACGGGTGTTTTTGTGTCCGTGAGAGACATTCTCTGAAGTTTGTGGCAGGACTTTTTATAGGGTGTGAACGTGGTTGTTGTTTGGTGGAACCCAATAGCCAGTATCTGAAACTTACATCGCCTGAGAACATTTATGACTTGCTACATCACAACTGATGAAAATGTTACTGAGAACTAATACTTTAAATAACTCTCTGCCTCAACTCTGAATACCACCCCTTGCTGTAATCACAACTTTAAACAGTGAGTTTGGGATGTGTCCTGTTAATTGCGCACAAACTTCAGCACACCCCTCGACTCCCCCTTGCTCTGCTGCCTGAGTTCATTAAAGAGAACACACACACCTAACTCCAGCCCTCCTTGCATTCCTCCAGTGCACCCCCAACCCTCCCAACCCCCCCACCCAACCCGCCCACCCTCAACCCCCCCCACTCCTCCTTCTTCATCATCTCCCCACCCCTCTGGAGGGTGTAGAGGCTCTTGGACGAGCCCTCGCTGCTGATGAAATCATTTCCATTCAGATTCCGGCCTCCCCCCACTGCTTTTTACAACGCTCGCCACATTCCGTTCTCTCTGCACACATTCACACACACACATGCACAAACGCGCACACACACTCGTCCTTTACCGATTCTATAAAATATCTCCCATAGCAGACGCTACTTAATTGCTTTGTTTCAACGATCCCGCCAGGGGCTGGCAAAGGAGCTGCTGCAGGACTGGGGGTTTACATGTAACATCTGCAGGTGCGAAGCCTCGTGCACGCACTCACACACACACACACACACCACCAGCAAGCGCCTGAGAGAGAGAGAAAAAAAAACATAAAAAAAAGAGCAAATCTGAAGGAGGGTGAAACAAAAAACCCAGAACATCTGTACGCCTTTATAGAATTCATAAAAGCTGAGTTTTCAATCGAGCAAATGAGAATATATGATTGGCAGAGCTACGAGCGGACGTGAATGTAATACATCAAGATGACTACTGTCGAATGGGAGTAAGATGGGAGTTCGTCAACGTAGGCTGTCCAACCTGGGCAAGCCTCACCTGCAATCCATCACACATAAAAACTGAGGGAGCCGTAAATAAGGATTTTAAAAGCTGGTCTGGTCGGTTATATTTTCATGTGGCACGGAGTGCCTTTATAAATGAGCTGCATATTTTCCTGTTGAAAAACAGAAGAGGATCAGACGAGAACAATTCACATCATAAATGAAAGCTGACATGATTTGGTGCATCCATCAAACTACAATTGAGACATACAGGGGGTCATTACATGTTTTTTTCTATCAGCCCTGAACTGAAAAAGCCTTGCAACATATATTTCATGATGCTACGTGTTTGTTCACTTGTTTACCTGAAGCATAAAAAAGCCAAAACCTTTCAAACAGACCGCAATATCTTCATTTGAAGAGTACACTTTAAAAGACCCCAAGGCCTTTAGAAAAAAACTGCACAACACAAAAAGCACTCATGTCTTGTAGTCCTTGTCTTGTGTCTGTTATAAAACTACAATCACCTAATACTTTCAAACAAAAAACAACCCTTTAGCAGACAAAGCATTACACCACATTGAAACCAATTTCACAGCTACATTGCTACACCACAGGTAGCAGCAGTACGCAGAAAAAAAATGCTGCATTATTTATATAGAAGACAATAAATGCCAAGAAGTGTTTGTTGAGAGTCTTAAAGTTTATTCTTTTTTTAAACTTAGCTAGTGTCTCTGCCCTTCTTGGCTAATTTGCTCTTTCTATCTTAACTGCCCTTGGGGTGACTTTGCAGAGCTAAAAAAAAATTAAGAGAGAAAATAGAAGGAGAGACTCTCCACTTTGCCTTAGACATCTGGTTAACCTCATCTGAGGAGGAAATTACCAATGGGAAATAGCAATGGGCAACCTGACTTCAGAAACTACATACCAGTACAACGTATTTGCTTCAGCCACTCACTAAATCAGCTGGTTCTAATTAGCACTAAACAACTCTTCAGCCAGGTAGAGGGGTTAATTAGACAAACCACCTCTACTATGTGCACAGGTAGAGCCAGGTGATTTGTTATATGTGGTATGAGAGTGTAGCTTCTGAATCAAGGCTGGCCATCACTGGAAATGACAAATTACACTCGAGTAGAATATTAAATTCAAAGACCCACACATAAGAGGAAAAATATGTTTCAATACATTCATAGAGCTTGTAGCAGGTAGGAAAGCAAGGTATTGTATGTCTTTGAAGTGCTCTGTGACATTTAAAGTGGGTGTATCTTTGCCCTGCAGTCTTTCTCACAAAGCACTTTGAACCCAGCAAGTCTGTACGGCATAAGATTTGACATGGTTACCGACCATGATATGACAACCAAAATAGGCCAGTGTGACACAGACACAGACACGTAGTGGCAGCCCTAGTATCTGCGCTCTCTCTGTGAGCTGGCACGATTCGTGCTTAGGATCCCGTGACTGCCTGTAACCACACCATTTGTGATATTATTCAAATGAGCGCATTGTTTGGCTGTTTGCTGACATGAATAGGAGCAACATGACGAGAAGCGAGATTAGATCATTCAAAGACAATCAGCCTCTGTGCTGCGAAAAGCGTTGAAGAAGTGTACTGTTCAAATTATGGATGCCCATTAATGAATGAACGTGTCGGGTCCTGATGCGGACTATATTACGTCCATTCATCAGGCCAACCTGACAGGCCAAGGGAAAACATCTTCTGTAATCATATAGCGTTGTGTCAGCAGTGGCAGGCAGTCGTGTTCATTTCGAGGTTCAAATGTTGTTTTCCTCCTGAGCGATGGGCCTGAGTAAGGGGTCCCTCTCTGCTAACAGCTAATAATGTTAGGAGCGCTGGCATCCAGAGCAGGGTTCAATTTGGTCATCAGAGAGAACCAAACAATTGTGTCCAGGGAGGACTTGAGCTCTGAATGCTCCTTTAGAGACCTGATATTGCTGAGAATGGAATGGAGAGATCATTTTGCAGTGAAGGACAACCTGGCTTCAGAAGCTACAATCCAGTAGCCTGGTAAACCAGCCCCTCGTACTTCACTTCATTTTGTACAGAGGGTGTGGCAATGATTGCATTGACATTGCTGTCTTAGGTCGAATTTTGCCTAGCCAGTCAGCGAACAGAGGGAGTGTTCGTGACCGATGACGTCGACTTTGTGTGCTACATTTAAAGTGTAGTGCGTAGGCGTAACCCTAGGCACTAACCCTATGTCACGACCACACATTAGCGATTAAAGGCAGTAAAGGCAGAGCCACTCGTTTTAAACTTCAGCAGTCCACACCTCCAGGAAGAAGTCATTTCTCAATACAGCACTGCCACACCCTCTGTACAAAATGAAATGAAGTACGAGGGGCTGGTTTACCAGGCTAACAATCCAGTTCCATGTACATTTATCAGCCATTCACTAAATCAGCTGATTGTAATAAGCACACCTCTTCAGCCAGGCAGAGGGGATATTTACATAGATCGGGTGATTTGGAATATGTGGTACTAGATAGTAGCTTCTAAATCCAGGTTACCCATCACTGTCATTTTGTAACAATTCATGCAATAGGTATTGCAGTATTGATGATTTCATGTCCGTTTCTAACAGTTCCTTTCTTTCTCTCTATCCTAGTCCTAGTAGGCCTGAAATGTTAGAGTAGAAAAAGCTTTTTGGAGCACTAATAACCAACTAAGGACATCGCCAGCACTGCGACTGCTGGAGAGCCGAGCTGTCTGCCAAGCCGGCCAAGTAAAAATGGCCTCGGCAAACCCTGAGGCACAGTGCCACGCTGCTTTGTAAGTGGTCATCAGGCCAGACAGAGTCCCAACTGGACAACTGGGCTTCACACTCCGACCCCTCTAAACAAACTCTTCTTAGCACAGTGGGTGGCACTTTCATTTGCCTCCAAAAAAGACACATACTAGACCCAGCTCCCAGAAGGATGGAGGGATGGAGGGATGGAGGGATGGGGCGTGGGGGAGAGGGGGAGCTTAAGGACATCCTGAGGAAAAACAAGAGCCGACTGTCACTTGAGTGCACTCTTCTTTTCATGCCCTAGAAAAAGAAATGACAGCATGTGTCCAGCAGTGAAACATGTGAGCGGACCATGGTAGGGTCTGCACTAATCTAGCATGAGAAGCAGAACATAGAGCAGGGGAAAGACGTGCACTGCTAACAAAGAAAGGATACCCCTCTTGTTAAGACAATAACAAAAAAAGTCACTTTGCTTGAGGGGAAGAACCCAAGCCCCCTACCCAAAAACACACACAAAAAAAGACAAAAAAAAAAAAAACAGCTTTGTGTTCAATATCTTCCGTGCTTCTGAGGAATGTGTTTTCTAGAGGGTGACACTGTAAGGGGACATAAATCAAACAGCCTCAAAATCCACTGGGGGAAAGGAAAAGGGAAACATGAATGTTATGCTAATTCTTGTGGCATGAGCTAATCCAACTAAGGCTTGACAACTTTCTCTTTATCATGTGCACTGCGCAACACAAACGTCCGCCAAGAGGAGAACTTTCCAGAAACCCTCCCTGTCAAAACTCATTTTCAGCTCCACACCCTGTGCTCCCTGGCACGTGTATGCATTGGCAGTGAACACATAAATATGTCAACTGAATCCATGATAGCGGCTCTTGTGCATATGTTGAAAATGCTAGAAAGTGTTTCCCGCAGAGAATTTGTTAGTTGAGGTGGTGGTTGCCTGGTTGCCGGGGGGGGGGGGGGGGGGGGGGGGGTTTATGGTGAGAAATATATCACTCCAAAATTATTCATGTCAGTCCTTTGTACTGTGTTTATTTTCAGTTTTCCAGCTGGCATGAATGGAAGTCAACTGATGAAGTGTCTATTATTGTACGCATTCCTATCATTTAATCCGCTAATTTTAAGCCCAAATCTAATTTTAGTGTTCTATTGAGACAACTAAGTTTAGATGGGAGGAATGCAATGTGTTGAAAGGTCCCAACTATAACGCACTGGGGGGAAATACTGCTTTACAGGGGGACCTCTCTCAGATTTTCATATAGTTTTAAAGAAGACTATTTGATGGTGATGACTCCAAGAGGCTGGAGCAGCGTGAAGGTCACTAAGCAAATGGGGCATCGTCACAAAGACAGAGAGAGGAGGCGCTACGGCACTGCTGGTCCGATGAGCGCGCTCGTGTGTGACACGTCAGCCCTGGGTACAGCACGGCTAAGCGCCTGACCTCCAGCACCACGTCTTCTGCTCTGCTGAGAACAACTGCAAGACTATGAGGAGTAGTTGGGCGTAAAATGGCTTACAGATCACAGGATGGTGACAGAGGGAGAGACAGAAAGAGAGAGACACACACACAGAAAGAGAGAGCAAGAGAGAGATACAGAAAGAGAGAGAAAGAGAGCAAGAGAGAGAGAAAGAGGGAGAGAGAGAGCGAGAGAGAGAGAGGTGGAAATATCTTGCCTCTTTGCCATTTAATGATGTAGAAGTATACTCTTCCTATCGTTAGCCTGCGAAGAAGATCCTTCCCATTGTAGGGTATTTGCATGTCAGTAGGGGTAATATTTAGACTCCACTTACACAATCATTGCTATTCCATTATATGTATTACATGTCTAATGTTGCGCTCAAAATAACACTGTGGTCTTGATTAGCTTCTGGTGCAACAACTTGGCAAAAGCATCTGTGGCTTCATGTTGCTTCAGCTGCAGGCTGTGGTGTACAAATGGCATTCTCCTACTTTAATAATGCACTGTGATTCAAAAGGAAATATTTGCCATGGTTGCTTATGAAGCAACAACTCATTTACCATTTCAGATTCAGCCTTACTTTGCTCCAGGCTATGTGACAGAGGTGTATACGCCAACTGGACCCTTAGTTACTGTGCCCTACGTACAGTAGGAGTGATAAAGGAAACTTTGGCACTAAAAACAGTTGTTCAGTAGATCTGTAACCTATTCACAGATCTGACCTGTCACATATGCACAACACAAGAATGACAATATAAAATATGTGAAACATACAGCACCCTGTCCTGGGAAAGTGAAACACAGAGGTTACTGAAGTCAGCAGAAAACAGTGACTTTGTAAGCAGATGACCCCAAGAACAGGGCAAAAATCTAATAATGGCATTTGTGAAGGAACGGCTCCTGTACTTTTACATGGAGGCGTGTGCTAATGTGGAATCAGAGGCCGGGGTGATAGGATTGTGGCATTAATGGCCTTACTGAAAGATTTTATACCAAACTTCAGGATGTCAAGGAGCACTTTTAACAACTCCTGTCAGCACCCTTCCATAATGCTCCCACTGCTGCTGACATTCAGCCTGAGAAAGTGCATAACTCAGACTGGTCACGAATCACGACACAACCCCTCTAACCCCTTTGCCGAAACAAGAAGTGCCACCTAATGCAGAGACCAGGCTTCACACCACCATGACAGGTGTGTTTTAGACTGGGACTCACCAAGTGACTCCCTTCAGCACGCAATTGTGACAAATGTCAATCAAGAGTGATGTTTGAGTCGCATGAGTTCCAATTGGACTGTCTAGACTGCGTTTTGTAGTCACCTGAGGGCAAGGTAGGGATATGGCCACAATCTGAACTGAAAAGATTAAATTTATGTGATTTTTGTAAAAGCTGCATTTTTATATCCCAGTAGTTACAATACTAACAATATTCCCACATAGACATAAATATACTGCGAGCAAATCGTTTCACAGGAGACTTTTATGTAATGTTAGTCTCGTATTTCTACAGTTTTACAAAATAAATAGTTTAAGGGTGATATATTGTTAAAGTCTGAATGCTGGTATTAAATAATATGACACATTAAGTCATCGACACATTTTCATTAAAGAATCATATTGGAATAACAATCCGAGTGAATTCTGACATGAGGCCAGTAAAGTTGAGCACCTCTAATCCTGAGCCCAGAGCTAATGTGCTTCCAATTATAAATCTGAGGATGGGTCAGGTCGGCGCCGGTGAGCGGTGTTGCCATAGGCTAACCTCTGGCTGGCCTGTGTGACTGGTCCAGGTGGGCGTGTGGGCGGGAGCAGAGCCAGAGCCTAAGCCAATAGCAGCGGGGCAAAAGCAGAGTGGCGGGTAGGCGGGCAGGAGGGCAGCAGGCGTGCAGGACCTCTCCGACAGACAGACAGACAGACTGACGTTTGCGCGCTAATCGCTTTAGTTTATCCCCTCTCAGCTGTGTGCCAGGCAGATGTTTGTCGGTCCGCCGTGCTGCTTAGCATTCACACTGCACTAAGCGAGATTACCCACCACCACCACCGCTCTGCTCAGCCATTTATTTATTTATTTATTTCACCCGGCTTGTCCCCAATTCCTAATCCCCCTGACAGAATAAAAGGAAGGGTGACAGATTCTGTATTACACATATGTGGTTGTCTGTGGGAGAGGCCATTTCAAGAGCATTTCTCTCTCCATTTCATGTTGCACATCAACAGCATTTAATGGCAAGCACGTTCAAAAGTAGTGCACTCAGACTCACAAAAACACACCCTGCTCAGTTATGAGAAATATTTCCCTGTGAAAGTTGAAATGACAAGAAACACTGGCGAAAGGGGAAACATAAGACACAGTCATCTGATTCCTTTTTTTTTCTTCCTTTCTTTCTTTTTTTCCCTCTTTCCTTTCCTTCCCTCTGTTGTTCCATTATGCAGGTGCGGAGCCCGGGGGCCCTCGGGCAGACACAGGGCACAACCCAGCACAGACCAGCAAAGGGGGAGGGAGGGAGAGACGGAACAGAGAGAGAGAGAGGGAGGGAGGGAGGGAGGGAGAGAGAGACAGAGAGAAATAGAGAGAGAGAGAGTGACAGACAGAGAGAAATAGAGAGAGGGAGAGAGAGAGAAAGACAGAGAGGGCAGGAGAGAAGAGAGAGAAAGACAGAGAGGGTGGGAGAGAAGAGATAGAACAGTAAGAGAAGGAGAGAGAGAGAGAGAGAGAGAAAGAGCCACACAGGGAGAGAGAGAGCAAAAGAGCCAGAGATAGAGGGAGAAAGAGATCAAAAGAGAAAAAGACTGAAAGAGAGAGAGAAAAAGAGAGAAAGAGCAAGAGAGAGAAAAAGAGGGAGAGAGAGAGCAAGAGAGAGAATAAGAGAGGGTGAGAGGGAGAGGGGGGAGAGAGAGAGACAGAGAGAGAAAGAGAGAGAGAGAGAGGGGAAGGGAGGGAGCAACTCAGCGCATAAACATAAACACTAGCAGAGCCCTCAGCTCGACCATATTACTCACGGTCCCCCCAGGTGGTCCAAATGAAAGCAGCATGCTGTGTGTGTGTGTGTTTGTCATGCTATGGCCCCATACGCTAGGACCAGCACCACGCTGGGAACACGCAGTTACACACAGACACAGAGAACACAAACATCCACCGCAACGCAAGTCAAACGCCAAGATGCAGATGTGGACATGACACTCCGGCACTGCTGTGTCCTAAACAGACTTTTATTATTATAGCCGTTAGGTCTAGATAACTGTGTGAGTGTGAGACTGAAGCAAAAATGTATATACGTAGTTTTTAAACCACAACCATAGTGAGGAAAATGAGACTGTCTGACCCAGCATGCAACACACTTCAAAAGATAACAAGTCACCAAATGCCTTCTTAAACCTTTAAGAGGCACCCCCTATTATAACTTTGTTTTTACCAGAATGGCAATGACAAATTGTAATGTGTTACTAAAGACTTTCTGTAATGTTGTAATGTAATGTTGGAGTTAAATTTTTTTCAATCACAGCGAGCCGTTGTGCCGGCGATACAATGACCGCTAAAGGGCTACCAGAAGCAAATTGTTTCACACTCCAAATAACTGATATTTTCTTCTTTCAAGCCCTAACCTTAACCTGAATTACTCTGTCTATGCCTTACCACTTTCATGATAAATTTAAAAACACAGATCTTGTTTTCATTTATAAGAGGAGATGCTGCTCACCTGTGAGTGGGGAAGGTCTGAGCTGTGTTGACCGGCCCCCCCCTCCCCCTCCCTTTCCTTCATGTAGGCCGCAGGGACACTCCCTCTGTCCACTCCTCTGTATCCCGCGTCCACCGCACCTAGGGACACACAACAAACATAAGACACGTTTTAGGTCTCCTCTCTCGTACACCCAATCAGGGACCCAACCACAAATAATCTAGCCTGGTAAACCGGCCCCTCGTATCTTATTTGATTTTGTCCAGAGGGTCTGGGAGTGCTTTCATTCACATTGTTGTAGAATTTTGTCTAGCCAATCAGAGAATGGAGGGAGTGTTTGTGAGCGATGAGGTTAACTCTGTGTGCTAGAAATTATGGGCTCTATCAAAAAAAAAAAACGCAATTTTGGACTTCCTTATTAGTAATAATAATACAAATATAAGTGTTCTCAGTGAGCCCCCTGTCAATGCTCGGCTCGAAATCTTAACTTTTCCCCCTTCTGGTAGCACTCCTGCACCAAGTGCTTGGGCTACGGGTGGTTCAGTTGCAGCCCAGTGCAGTAATGACAGAGACAGCCGACGTACGTGGAAAGCGGTTTTTGTTTGTGACGCAGCACAGGAGACTGCAGTCTCACATCAAACGAGATGGGGCTTTAACTCAAGCCAGCTGCCCTGACAGATCCAACCATGGCAGATCACCCCCCCCCCCCCCGCCCCAACAACCCCCCCAAACCCCCTCCCCGAGAGGCTGCTGCTCCTCAGACAGTGTCCTTCCACAGAGGTTATCACACTGTGTCGCTTCTGCTCCAAAACTCATTACACACAGCAGTTTAATATGATACAATTCTTCAACGCCTCGCCAACCTCCTTCACACTCCACTGCCAGGTAAGGGCGCAGACGCGAAAGAGGGATAAAGAGACCAAAAAAAAAAAAAAAAAAAAAAAACGGGTGGTGTGTGGGGGGCCACACTTCATGTAATTGTTGCGAGTGACATAAACATGTATGGCTCTTCATGTCACACGGGCAAATCTGATTTATGAGTTCACAACTCATGGCACATTGACAGGTAAGCCTATTAGGGAGCTATTATTAACCCTGGCCCAGGGATGGCAGAGGGGCCCTCTGAAGTGTCTTTGGTTGGGAGATGTGTGGGTCGTTTGTGGGAGGGAGAGAGGGAGGCTGTTGGTCTTGGTGTTGCTCCTGTGGCCCCCAGAGAGAGGCATGCTTTACAGAAGGTCAGCTATTAATGCACCAGGAGAAGCTGCAGGTGATAATGACGAGCCCTCAACAGCAAGAGACTCTCAGATGGCCGTTAACAGGATTGAATGGCTGACTCCTTGGGAAGGAAATGAATCTGGTGTTGGCGGTGGGGGGGTACAAGACACTGTGCACAGAGGGGGGTCCATGTCAGGCATGGGAGGCCCCCCTGCGTGACTGGATGGACTGAGGGTGGTGTTGTAGCAGACAGTTGGTGAAATAAGAAAATTCCAGAAAATCCTAAATTTTAAGTGGCAATGTCAAACGAGGCACTACAACGAAACGTGTCACAGTAGCTTTGTTATCACGTTGAAGTCCCAGGACAACAACCGCAAAATGTAAAGGTTCTAGGCAGGAGTGTTGCCAAAACTGGTGCTGCAGTCAAATCCAAAATACTGTGCTGGGCTGAGGGTGTGTAGTGGATGGCCAGTGAGAAAGACAAGCATGTAACTTGGAGAGCTGTTGGGCTGTTGGAGCGTGCACCACCCGCCTGGCACCCAGCCAGCTGCCTCACATGACGCTAGAATGTCTGAGACCACGGGATGCCACGCTCTTGGGATTGCTCTCATTTTATTTGCTTTACTAACGTTCCTTCCTGACCGAATTAAGACATGTCCGAGAGCTCCATCCAATGAGCAGCAGACCTCATAACCACGCTCATCAGATTTCCAACAAACCGGAGCTTACACACACACACACACACACACACGCATAAGTGTTCTCATAAGGAAATTCTGTTCAAATGAGCAAATTAATATTTCTAGACGGGTACTAAATGAGATTTAATTAAACAACTGCATTCATATATCAGATGGGTTAGTCAGGATGTCTGGCTTCAGAATAATTCTGTGAAAGAATTTTACTCTTTATGTCAGTGGAAAAATTGACCGTTTCATGAAAAAATATTTATAAAAATGTGAAATAGGCTACTCCAAGAGAAGGGGATAGTGCCATTTCTGCATATTTGAACCTGCTAGAAACCATTCGCTGGAATATGCAAACAGCCGCGGGGAAATAAATGTACTGGAAAATTCTGAGCAGATCTGCAATTGAGTTTTGCGAGGAAATCTGGTGGAGAAAAGAACAAAGACAGCAGCACCACCACCAGCGCTTGGCAGCCACTGAGAGCTAGCAGTTCCCAGTAAAGTAAATAGTTTTCTCTTTTTTTTTTACCACAAGGTGCTTTGATGGGTGAAAGTGGGGACATCTACAATACTTTCTCTTCCTTCACCCAGCAAAAGAACTGAACAGAAGAGCCTTGACTTAAAAGAAAAAAAAAAAGAATTGACTGAACTGAACTGAAAAATCCTCCCAAGAAATTAATCGTGTTAAACAAGGCTAATTTTTTTTTCATCCGTGACTGTGTGAGCAGATAGTCGACTACGTGTGGCTGCTGCAGAGTTTAAAATGTCTGAAGTAGTCTCCTCAGCAGTCTGTGCCTGTCTCACACTGTGGATTCATTTCAGACAGACGACTCATCGAAATGTCTGACACCATGTCCATCTGTATCTTTACTGATTATTACAAAACCACTTATTTTATTTCAAGCTCTACCCATTTTTGGCCTGTAAAGAGGAGTGCTCCTTTTGTCAGCCAAACAAGCCATCGTGGATAGGTTCACACTGTAACCTACACGAACACTACAGTGGCAAACACAGAGCCTTCTGCTACTCGTTTCTGGAGCCCTCTTGACATTTTGTCACCACCAACGTCTCTAAAGAGCCAGAGTTCATCGGTGGTTCGCCGCTCCCCTCGCGGCTCCTGTGGTGGATATCATTAGAAGCTGAGTAGTCCCAGTAACCAGACAGATAAATAAGGCGCATAATTGCTGCATCTCGGCTTCCATCTGATGCACCATCGCAGCTTCCCGTGATCAGCTTGTTCTGCAGTGCTTATCAAAAGCTCACCACAACAAACCTGGCTCAGCAGTCAGGTACTGCGAAGTAGGACTATTAGAAAGCCTGGGATTTTATCACATACATGCACAAAGATATCCTCACCTAACATTCGGTGTGTAAATGTGAGCCTTTAAAAGAGACTTTGTGTTTGCTGCTTTCTGCAGGGTAGAGGATCAATCCACACACTAAAGAAGCCATTTCCCGGCTTCTAGATAAAGAGCCTTACAACGTGCCATCAGATGCTTATCGGGAGGAAATTAGGAGCAGCAATCTGATTTCATAAACAAAAGGGTTAAGTGCTGAGTAACAAACGTGCTGTTTCTTGCTACTAAAAGCATCAAATATTACAACTGGCAAAACTGTTTTTTTAATGGAAGCTACATGCTGAAAACATTCTTGAGGATATTTGCACCACCAGGGAAGTGTGCATTTTATTCCACTGACAAAGAGAGCGCCTGGCTTGCTGTCACACATGTGGGACAGGTTCTAGACCAATCAAGTGCACACACACACATACACACATCATGCAATGTGTCCTAGAGCAGTGCACTCTCAGAGCCACCCTCTACAATCTACACTGCAGTTAAATAATGCAGCTTTGTTTGATAGACTTCCTGCAAATTAGCACTTCTCTTCTTCGTGTTGCCAATCAGGAGAAGGTCTTTTGGATCTAAATGAGGCCCTGGGGGAAACCCCTTTTTTCGTAGACAGACACTTTACTGAGAGTGGCACAGCTCAGCACGCTACGATAAGAGTGAAATCTCAACAAAGCACTACAAGGAAGTACATCCTAGTAGCAGTGTTATCACATTTAAAATACAGAATTTAGTACAAGTACAAGTTTAGTACAAGCTTAGTACAACAAATGTTTACGGGAAAACACATTTTATCCTGGAATTATAGAGCACCACACCAGATTCATCTCTCTGTTCCATTACCTATGATAGCATGAAGCTTCTTTGTTTTGAGATCAGATTGGGAGATTAGATCTAGAAAACAAATGTGCTTTCAGCACTCAAGAGGGAAACTACATGTAATATAACAGATAAGGGAAGAATGCCTTTGAAAAGACTGCCTTGGAGAAGTCTTGTTAAACTCCTGTTAAGTGCTTGAAGTGACAAGAGGACACACCTGTTTTACTCAAGCGCCGTAGAGGTGAGCCCAATCACTCTCACAGGTAAATCTTTGTGAGGTTGTTAAAAAAACACTCACAATTTGAACTGTCTGGCGAGTGCTCTAGGGCACACTGCTCTGCGCTGTGGTACAAGCAGTTTTAATACAACAGACGGGACGTGATAAGTCACAAATTTGGCTCGTGTGGCGGTTTTCAGTTTTAGTTGACTGTCAAGCAATTTGTCTGTCTGATGAACCTAAACAGAATCACTGTTTGAGCTTGAGCAGTGCTTGAGCTCAAAACACAAATTGATCTATTAGTGAATCCTAA
>CM050204.1:19573541-19883541 GCA_027475355.1 Coilia nasus | reverse complement strand
CAACATTAACTAAATTTCGACCGAGAACACACTCACTCACTACCCTCGGCTGCTGTGTCCAACACAAACAGATTAAAGACTGTCCCTCATACACACACACACACACACACACACACACACTTCAGAGAGCTGGAACAGTTAGGTAACTGAAGCAAACGTGGCTGGAGTAAAAAAGGCACGCTGTGCACCAGTTTGTTTTGGGAGGCCACTCTTGGCATCGTCAATTCTGTCAACTAAATCATACCGCAACCCCTGAGTGCTCGCTCTCTCGCTCTCTCTCTCTCTCTCTCTCTTTCTCTCTGTCTCTAGCAGAAGGTAGACTTAGGATAAAATCAGTCAGTATTTCCTGTAGCTATACCTCTTAGTGGCAGCATATGGCACGATGTGCTTTTGCAGTGTGCGTCATTCCAAAGGTCAACCTCACGGACTCCAGATCTACTTAATGGCAAATGCTTGGTGCCATTATCCACGTAGGGTGTAATCTAGCCCAGAGGGCACGGGGATGCCGTGTTATGAAAGCAGCAACAGGCCGAGAAAGGGATTATGTAAATATTAGTTGTTGACACAAGAGAGTGACATGCCATATTTCAGCTCGCTGGTAAGCTTGGCTGATCTGCAGGGATGATAATTTACACAGCAAACCAGGAAGTCACCAGAACACTGCTCACACACAATCACCTGCATGTGGAAATAGAGTAACAATACAAAAAAATCACGTCAAAATCCAAAAGTTTATTCTGATGTTGTTCATCAAACTGAAATTGCCATCACAAAAAAAGGGCATATCAAACACATATCAAATATGTTTCACAAAAAAGTGAAAAAATTCAACAAGTATATATTTTGTTCTCACACAATCACAAGCATGTGGAAATAGAGTACCAATAAAAAATGAGTGGTTTATAGGTGGTTTATTCTGCTGTTGGGCATCAAAGTCAAATTGCCATTACAAAAAATAGCATATCAAAACATTATCAAAAAATAGACAAAAAAAAAGACTTTACTGTTTTTGTTCATTTCATAGAACAAAACAATCCCTCTATCATCAGAGTGAAAATAAGATGGGGCTCAGATTGTTCCTGTCATGTTGGCCGCTCCCTATGACTGAGCTGTCTTCGCATAACTAGTCAAGGCAAACTGCCGACTTGAATTTTCCAGAATGTTAACAGCAACTTGGACACTGTCAAAAATGTCATGTATGTGTGGTGCCTTTAGCTACCTTTCTGCACTTAACAGGAAACCAGCAGCCCGTTGAAATACCCCAGCACATGCAGAGAGGTGTAATCAGGTCTGCAGCGGGGGGTGTGGGTGGGGGCTGGGGGGGTGAGAGACAGAGAGAGACAGTGAGAGTAAGACAGAGTGGAAGAGAGAGTGGTAGAGAGAGAGAGAGAGAGAGAGAGAGAGAGAGTGGGACAGGGAGAAAGAACACAGGAGGCAGTGAACAGTCTTCTGTGACTGCACCTACTCTGGGTAAGATGGCAGGCAGGCAGGTCCCCCTAGGCTCCCTCCGAGCCGCCGCGATATAACCATGCGTGCCAGATTGCCTGCGCTTCAGTCTTCCGCTGACAGACACGCACAACATATCCCCCGCAGACTTGACATAAAAATCCAGGCTGTTAGTGCAACACTAAGTCAGAGCCGTGTGTGCATCGCTTGACACCCAAGCCTACTGTAACTGCCATCTCACTCACTGAAAGGGCCTGGAGTGACCGGGATCCTCCACAGAATGCTGTGAAAGCCACCACAGACGCGGGAACAGACACTGCGATGAAAAACATTGTACCGTTATTTCCTGAGTTTTTTTTTCTGGCGTTTCTCTGTTGACTGGTGTAATATGGATTCCTCAACTAGTCTGGGCTGTCAGGTTTGCAGGAGGGGGAGAGAGAAGCAGAGGTGAAGATCCCGGCTTCAGGAAATAAAATCCTGCCTGTGCACTTCACACAGGTGATTTCATGAATCAGCTGATCTACCTGTCTGATTATGTGTGTGCTTATTAGGATCAGCTGCTTCAGAAAATGGTTGGATCAAATATATAGTAGGGTTTCTACTCTCTGACACTGACATCTCTCCATTTCATGTGGCGTCAGGCCAGCGTGAGCTGATTTTATGTCAGGGGAAAACATGTTTGGCCTTGTGAAGCGGAGATCTGTGCAGTAGCCCTCATCTCTGCAGAACTGGACGCATAAACTGCCAGCCGTGAGGATGAGCAACCCGTCTGTCGGCCACTCCATCGCAGCTGTCTGGTCACACCGGGTCCAGGCCAACCACCAAAGCGGAGAAAGCAAACACATAATCACACAACTGGGAGCCACTGTGGAGCTCTCTCTCTCCTCTACAAGCCCCAGCGCAAAAAAAGGGTCAAACTGTTGTTGCCACAGGTCAAAACTCTCAGTGGGGACACACTAAAGCGATGGGTCGTTTTGTCTTTCAGGGAACCACATTGTAATATTCTGTGTCACTTTCTGTGAAGGCTTTCAGCAGTTGAACCATGGTAATTATAGTGTTGCTGTAGACAGCTGCGTTTGTTTCATGCCAAGATTCCCTGAGACTATGACACGAGACTCTTCATGGTCCCTTCTTCTTTAATTAATGCTTTTCTTTTCGCCGTTAAAAAAAAGAAAGCGGTGTAAAGCTTTTCATAAAACTAATAACTCCTGCCAAGGGCAAATTCAAGTCCTTTAATGGGGGGAATATCATTACAAACCACTAATTCCTCTGACAGATATTATCAACTTGAGATTTGGAAATTGTCACTGATATTTCATGTGCCACCAAAAATATAGAAGATGCTTTGAATAATTGATAAGCGTTGGAGCAGGATGATTTTAAACAGCTCTGGTCCTTTTATCAATCATTCATGCAGTTTCTATCAAAAACACTTCCCTCCCTCAAGTATCAGATCGCAATTCAAGGAAAAAGGCCCTGCACTCACACATCTTGCCTAATTTGAGGGGACAAATCACACTCAGGCAATTAGGATATTGTAACCCTAACGTGACCGACTGCAGTCTGTTGATAAGTGTCGTGTGTCGAATCACAACTACACTGTGAAACAAACCTCTTTCTTTGCAAACAAATTAAAAGCAAACAAGAATGCTTTCACTACATTTGAGATGATGCTTTCACTACATCTGAGACAATGCTTTCATGCAGAGCTAATTATGTTTGCAGATTACACATGCAGCAACAGTCTGCAACACCACAGTGTTTTTTGCCGGGTGAGAGGAAAAATGAGCTAAATTTGGGCGACGGAAAAAAACTTCCAAACGGCCATACGTTTTTTTTTATTAAACTCGCGCCTTGGGCCATCAGCAAGCGCGATCAAACAGAACGCCGTCACCTCCCTCCCTGCTTCCCTCCCTCTGGCCTGGAGTAATGGCACACAGAGAGGTTCCGTGTGACCACGCTGGTGCCAATCTTCCAATTAGCCAAGCGTCCGCGTGGAAGCACTTCCTCACCCACCCCCGTCTCACGGCAAGAGAGCCTGGTAGTCCACTGCTGACAGCGTGTCAGAGCCTGGCCGCTTCTGTCTGACTTCACAAGGGACTAGCAGGGCCTGCAACCAGAGCAAACCGGCCCTATTTGCATTCATGTCACTGAAAAAGGTTGCCTTCCTATAGCATTACCCTATTTTAAGCTTTAAATAGCACGAAGGAATTGTTGCTTTGTGCTTCACTACGTGTTACCAAAGGGGTCAGATTGTGTAAAAAGATGTCTGTGCACACATAAAGGTCTACTTTTGACATGATTGTAAATTTCCTTTACAAGACTGCAACTTCTCCTCTCCTCTCAACAATTTGCTAGATATGGATTCATTTTAGCAACTTCTTTTTTATCCTAATTTCAGCTAAAACTGAAATACCCATAACAGATGAAACCATAAGAATACCCATAACAGATGAAACCATAAGAAAGCTTTAACAGTAAAAAGTATAAAAAGGTATAAGATTTCAGTGTGGAAGCTATGTGTTTTAACAGGATCAGCAACAGTATAGTGTTTATAACCCTTTTTGTCACATTCACACTGTGCTGTTGTCAAATGTTGATAAGACTTGGCTAGGTATGTGTTTGTTTAACATTCATGGATAGGTAAATATTACACTGCCCTGTTTTTGAATTACATTTCAGGTTATGAAGTAGATCAAACGAATACACAGGGACAACCAGCCCCAGTGAACCAAAAGTTTAATGGAAAATCACTACGCTACTAGATCAAAAGGGTAGGATGGACAAAAACAAAATCATGGGCATTAGTTCTCATTGACAAATATCTTTTTACCTTAGTTTACGGCCATGCTGTGCATCGCTTATTCACAATTCAATGACCTTTTCTTTCTCATAGTCATCATGCATTGGACCATTTCTGGTCAAAACAGTACTGATCAATCATATTAAATCTTCTAACTATCATAGATAGTTCCATTTTCGATCAAATTTGATACATTCAACTCAAGAAAAATATGCTCTGAAATCATTTTGATATCCTCTACATATCTCTATCATGGAGGTTCAGCACGGAAAGGTTAAGGCTCCATCAGTGACACGCACGGATGAAATACCTCAGAAGGTCAAGGATTTCCCTCTGTGTCAGCAGAGTAGTCCTTCATTCTGAGATACTGCCAAGTGATCTTGTGCAACTTGTGTGGAACAATGATCCATCACTCTCAACTGTCCTGTAAGTAAGTCAACCTCGATCCTGAATTATGTCTAATTCATCCATCAGTTCGCAGTGCTATCTGCAGTGCTCCTGACTGTGGGTACTCAAGAGTGAGCTATGACAGGTATTTTTCGCATGCTGCTTGGCGGCATACCTCTTTTCGCAGACAGCTCTTCCACAATAACAGAAAAAAGGCCATCCAAACGTGTTAACAAACAAGAGCAGCAGCAGCAACACCTGAACAATGTTTCACTCTGCTAAACGTTCCAAACAAACTCAATGATACAAAGACGTTCATGTCTGAGGGACAAAATCTGACTGAAGCTAACATTTATAGGCTGATGTTTTAACTGGGCGTTGGGCTTTTTGCCTCCCTACCACTAAGTGCTCCTTCCAAGCTTCTTAAATCTGACCCTGCATTTCAGTTTTGATTAAATTAGCTTCTGATTTACTAACTCCAAATTAAATTTTTGCTTACTTACTCTCGTGCACTACATGTATCTGCCATAGCTACGTGGAGGGCTAACACACATTTGTTTCTTTAATAACAGCCCTTCTCCCTTTCTCTCTCCTCTCTCTCGCACGCTGATGGCAGACGACTGTGAGCAGAAGGCAGATTGGCCACCGCACTGCCTTTGTGACGCTCTCCGCCTCTCTGCCTGCCAGTGTGCGCCATGACTATCAATCAGTGTTGCTGGAGATGCTCGGGCTTCGGCCTTCGAGTCACGCTCTCACGTCTCCCAGCGCTGCCAGGCTGTCACATCCCTCAGTGCTGCCGATTAAAGGCGGGCCTCTGAGAGACCAATGCACAACCAGCCACCTTAACGGTGTCGTTGCATATTTGCATTTTTTCATTCGTTTTGCGGGGGTCTCTAGTATTAATGCATGCCCTGTGAGACAGTTTTTTGGTGAAAAAATGCTTTAGTCCTGTTACAGGCTTGTTCTAGTTTGACGGAGGAGATGGAGTGACTCCTCCGGTAATCACAACTGTGGCATGGCTTTTTCTAATTAAGAAACGAATGTCACTTTGTTTGCCTTTTTCTTATTCGCTCGTTTTTCCGCCAATTTTCTTTCATTGACTAATGGAGGCAATCGGGGTGGAAGAACATTTTCACATGCTGCATGCATATGCAAGTCGGAGTGACCTATCGTATTTCAAAAAGAGCAAGTACTAAACGGTTTCTCGCGGAATGAGACCTTTAACACTATTAGGTCTTCAGCCTGTTCACAAGGTGCTGCTGTAACAAGTCATAAATTGATCCTATGCACTATTAATTCATATCATATCATATCAAGTCAAATAAACAGTTTCATAACATTTTGATCAAATTATTTATGTAAATTGTCATGTGTCAAGGTATATCTTTTATTTTTGCCATCATGGGCAATAAAAGCACGATTTTTAAAAACTGCTAACTGCTCACTGATGGAGCCAAGTCCAAATATTCACTTGCCTGCTTCACATCCCAGTACCTTTGATCCAAGAGTCCAACCAACAGGTGTCATCAAAAGTTGGCGTAGATTTCAATATCTCCCAGTATCTACTTCAATTTACAATCCGCCAATTAGTGTATGTAAACAGCATCGGAGGGAGCAAACAGCATCACTGATATGGACAAGGCATTATTGGAAATTAGACGAATCCATAAACATGACTATTGCTCAATCTATGCAAAGAATGAAATGAGTAACCACTGTATCAGGGTTACAGTATTGGCTCAGGTGTCATAGTGCAACCTCTGGGCTCTGGTTTCAAGATCGCTGGCACTGCATCTGTGTGTTTTATTTTTTTTTAAATAAATGATCAGACGTTGCATAAACTCTGCACAGGCTACATTAAATACATTAGGTCACAGCAGCGCTGCCTACAGAGCTGGTAAGAGTGGTATCTGCAGTTATAAAAATGCCACTAATTATCTAGCAAGATGCTTCTGACAGCAGTCTGTGTGCCACTGATCTCCGTCTTTGGCACCCTGCCAGCTCAGTGCGTTTATTTATTTCATTCCAGTCGCAGTCAAGAGCAGGTAAAGGGCCATGTTGAGTTAGAGGAGAAGGGGATGGAGGGCTAGAGACAGGAGGGAGGAGAGGAGCTGGGAGAGGAGGAGGAGGGAGGAAGGACAGCAGCTCCTTCTCACAGCATTCAGTCAACCCTGCAAATCAGCACATCAAACTCACTTCAGGAGTGTGGCAGGGGGGAAATAATGACTTGATTACTATCGGAACCAGCAAAGGATTTTGTGGTGAAAAAATACTAATAATTATGCGTTTGCATTCGTAAAATGGATAAAAGTATATGAAGGTTATATGTTATTTATTAACTCATGTCAAACAATCACAGCCTTCTGTAAAACACTAATTATGAAAAAAAAAAAATGGTAACATTATTTGAGGGCGTCTTCGTAACAGTGACATGAGCCCTTTGAAAGCATGACATGACACATATGATTAATATTGATTGTGATTAATGACACTTCATCACTGTTATCAACTAGTGTCATTTGTTTTTTTGCAATGTCTGCATTCAAAAAAATATCAACTTAACATTACAAAAACCAAATGACACTTAATGTAAAAATGTAATGGTACCAGTCATAAACATGAATGAGGTGTCATGAATATTTATTATGTGTCATGTCGTATTTATAACATGCTCATGTCAAATAAAGTGTGAGCAGGACAAGATTTTTTTGGCTGCACTTTATTTGATATGAGCATGTTAAATGCTCATATCAAATAAAGTGCAGCCAAAAAAATATATAGCCACCATGCAAAACAGAGAACCGAGAATAATGTTAACAATAACAAAGCCTCTGTATTCCCAATGGATTTCCTGTGACGTTGGAAACCACAGATATCGAACTAGGAAACAACACTGAGCTAGTGATGACAATTCCCTGTAAACAAGAATGCCTCATATTTGAAATAAAATATATATTCCAATGCAAATGCATTTGCTGCCTTACCAATCTTTCCTATATAAAAACAGTAATAACGCTAATTTGTTGGAGCAATGGGCAAGACAAAGGTTAGATAGCCAGGTGCTTATCAATCCCTATCTACAGCCAGATATCAGCATGGCTTACAATGGGCGCTCTGCTCATGGTGAGATTACTGAATTATACAAGGGACATGAACCAAAGCATTTCAGCTACTTAGAAATGAGATCAGGCAACCATAAAATATTGATCTTTAATTTCCATATTCTGGACGATAGGGCCCTGGCCAAACTAGCTCAACAGCTTAATTACTTGTCAGTGGCAGAAAAGTGCACTTGTGGTTAGTTTGGCCCTCATGTCTTCACTATTGGCTGTACTAAGAAAGTAAGAAAAAAAACTAGACACAAAATGCCTACTATATGTAGATATCCACACTTCCCATGTTTATTACTACTACTATTATTATTATTACTACTACTACTAATACTACTACTAAATAATAATAATAATAATAATAATAATGTAGCGTTTTCATATATCAATGTGCTTCAGTTACTAGGTGGCCTAAATAATAGCATCGGCAATAGGACATGTACATAACAGATTACATTTCAGTTACTACCCATTCAAGTAAATCGGAACACTCAGACAACTCAGAAAAACTTTCTAAAAAAAACATATTGGTACAACTGGCTGACTTTTGTTCAGGACAACAACAAACATCTCCCTCTCTGCTCTGAATAACAAATGTTCCACAAACTGAACAAAATGCCTCCTCTATAAAAATACAGTTCACTGTGTCCTGATCAACAATGATCACACCAACATCTCTAAAGGTTCCTGGATAATCACACCTCATTGTGTACGAGTATACCTGTAATCAGAGGAAGGGTTAGCTCAACACAGCTGGATGAGTTCCTGTGTGTGCAGTGTTATGGCACAAATCCAGCACACACATCGGATGCAACACGTTATTTTTCTAAATACGTGACACCTCCTTGCATTTGGACAGGTAGCCTAGGCATTTCTAAAGTATACATCCCTAACAACAAATGACTGTGCTGTTACCAAAAGTCTGCACACATTTTTAACAGTGCATGCACATAAACATATCAGTGACATGAACAGATTCTGCTACTCCTTTCCAAGCCTCATCCCCGAGGTCGTTATGCATGTCAACAAGGATAAATAATTCATATAGTGCTTGGAACCCAAACATTGCGCTTCTAAGCCTTTCCTCCTACATGTTCAGTATATATTGCATTTCAGTTATAGGCACAACATTTGAAAAATGACTTCTGACAAGAGAAGTAAGCTACACCATCATGAGACATGAGGATGTCATGGGAGATCCCTGTGTTGTTCCATTGGACAATCCCATCACGTCCGACAGATTAATTTGCATAACGTTGAGCAGAGCCCAACTTCTCAGACACGCCAGAGCTGGTCAAACAGATGCACTGCCTTCCCGAGATCCTTTGCAAAGGTGTCAATAACAATTTGACAGTGTCTATTGACAGTGCATTGAAGCCGCTTGATGTGTGGCATCCGACAGGTATAGTAAAGTCCTAAGCCACAGGTAAGGGACCTCTCACACATTGCAACCACACACGTTAGGTCTTACTTCCACACTTTTACATTCACGTAGGGGCAGTCTGTAGGTTTACCTGTGGGGTTTTAGGCCTTTCTGTTTAAGCTGTTAGTTTACCCCTAGACAACATCCATGTATTTGAATGCTGGGCTGCAGTCGCGTCATAACAGCAGTCAATAATTTCACCACTGTCTGACTGATCAGCACTTGACAGAAGTACAACACTCAAACAATGTTCATCCTGAGGAGAACATGAGCTCACACCAGTCAAGGCTGGAGGTGACAGCAGTGTTGTTTTTATGACCGTGTCCCCACAATACTTCACATTGCTTTCGTTATTCCCATGGCTTACAGCGACAGAACATCAACACAGGGTGACAAATGGGTGCCTGATGCACAGGCAAGAGTGGCAGCGGCTACTCAGGCACCAGAGGAGAGGGGGGGGCGGCTCTGTGATGTTTATCAAACAACAAACAAAGGCTATCTGCAGGACATAATGTACTTTGTCATGTTTCTGTCGGCCTGGGAACCGGTTAGACCAGTAAGTGACACTGAGGGTTAGGCATTCCTCAAACATTGATAGTCACCCTAAACGACCCAGAACAGGAACAACTGAGGTTTCTCTAGGGAAATGACAGCATTCCACATGCAACAGATTCCAAAATTTCTGCCATGCAAGTACAAATTTGTGGTTTAGGACACAATTTCAATCTTAATCACAAGCCTAATTAAATTGAAAATAATCACGTGTGCTAACAATTATCACAAACAATAAAAAAAAACACCCATCACAAAATTGAATCATAACCTAAGAAATAATTTCATAAGACACAGTGTCATTAGTGGAGCAATTGACGGATAATGTGCGGTTTCATGTTTTAACAACAGCTTCTTGTGAAGGTCAAACAAATACAGCACACTGCTATGAGCAAGAACAACTTCTGTTCCCCTCTCCCTTGTTAAATCCAATAGAAAGGCTTTTAGCCATCATAATGATTTACAAAGTGACGAGTCAAACAGATTTACTGTGACAGCCTCAGAGGCACCCAACACAAATACAATTAGCGTTCACGTGCCGAAAACACACACACACAGTCTTTAACCCTACCTTAGCCCAGATGAAACAGCAGAAAGGGCTAAGATCCACCAGGGTGGACAGCACAGGAAGCCCTTTTCTCACTCCTGTTTCATAAGCTGCCACCACCACAGTAGCCATGTGTGGACAGACACGTCCACTGTGGTGATTACCTCAAGCGACAGGTTGTCCCCACAATGCTTTCATGTGGCGGCAGGAGTTGTGCACACAGCTCCCCTAAATGTGCAGCTAGCACCATCGGTCAATATCAAATGAACTGCTGAACCATGGCCAGCAGCCAATGACGTGTGGTAATTTTTTAGACACCAGCTACAGCTAACATTACAGCAGGGAGCCAGGCTCATTACAAGGTTCAGCTCTCAATGATGGGATGTTATTTCTTCAACTACGTAAACAATTTTCATCTTAATAAAGACACAAACACAGCAAACTGTGACCTTGCCTGCTCGCCTCAAATCCCAAAATAACCATCAAGGAAATGCTTTAAGCTACAATTGAAGTTGTTTTGTACACAAATCTGTGCTTATCCTTTCAGTAACAACTCCTCAGGCAAATTGACAGAACTAGAAAAGCACAGTTGAGGAACAAGGTCCTAGGTCAATTGTTTACAAATTGAAGGCAATGTTCCCTTTTTAAGGTTTATTTGGTGGATAAGTGCCTGGCGGTCCTGACCACAGGATGCACAACACACAAATTCTTCCCCAGGCGAAGGCAAACAATAATCACGACCAGCTAGTTGGAATTCTGCTTTATTTCTGTACCTTTGCTGAAGTGTGGTGTTAAAGGAGCTATTGCAGACATCGGCCCTTGTGTGCACACACACTGCCTGGACAAAAGTCCTTCCCCCAGTCTCTGGGCAGCTGAAAGGGAACCTCCCCTGCTGGACTTGTCAATGGCAGCTTAGAGAGGCAGGTCTAAGGTTAGCTGCCTTCTCTGAAAAACAGCCGTGCACACCAAACGCCTGTGTGTGTGTGTGCGTGTGTGTGTGTGTGTGTGTGTATGTGTGTGTGTGGGTGCTGGCAGCCAGACGGGCGGGAATTCGAGGAGAATGGAACCCTCAGGGCACTTCAGATAGAGTTTCTCTCATATGGGCTTTCCAAAAACTCCAAAAGCTTTCCAAGCAAATAAACGCTTGCATCTACAGTTTTTCACCAGGACCTCTCGCTTCCAGGAGTCAGCAAAAGGCTATATCCAGGGAAATTTAACAGACTTGGTCATATTCAATTGAATTCAGTTGAATTGATCGGAAAGCTTTTTTTGAGGGTCTGACAAAAAGCAGAAAAGGATCTTAGGAGTGCAACTGGCAGAGGGGGGTCTACTCTTTTCTTGCAACAGCCTATGATTGATCACATCTCAGACCATACAAACAGACCCCACACTTACACATTTGACACGTAAAACTAGATACACCAATATGATAACAGATGTCAAGAGCCAAAGAAAATATGCAAGGCACTAACTAGTAGTGCAACAGGACTACAGGAAACGTGGAAACTAGGACTGCACGATATTGGGAAACTTCCGATATGCGATGGCATTACTGAATGTTGCGATGGGGATGACATTATGATATAACATTATGTATGTGATACATAAATGTACATTAAACCTCTTTCATCTAAGTCGTCCCTGCTATGCCCTTGAAAGTGAGCAGCCTATGCTACGAGGGAAGGCATCAAGGGCAGTAGGACTGAAATTTCCCAAAATATGTGATATGTAGAGCAAAATAGGCATATCTGATGGAAACGTACCAATTGCTGCAACTAACCCATTTTTTATGATGTGCATATTGCAATATTGTATGCTGCAACATTGTGATCATTCCAAATCATTGTGCAGTCCAAATGGGTAGATATGGACATTATCACACACACATACACACACTACACAGCAAAGCCAGTAATGGTTGTTCAAATGCTTTACACCAACCAATGCTTTAACACCAAAACAACTCCCTGCTGATGAGGCAATGTCTGATCTTGGGAATAGGATTTAAATTCTAAAAGCATGAACCTAAATATTTCACCATGTTCGCTAAACAACTTGCAGAGCAAATGAAGACGTCTGGTGAACATGTGGTCGCCGTTACCCCCCATTGTACTCTGGGATGACACACTTTTCATGAAGACTGGAGACAAAAATCCCTTTAAGTCATAAAAACATAAAAAGGCTGGTGTTGTTTGTCAACAGTGAAATTATAAAGCACGAAAATACAATGACAGATATTGTTTGGAGACAAAGCACTGTGCACTATGTCTCAGCCGTCTCTGGAACACACTTGATTAGTTTAATCTCATTATGGCTATGATAAATGATCAGTGGAACCACAGCTTCTGTTTTTCTTTCTGAAAAGATGCACTCTAGTGTGAGAAAATAAAAATGCTGAAATTAAAAACCAAGCCATCATTATATGCAGGGATTGAACAAGATGGGTCATTTTTGCCCTGTAGTACGTTGAAATCACAGAGACACGCTGTAGCTAATACAAGGACATGCCCAACAATGCTTTTGTCAACAAAATGCAGAATATTTCAAAAGGTGCTCAATATAAATTCAGTGTGTGAATACACAGTGATGGCCAACTTGGATTTAGAAGCTACACTCTAGTTTCACATATTTCAAATCACCTGGTTTTACCTGTGCACTTAATACAGATGATTTCAATAACTCCTCTAACTGGCTGAAGAGTTGTGCTTATTAGAATGAGCTGATGTTTTGACAGCCAGATTACCCATCACCACAACAAAAATACTAAAAACTACTGTTGATTGAAAAGTGCTTTAATAATGCTTCTAATTACAGCCTATTTTGATATGCAATCAGCCTGAGATGATGTTAATAAAAAACAAAACAAAAAAGCATCCAGGAATGTTGAGAGGGTGAACGTTGTAAAGCCTTTTGGGGGTCCATAGAACATAATGTGGAATTTTAGAACCATCTATTTTTGTAAAAGGCTTTCTTTAATAGAATGTTTAAAAACGTACTCCCTTAAAGGTTAATAAACAACGGGGGGAGAAAACAGCCAGTCTGATGGACATTCTGTTCCTGCTATGAGAGAGATGCATGAGCCTGCAGTGCATCAGCGTATAGCAGAGCAAAAAACTGCCAACGCAGACCTGCTCGCTCGCTGACAATATTTTCACACTGAGGCTTAAAATATGCCTCTTTTTATCTGAGCAGTGCAGGCTGAGCAATGAAAAGACATGAGCCCATAACCCAGGGATATAGTCTGGCTGAACTGGCAGAGGGGGAGAGATTGGAAGACGCTGTGTAGACACACTAGGGGATGTGTGTGTGAGAGAAAGCGACAGAGAGGAGAGGCGGGAAGGGAGAGATGCAAAGAAAGACTAAGGGAGCAAAGAGACAGAGAGAGAGAGAGAGAGACAGAGAGAAAGAGAGAGAGAGGGGAGGAGAGGAAGAAGAGAAAGCGCAGATCCTTCGCTTAGGGAGGACTTATTAAGAGCTGAGGAAACAGCACTTACCTGGGAAGTGCTTCTTGCAGTTGCATGCCAACTTGCACTTGGACACAAACGCACAGAGACATGCACTGTATTTATCGCGGTCTATCTTACACTTCCTCTTGCCTGGCTGTCACCTCACCAGTCCCAGTGCATGAAACACGTGTAGAGCCAGAGGGGGGTGTCAAAACAGGAAAGGACACCTATAGGCAAGAGCCTGCACTGGCATCAGTGCACTAAACCAGTGCGTGTTCTTAAGCCCAATGACACTCCAGCTCTAGGCGTTGACAGGCGGTGTCAGAATGGCCCTTTCTCTAAATTAGATTTTATGCAGTCACGGTTACGATATCCCTTTAGTGTTTAACTTTTAATGGTGTATCATTGCACCTTATGTGACAGGAATGTTGTTAGGATTAAAGTTCGAAGTTCTTGGGATCCATAGAATATAATGTGGAATTTTAGAATCTCACATTGTTGTAGAACACATTCTTTTAAATGGAATATTGGAAAAATCCATCCCCTTAAAATTTAACTATATGGCTTGATGTATCTGAATTGATTTAGATAAATGGGGGAAATATTTGACCCTACAAATAAAGATCATTTCACCATCTTGGCTCGAGCCTAGTTAATTTGCGTTGTCACAGAACAAGGAAGTATGAATTCCTCAAGGCTGTGTTGAATGCAATTTTACCGCCTTCAGACAATGTCTGCCATCAGTCTCCCTGGCAGCGCAAGTCACCCACACAAAACTGAAAGATGCAGATATGCAGCCCAGACAAGATGACAAGTCCCAAGGTACTCGCATGATGGAGTGCACTACAACATTTTAATATATCGGCACGAAGGTATGAGACCAGTGATGTCTAGCATTATGTTGCAAGGCATAAATACCATGCATAAAAAGTGTAAGCCTTATGTTACAATGGGAAAAACAGTGATGAACCTTTCATGCTCATTTCGTGACAAAAGACCTTTTAATTCGTCACATTTTTTGCATCAGACTAATTTTCCTAACAAAGGTGATCATGACTTCAGCAAGTAAAAACCACATACTTGAACCAGCTGTTTTATGAACCAGCTGATCCTAATAAGCACACAAATCAAATAAGACAAGTTGATCAGACAGCTAGCCTAATTAGTGAAATCACCCGTGTTAGGTACACAGGCAGAAAGAATAGATGGCAGGGGTTTCACTTCCTGAAGTTGGCATCTCCACCTCTGTTCCTCAAGCAAAATATAATAAAAATGTACCAAAGAAGAGATTAAAATGATGTAGGCACTAGTCTGTCACCACCCACAATAAGGATTAATCCGCCTCAATTAAAACCAAAATATTTCAGAGAGACTGTCTGCAAGAGAGTCATTTTTAAAGCACTAAGTAAGCAGGTCTCAAATCCCAGGAAGATTTCATCAGGCGCAACGTGTGATGGTAATTGCTAGTGATCTGGAAAGATCTTGAGAGCAGCAGGAACATTTTGTTCTGCAGCGCAAAAAAAAATCAAACTCATATTGTGTCTGAGTGGCCTGGTGTAATTTATGATTCAAGGTCCTCGCTCTCGCAGACAGACATGGGATACAGCCATTGTGACATCTTCAGCATTCATTTTTCAAGGCACGTCGAATCAAACATGCATGAGCCGGTGATAGCGTGGGTCTGGAAGTCCCCATCAGAAGGCAGCAGCACTTGCAGGGGCAGAGGGCTAGCTGTAGCCACAAACCCACAGACACACACTCAAACACATAATTACACACACTCAAATATATACATGCACTCAAACACACGCTCAAACACTTACACACACAATCTTGTGGCCATGGCTGGAGGAACAAGGGCAACAGTCTTATCCTCCTTATATAGAGAGCAAAAAGGCACCCCAAGATAACTTCTACAAAAAACACCTGCAGTCTGATGACAAGACAAAATGCTGTGCGTTCTGCATGCTTTCAGGTTGATGTGTTTCTTTACGTGTCTGGGCACTATTGTCAACAAATGCAAGAAGCGCATACAATGTACAAGCACACAAAAAAAGGCGAGAGAGCAATTGAGAAGCATCATGTTTCAGACACATGCAATCACTGTAGGTCAAGAAGCCTCTTCTTCTAGAGCAAAAAAACACAGCCAAGGTGGTATCAAAAGACAATAGTGAACTACAGTCACCAACTTAACAAAAATCAAGAGTTCATACGAGTTATTGCAGTGACATTTGCAACAGTGTGAATCAAAGCTCCTTATTAGTTTGCTATTAGGTGCTTCTCAGTCGCCCTCACCTGGGTAACGCCATTACCATATAAACAGCGGTAGCCGGCTGTGAATCCTGAAAGTAATATTGTCGGGGAAATCAACAGCGCACACTGAGCTCACGGGATCGGCAACAATGCCCGAATTGTGCCGAAAGAGTGGGCGTGTGCAGCTGGTGGGGTTACGACGGACGACTCAGGACCGTGATGAATGAACATTATCCAAGTATTTCACAACTCTCCACAATAGTGCACTAACAGTTAAATGCCAGGCCTGTCAAAACACTGATTAGAGGACCACGGGTTTCAAATACTAACAGGTTCCTTACAGACGACAAGCACACAACATGAGAGAAAGAGTCGACGTACAAAAAGAGGAAACAGTATTATGAGCAGCAGGAATGTGTACAGTTCACTCAAAAAGATCAAGGGGCACTTGCACACACAACAGAAAATTTGATTTTGTCTTTGTGTCTAACCCGAGAGTGCCCTGGTTTACAAGAGCTACGAGGATTTTGAAAGTGAGGATAAAACTTATTTGAAGAGGCAAATTCGAAATATGACAAAAAAAGAAATATTTTAGGTTACTATTCCATTGTAGCCAACTAATGTACTCTATCTCGTCTGTGAAAACTGAAGCGTGAAATTATGTGGTCTTGTAAACGAGATTATGCTAAATGTGCAAAACATCTGACAAATCAGAAACAGCATTCAAGGACAATGAAAGTCCAGTCCCTGAAGAGTACTGTTTAATAGCGATGTACACTGTTAGCCACAAGTAGTACACATCTTGCCTTTAACATATCCTCTGATGAATGACTGCTAACTCAGTCCCAAGGGGCCCACCGCAAAAGCAAGAGAATATAAACCAATCTTCCCGTATCATATGCAAGCAAACCCGGTGTTGCACTTAAAATATTACTCGAATGAAGAAAATCCATGGTCCCTGGGAGCATATACAATATGTTCTACCATAAAAAATAATACGCGACATATCTGTCACTACTGGTTGTTGCTGCAGCCCACGTCTCTCGCTTGTGTCCATCTACACTTGTCTAAATTAATCTGTGGCTGCATATTGACATGGTGCTGCTGTGAGACTCCCTCCATGAACTCTACAAGCACCGAGTTAAGCCTGTGGTCATTATCAGTGCTCCACTGCTAACAACATCGCCTCGTACTGGAATATCATATTAATGACAGTTTAAAGCACGAGAGCAGAAATCTGAAAACATTTCATGCTGTCTAACTGGCGACTACATCGGCAAAAGATTATCAGACATGCAAAAAATAACCACGACACATACTCCATTACTAAAACAGACAACTGAATCAATGTGAAACGTATGTTCACTCGTCAGGTTCACATCATAAGCTATTTTAACGTGCCTTGCTCCTTTCCTGTTGGGACACAGTCGCTTCTCTCAAAGCTGAACAGAAGGGGCGTTACTGAATTTCGTCTCTGTCTGGACTTCTCCCCTCGCGCGCTGTTCTTTTTCACTCATCTTCTCCTTACTGCACATGGTATTAGCGAACGGAAAAGTAACTGTGATCCACACCTGCAAGACACTAGTCAACCCCAACTAGCCCGCCAGACACCACGACTTTATGCCAGTAGTTACAGTGAGAATCTGCACAGCACCATGCAGCTATAAGCAACTTGAAAGTGTTTCCGAAACCTTCTTCTTCTAAAGCTAATGGTTATTTCAAGCAACTGTCACTCAATTTGTCCACACTTGACGTTACCAAACATATCAGCATTGTGTTGCCAATAACTACTGTACCTTGGAAAGCAACTGAGTTATCCTTTAAGTTGAGAAATGATGATAGCTTAAATTGTTAACATGCCTATGCGATTGTACTATTGAGATCTTAAAGCTAGTTTTCAGTTGAATTTGGGGATCTGGCAGAAAAGCAGATCAAATGCAGCCTATACAATTTTACAGCGCAATGAATCAATTATCGTACATGTCCTAGCAAACCATAAACTGCAGAATATCGAAGCATCAGTTTGGACGATGCGTGTACTGAGTAGACAGTGTCAAAATAGTTCCAAAGACCAAATCACAACCTCAATTTCAATTGAGATTGTTTTGGGTGCTATTTAAAAAGCTCTGAACGGTAATCCACTATTGCTACCCATTAACCACATTCTTACAGACCTAGTACAACTGCTCATACAAAGGGGCAAAACCTGTAATTCAAATCTTTAGTCACATTTCTTGGTGTCACTCTTCAAGAGACTATCCATTGTTAGCTATCGGAGGTCGGTGCTAGCGCCAGTGCAAAGAGCACATCCACGGCATTGCACAAAACACATTCCCAGTCAAGCCAGCGAGGTGTGAGAAACATTTAGAAATAGACACAGAACTTACTTTCCGATATGGATAAAACTCAACGCCTGGACCAAAAATCCGCTTTATTTTCAAATCTTGCTCTGTTGTTGCTCTTCACACTTCACAACCACTGGAAAGCGCACAACGTATCAGTGGTGTGTGAGTGCCTGAATCAACTAACGTAGAGCACGGCAAGTTGAAGTGTCAAATTACATCGGCTATTCTATTACCACAGAGCCGTGCTTCGCGGTTGCTAGCAAAATGTGTCCCAGAGTCAAGTCGAGCGATCGTAGCATTGGATTAGGTAACTGCACCCAAACAGGACGGTCTCAGTAGCTCGTCTGCACAGTACAGTATGAGGGCACAAATACTTTTGCTTGCATTTAGATCGTTTTTTGATTGGGAAGGAGCCTGTTTTTGTGCGTTTTGTGCATTCACACAAATAAATAATCCACACTCGTCGTCAGAAAGACGGTGCAAATGTTTTTTTTTTTTTTTTAATTGTTATTATGGTCTGTCAGAAGTCGATGTAATTTCAGTCAACATAATCATCAGTCGACCCAAGTTGCTATACATCAAAATGATGATGACGATGATGATGATGATGATCATCATCATCATCATCATTATTATTATTATTATTACTATTATTATGATGATGGTGATTATTATTATTATTATTATTATTATTATTATTATTATTGCTATTAACTGTTGTTATCACTCTTATTATTACTACATCACGGTGCTGTCATTGTATAGGCTACCAGTGAGGGAATACCTTCTCCGTATTTTGCGATTCACCGGTCTCCAATAGAATAGAAAGCTGAATAACAAAGACATGTTTGAGAGCAGCAGCGGCAGGCTTGGCTGAGTGGTGACGTCAAGGAACAATGACTCTCCCAACAGCACTGATACACAAGTATTCACACAGGCTCCTCGCGCTTGCACGACTGCCCAGAGGAGACAGCGCGGTTCCCCGTCTGCAGTGCTGCATCTGAGAAAACAAGTCTTTTTGCATGCAGACAGTGTTTGTATTTGTGTATTTGTTGTTAGAAAACCGGTGTTAGAGATTCTGTCTGATATATCGGTCTTATATCCACATTTGTGCTGGTATCCAAGATTAAATAGGCTATAGCCCCGTTTCGTTGAGTGCGCGTGGTACGACATAACATATAACATGGTCCCTAGACTTTACCAAGATATGTCGGTAATCGGATATAAATCAGTTGTTGTGATTCCATGTGGACAGATTACATAATTTTCTAACAAAAAAAAATCAAATTCTGATGTTTGCTAATTCTATGTGTTTTAACTAATCACCACATTGATGTGCTATGAGATATGCTAACAAAAGATTGCAATCACTGAGTGGCCCATGATAGTATGTGTAGGATGGTCAGGTTTGGAACAGGGGCCAGCGTTAAGCCAGCTATTGCTAAGGTCATATGAATGAATTGTTTCAAAATTAATATTATTATTCATGTTATTATTATTTTATTGTAATCATAACCTCATAAAACAATACTCATAGGATTTTGCATGCTCTCCCTAATAGCATTTTAGAACAACAAACAGCACTTAAATTCAGAAGACATGTCAGCTGCGGAGGCATCCGAAGGTTTTCAAGTACACTGATTTTGACACTAATGCACCGAGTCCATTCCCACAACACTGTCTCAAGGACACTTGCTCCTATACAGTTATCTAAGTTGGCAGGGATAAATCTGGCGATGGCATCACGGGTCAAAGCAGTTATTCATTTTATTTCAGCCCTATTCTTGGAAGGAGATTCCGTTATATTCAACAGTAGCAGCACTGCAGTCATGCAGTGTCAGTCTATCCTTACATCAAATTCTTTCTTGACATTTTAACTGCCCTGAGACAGTCTGTAGTTTGATTTGTAAACATTATAACCAAGATTTATGTATTAAGTCATAAAATACATCCAATGATGAAATTACAGATTTTGTATAGTGTTACAGACCATTCAATGCCCATTCCTCCTGTTCCAAGGATGTGGCTAGATCTAGGCTATCATCATGTGGCACCAGATAGCTGTGGTAAACTGTGTTTTGTGTCACCCACATAACTGACTGACTGTATCCTTATTTCAGTCATTAATCATGTTTCTATGAAACTGGTCAAAGTGCTCAAAAGTATGTGACTGTGTCAATACTTGCAGCACCAGCAGAGAAGCTGACTAGTAAAAGATGGCTGCCATGAAGATGGATTGATTAGCTGGAGAGACCTGATTTGGAGCATGTCCATATATAGTTTTACATTTACACAGATGTACGCAATTGGACACACATGGAGCACAAAAAAACTTTTCCTTTTGCAAGTGTCAGGGTTCTATAGTGTGTATACTATAGGTCATTGAACAAGTTGTTGATAATGTGTGAATAGTCTGCTGTTTGATTGAACTCTACATCGCCTTTTAGAAGTATACCCTTGCTCGGAAGGCCTTTGCCAGCACAATGACATTTTACAAATGTGCCGGTGGTTTAGCGGTAGCAACAAAGAACACTGTTCAGCCAGCTCTCTATTAAGCAAGAGTCGGCGGGTACTGCCAAGTCTTTGTAGTCGCATGTTAGAAGGTTGGAGTTTCAGTTGAGCTGACATGAGCTTTCACACACAGTGTTATTTACCTCTGCCTAATACACAGCAAGACAGAGAGCGTTTTTCTCTATACACACCTCAACAGAGAAAATACTCACTGCAGAGAAAAACATCTTTAACTACTAAGACATTAAACAAACAGGCAAACAAATGAAATGCAGATTAAGTCCCACTGTGGGGACACAGGCAGGACGACTGCAAGGGGCATACATCACTTCCCACAGAGACAGGCTCCAACACCCTATTTGACAGCATGGCACAGCAGAAATGCACTCAAGTGTACTATTGATTCGTCTATAGCACACTGTGCGACTAAGTACAGAGAGTGAGAGAGAGAGAGGAAGAGAGAGAAAAAATGACAGAAAGGCATCTGGCTTTTACCAGTGCCCTCTCTTTCTCCCTCTCCCTCCCTCTCTCTCTCTCTCTCTGAGTAGGAGCAGATAAAGCAGTCGGCATGTACCCCATGCTGACTGACTGGACTTGCTTTGTAGAGGGTCAAGTCAATCAGTATGTACTCACAATAGAGTCAGGACATTCAGAAAGCTAACAGCCCCCTCAGGCCATTGAAGGAGAGGCAGGGAGAGGGGGAAACAAGAATCCGGGAAAGAGCCTACAGGCTGGAGGGGGGTTGTAGCACTTCCTAATGCAAAGAAGAGCAAGGGGTTGTTGAATTGCTTCCCTTCTTGATAAAATCTTTGCAGACAAATGGTCAGTCTTTGAAGCCGAAATGCTATTAACCGTACATACGTACCAGCATGAATGTGTTTTAGAAGTGTGCATTTACCGTTTAGTAATGTGTTACGTGATTTTTTAGCAAGCTAAATACACCTTACTATTGATGTGTTAACGGTCAGTTTAAGTTGTGTGTTTGCCTGGCGAATAGGCCTCTCGCTGTAGACCTTACAAAAGCATATTTCAAATTATCATGCAATGCGGTACCTGACCTTGGGGATAGCACAACAAGGACTAGAGGGAGAGAATTAAATAAGTGTCCCGTTCACCCTCAGTCTCATTCCTCATTCTCCTGACTTATAGGACCCTGCCATCTTAGGACAAATCAAAAGCACTCAAAGCTTCAGCTCCAATTATAGGACATATGTGCAGTTATCATTAAAAATGGCTGCTAATAGCGGTGTGAGGTGATGTAATAGCAGTATTGTAATACATAAGTATGTGTATAACCCACAAAGTGAGTTCCGGAAAGATGGAGACATTATTTAACGAAACTCACAAGTACCGTAGACTTAAAATGTAGACGTCTGTGACCACACATATGTTTGGCTTCAAATGTCCTTATGTGAAAGTCATTTGGCGAAGAAGAAAAAAAAGAGCCATCTCCACAGAATAATCAACTATCCAGAATCTCTTATGTATTTCTAAAGTCGAGGACAGTCCACAGAGCAGGAAAATTGAATCTTTTCCAGAGGAAATAAATAAGGGTCCTGTCTTCTGAGCGGCCAGACTTCTCTTCGAGCCTTTCAATACGGATCATATTACCAAGGGCCCTGGCAGGAGCAGACAGGTCGAGACTGAGAAATACCTTCCTGCATATGACATCATGTTGTTAGGAAAACTTCAGAGGACAAGCAGGACTCGGTTTATATCCTCTGAATTTGTGTAACTGTGTGATTCACGTGGCCCAGAGGGACACAAAGGCACTTTACAATAGCTTTTATGTGTACTTACTGATGCAGTGATAAGTGTACTCCTTTATAGTGTGTCTCTGACCATGCAAAGTTTAGTACTAATGGTTATCAACAAAACATAGATTTTTTTTCTAAACAGTTGCATGAGAATAACACATCCTAAGATGCACAGAAAAATATATATGAAGCTATTTGTGTACACTGTAACAGAAATAGAATGGGTATGTAACATCTGGGGGTTACTGTCAAGAGGTAGGAAGGTAAGCTCAGGAACGTGATATGTAACAGTTCATAACAGCTCATTTGTTGGTGGACTCTGTTGTATGGTGCTCTCACTGTGCATCAGCAGACTCCTCCAAAAATGTGTGTGGGGGTTTGGGCGGGGGGTGCAGTGAGCCTTGTGAGACTGGGCATGTTTCACCAGTACAAGTGGGTGCTCCAGTGGGGCAATTACAGGATGAGAGGCATGAAAACATGCTAATCAAGTTAATCCTTCAAAGGAGTGATAGCTCTCGTGCACTGATGATTCAATGTCACTGATGCTAATGCTTCCCTCCTCCAAGGCAGAGCGAGAGAGAGACAGAGAGAGAGAGCAGGAGCACAATGGCCTTGCAATGTGGTGTCTGAGATCGTGTTATTGTGTGGGATGAAATTAACTCGCGCTCGGCTTCCAGTGAGGGTGGTCCCTCTCTCTCTCTGAGCACAAGGCTGTGATGTTTATTAAAAAAAGATGGGGGAGGCTACCATGATGCCTTCAGACTATTACACAAGATAAGTTTTGTGAGGCGAGGCGAGATGACATGTGTTTATAGTGTAATGGTTGTAAGCGATTGTTCCAATCAGATTTTACTCGGTGCCTCAGGAGACCTGTATAGAACCTGATTAATTTTTCTTCATATGAGCTAAAACTGCTGATTGAGAAGATATTTATTGAGCCATTTTATGTCATGAGACAACCAAATATATATTTTTTAGTATTATGGTCATATTAAATCAATGAGACACAAATTAGTATAATGAAAATACAAATGAAATTTGCCTCTGTGGATGTCCAAAAGCATCTCAGGAAGACAGCCATGATGGATGATGAAAGATTAGAGCAAAGCTATTTATATCCATGTCATTGTCCACAGTTATAACATTAATATTAAATGTTGAAGCACCTTGTTCTCTCTTTTGCACTCCCTTTGTGGGTAGTAGTTTCATCTCTATTGAGAAAGGGTCAGACACGGTGAGGAAAAGTGAGCTAGGCCACACTGCGGGTATCTTTCAAGGGACTGTTCATTTTTACATTTCCTGGGGAAAGCCACTGAACCAGTTTGCGACTGCCTTTTGTCCCCTCCTCTCCCCAAAGACAACACAGGAGGAGCATGTAGGGGGCTGCTTCTGCTGATAGCACAGAGAAGACTGACACCTGCTGGCTGAGCTTTGGCAACTGGGGCAGAGGTAGATGTCTGCAACAAGCCCTGGGGCTGTACGTACTGGGGACAAGACAAGGACAGGAACACTGTGCACTCTTGGTGCTAACCAAATGATTAAGCACTGTAGCCAAAATAATCTGTTGAGCAATAAATAAGAGGACATAAAAGTAAAAGTAAATATTGGGCAAAAATATACAATAATTCATCTATTCTTTATCCAGGGAAAATGACTGAGTATCAAGGTCCTTTACAGCAATCAAACAACTAAAACATAGAGAAAATGCAGAGGAGAACACAAAGAGAAAATAACGTTTAAAATCTGTTATAACAAGAACATTGTACAGGACTCATATCATCTGTTAAAGTCTTTCATTTGTCTGCAGACACAAGTTGGTCTCATTGCAAAACTCTTTGTAAGTTGGTTCCATTTAATTGGTGCAAAAAAGTGAAAAGCTAATTCAGATTCTATTTGAGGTGTTTCTAGGGTTATAAAACCCTGCAACCTTTTATTATGTGAACTGTGTCTAATTTTTGAAAGTGAAGTAAGGTATGAAGGTAATCGCAATGACTTGTAAATAAACAGGAGACAGTGCCTTTCACTCCTTTCATAGAGAGAAGACCACCCTACACTGTCATAAAGTTTACAATGATGAGTTTTAAAACCATCACCAGTAGCAAAACATATAACACTGTGGTAAACTATGTAAAGAGCTTTTAATTTAAAAGGGGCTGTGTGCATGTAAACAATATCACCACAGTCTGACACTGACAAAATGGATGACTGAACAATGGTCTTTCCACTCTCTAAAGAAAAGCAAGACTTGATCCTATACAGAGCACCCGGCTTAATTTTAACATTCTTTGTGAGTTCAAGCATGTGTGTTTTAAAAGAAAGCTTATTATCAAGCCAAATACTAAGATATTGATATTGAGCAACTTGCTCTATGTCACAATGTTCTAGTGAACCACATATATAATTAATATGGAGTAAACAAGAATGGGCCCAAATCTGAGCCTTGTGGAACACCATTTCTTAGCCTTAATGATACAACATGGTGGCGACCAGAAACTACCGCAAGGCACAGCCTGAACAAACAGTCTTCTTAATAAACAACCTGTGCATTTACAAAATTCTCAATGCCTCGTTTTACATGTCAGGGTCCTTGTTATACTACCAAGAAAAGGTGGCGCTACTTTGAGCTTTTTAATTGTATAAAAATGGCCGTGTCTTCAAGCTACCTCTGTGCCCTGATCACTAGCATGGTAAGGCTTTTCGATAAAAACAATAAAGATCAGATTGCAACAGGCTAGCTTAGTTTTGCTCATCAGTAAACATATCAACTTGTTATCTTGTTTTAACATACCCAAAGCTCATTTTACACCAAATTTCTCCTTTAAGAGTATTGTGAAGTGTTTTGACCTGTGTATATTTAACATAACATGAAAGAAACAGTTAACTTATCAAAATGACACACTGGTATAAAGGGGGGCTTACTGAAGAGGCTTTAAGACATCTAACTGATGTAATGCTGATGGAACTGATGTAAGACATATTTTGGTCTGGTATTTTATCCATTCAAAAGTAAGAGGAAATTGCTGAGATATCTCTTGACCATTAGTCCTGGAGCAGAGAGGAAGTGTGCGAGTCACCCCCCCATCCTTTACCCACTTCACCCCCCCATCCTCATCCCCATCACCATCCCCCCTGGGCTACGGTAACCCCACAACCACAGCACTGTTTGGAATGTGTCACCTAGCAACGGCCTGAGCAAACACCACACCTGCCATTCCCTACAGGAAACCACAGCTCTCAGGAAAGACCGCTAGAGTGACTCGCTCGCTAATGTGAACAGGCACACACACATACATAACCAACACACACACACACACACACTCTCTCTCTGTCTTTTACACACACAAGTACAAATAAAGTGCTGCCCACAATTAGGGTTACATACATAACTTTGTTTTTTGCTTTTCTTGTTCAACAAGAAGTTGGTTGTACTGGACTCAGCACATCGTTTTTGTTCATAGATGGGTCACTACTTTTCTCCCCCAGCTCCCATTCATTCTCATTTATGAAACTGTTTGTACAATTAACATCCCTTGATTTACACCATTACCATTGGTAAGTGCACAGCCATATGCCACTGTGGCTCCCAGCAAACACAGCCGCTCTCTCCAGCCCATCAATTTATTGTTATTGTTGGCAGTTCAACTGAAGCTAGCGTATTGATTTCTCACCCACAGAGAAGATAAGGTGGGGAAGCGAGATGGATTCCATATCTGTTATCTAATGGAATTCCTCCTCTTAGAAAGGCTATGGATTTTCTGCCATTGAACCTCACATAGTCGGACAGAGAGAGTGGGGGGGCAGAGGCACTCTCATGGCCCAGAATAACTACTGACTGGATGGATTAATGTGTTCGGGACAATTGCAGCAGAGCAAAAAAAAAAAGCTCTGAGGGCCTTTTTAATACTGGGATTGCGAAATAACATTTTCTGAGTGGGGCAGTGCACTTATCATAAATGTTTATTGAGCGTCTGCGGGACTCTTCCTAATGGTCCGGGCTTAGGCATCTCCTCTCCCCAACCAGTGCTCTATCAGTCACCCCACACACAGGAACAAACCGTCAGCCAGCCAGCGCTCACACAGATGTTACACAAGAGCAGATGTACGCTCTCAACAAGCTGTTCGTGCTCACCTTTGCTCATTTTTTGTGATGATTTATGGTGGCTTGACAACAGCTACCGTGTGTAGATGCGGGTGTGTTTTTCATGGGGAGAATTTCATAGATTCTTCCCAGGACCATGAAAGGGAGAGTCAAGGGGAGTGCATCTAAATTTCCCTGTTGTGAATTTAATAGAGAGCGAGAGCTAGACACAGAGGGCCAGCTTTGCTTATTTCAGTGCTACAAAGAAAAAATACATTGCCATGTCCATCGCACAGCATCCCTCTGGGCTGCAATGGAGAGTTGTGTGAATTTCTCAAACCTGATGAGTCAAGGACAATTATTCTGTACCCAGTATCTGCTGACCTTATCAAACTAGCTACTGTGTTGAAATGGTGACTTGCTGTTTTCCTATTGCAGCGGGAAGCCTGCTGAGATCCTCTAATCAAAAACAGATCAGCACTGGCTGACCTGGCACAGCAAATAGCTCTGTATTTCAATTTTAATATCAAGCAGGCAGCAGCAAGCAGTATTTTATCCCCTCAACAAGAGGTGCTGGAGGGAGTGACTGGTGCCATCATTTTATGTCCTACTCTGCTAAAAAATGAAAGATTTCCTTCAGCACTCGCAATGCTTTGGTGAACATGTGGTTTTTCAGAGCTGGAGGAACACTTGTTTTATGATCTGTTGTGTGATATCTTGACCTTCAGTTGAGGAGCAAGCTGCCGATACTTTTCATTATTATGCTGGGACTGCTGTTGAGTGGTGGGGTGGAGAGCACCATACAACCATGATGCCTGCTTCTGTATTTGGACATGTGTTTGTGTTTTTTTGGGGTGGTTTAAATGTGTAATGAAACAAGTACACAATGTATACGTATATGTGGCCACATTGGCATTCTTCAGGATGTTGTGTTATCTGATGCTGTATTGGGTTTGGTGTCCTGGCATACACACGTGTCAAATGCTGTCAAATTTACTCACATGTAGTGTCACAAATGTTTTCAAAATGTACCGCCTTGCATTTTTTTCCCAAATATATATCAAACAAAAAATGTTCCTCAAAGCTTTCATCAAAAACATCTAGCTAAAAAATGAATTTGATCAAATGTGTAATAAAACAATACTGTATGTTTGTGTTTGTGACCAAATCTGGAATTCTCAGGATGTAGTGAAATACAGTGTATCACCTATGAACAAATGCTGACATATGTGTCTGGGGTGTTAAAGCAGAGTTAAAATAGACATCCTATTTAAACATCTGGGTTACTGAATCCAATTCCGTGCAAACCAATGTAATCCCAGTGTAATCTCTGACAAGTGCAGTCTCACATTAACAGCGACACTTGGGAATGAACTCTGCCTGTTGCTGTTCTGTGTCTGCTCTAGCCTATTTACTGCAAGCATGTCTGGGTCTGTTACATGATCACACCAACACGAGTGAAGCACACGGGGGAGGGGGGTGCAGTACGCTTTATTGTCCTTATTCAAAAGTCCTTCTTAGATTTGAATTTGTTTGCCTTTTCCTGACAGACTATTTCCCCTTGATATAACTTACAACATGTGTCTGTGTGTGTCTGTGTTGGGAGAGAGAGGCAGAAAAAGATAATTACAGAGGGAGAGAAAGAAAGAGATTACATACCAGTGCACACGGTTGCTTGTGTGTGAATGTATATTTTGTAAAACAAGATTGGTCCAATTGTCCAGTACTTCAGTGAACAGGCAAACAAATGGAGAAATGTAGAGCCAGATCTTCACACTCCCATCCCAGCATCAAGCGGGCTGCTTCCTAACGGAAAACAAGATACCCTTCGTTGGTAAATGAATGTCAGGATGAATTAATGGCTCCCAATGATAATGTTAGACAGACGACGGTGGATCGAGGCAGGTCCCAGGCTCTATGTGTTTCCCCAGAGTTAAATCTGCACTGACTTGACATTGCAACACAATGATGTCCTAAGGGCAGAGCAGGAAGCAGGCTCTCCAGAGAAAACATCCAACCCGACAAATACTGAGGACCGAACACTGCCTCCCAGACAACTCCAGTTACTACAGTGATACTAAAATAACAAATGCTGTTATCACTGCTTTTTTTGTGGGGTTTGTTTAGACCTGCTAAGTCATAGCAAGACAATGTCATTTTTTGACATAAGCTAGCTACACTGTGGTCTTTCTTGGCCATTTCAAGTCATCATCCTGTGAAGTGCAGCTGCCCTTTTCTAGAAATGTCAGCCACCAGGTCTATTTTTTAAAGGGGCTTTTTGAAAAAAAAAGTGTCACTGACTCCTCATGGGTAATAGCTCACACTGCCATGGAGGTATTAATATGCCTCCCACCTAGACGAGATCTCCATGACAACTAAGGATCCCCGACAGCAGGATGTGATCATGGTGGCAAGAAAGGCTCTGTAACCCAACCAAAACAACACAAACAAGGCTGACTGAGAGACAGGTAAGGTTTACCTACACAACAACATGAACACCAGGGTTCATACAATTCAAAAAGTGTTAACCCCACACATGGATATACATAAACATCAGGGATACAGAAGGATAACCAAAACCATGACAACATGCAAAGCTCGAAAGCAGAGCTGGAGATCTTGGCTTCAGAAAGTGAACACCATGTCATGTATTGCTCCTATTTGTGCATTTAACATAGCTGATTTCACTAATTAGCTGATCTATCTGCCTGAAGATTTGTGTGCTCATTAGACTCAGCTGGTTTAAAAAATGGTATGACCAAATAAATAACATTTAGCCCAAGTTTTGTTAATGTATGGACAAGAACATCCACTACCTGTGTTAATTACTGTGTTGGAAGCTCTGATTGCAGTACACTAGTCTCTGGTGTAATAATTCACAATGCCATTATCAGATTCAGCAGGCAGTTAATGTAGCCATAGAGGGTGAACACAGTGCAGATTATTTTTAAACTCGGTCATCTGTGGAGTTTTAATTTGGTGCCCTAGCAACAGGAGTGGTCAGAGATGAAAATGGCAAAGTTATGGTGACATAACAGCGAGGGACAACAGGCACAGAGTCAGGAGGATCAGGTCCAGGTTACCACAAAAAGCACTTCTGAGCAAACACACTGACTAAATCAGAGCAGCATGCCTACAGCAAAGAACGCCCCAAAGCATGGTGGCCCACGTTTTCCATATGTGCATGTAGCATGTGTGCGTGTGTGTGTGTGTGTGTGTGTGTCCGTGCATGTGTGTGTGTGGTATATGTCATTGGGGGTATATGTGTGTGTGGAGGGAGGGTGGTGTTTATGCATTCGTTTGAATTGGTACCTACAATCAGCTTTCTGTCATACGTGCTTTACATTCCAGTGGAGCTGTGGATAGTGGGGTCCCTTGTGGTGCATACTGAACAGCTTGACTCAGACACTCCTCCCCAGGACGCACGCAGGCCTCATCCAGAGCAAATACATCCTCATTCTGTTGACTCTCTGTCCATTCTCCTGTAGTAGTGGCAAGAAAGAAGCAAAACGCACTCTTCAAGAGGCAGTAAATATTTGTTTCATAATTAACCTTTACAGCTTTAGTATCTCATTTAACTCTAATGTGTGTTTTCTCTCGCCTAGTACCAATTTGAGAATTATTATTAACTCAATATAACATAGCATGACATGTCTGTCATATTGGCAATCTTGAGGAATTGTTTTCTTAATGGCAGTTGTAACATTTCTTTTTAAACATCTTAAACATCTTTTTAAACTGTGCCTAATTGAATAAAACATGTGTTTTCAGATGTAGTCCCCAAAATGTCCCTCAAAGTGTTTTTGAGCCATGGTGAGACTTTACTAGTCATCTGTAGAAAATACTTTGGTAACACATGACACTGAACTTAATTTGACTTAATTAACACAATATGCACCTCTGTGAACCAACACAAGGCCTTTGTGGATGTGCTTACGGGAATCAAGCATTGCCATCTATTGGTGGATGGATGGTAACACTCAGGTTCGAGTGACATCCCTGGGAGCCAATGGGGACAGGCAGTGGGGGTCAAAGAGGGTGTGTGCAACGCAGACTGAGCCTCAGGTGAAAGGGTGATGTGCTAAGGTGTCTGTGCCTGTATGTTCATCACAAAGGACATCTTTACTGGGCAAAATGGTGCCGTCACTTACAAATGTTATAATAAAACATTCTGTATGTTCTGAATGTTTTGGCTTATCAGTTTTGAGAGGACACTCAAATGTAGCAGGCACATACATAAATGCACAATCTAACACAACCACAGTTAAATGTACTGTAAGTGGGTGTAGATGCATACAGACCTTGCATGCATGTTTTTCAAATATCATGAACATAATCACTGCTGTTGGGAGAAAACCTAGACAATTTTGGTTGTCTACACTATAGGTCAGTCTCCTTATCAGTCTATGACTTAAATATCTAACATGCAACCTCAGGACCATGTGTCAAGATATAACACCAACTTTGACAACACAATATTCAGAAAATATATTTTTTTCTCAACTTACTGAAAGAAATGTATTTTGGACACGAGGATTCCACCCAGAAGCGACAATATACAATTTAGATAGTGTATGTTAAAATTGATGTAAAAAATATCAATGCAGTGTGTTGCCTTAATATTTTAAACAGTTTGTAACTGTTATGAAGTTGGTTCTAAGCAGCCCTTTATACAGTGCATAACTGCAGACATGTCTGTTATTTCACATACCTCAATAATTTAGCCCTTGTGTTTTACACTGCCCTAAACCACATGGGACACAAGTCAGCATTTCATAAACCCCATTGCAGCACCACTACATATTTTGCAAACGATTATTTTTCCAAGTTTCCAGATGTGGCCGTGTTCAAACGAAGCATCTGATAATTGGAGTGAAACGGGCTTGGTGAGGCACCGGCAGGCTATCATAAATTACATATGCTGCACTTGCATTATTGTAATAACACAGCCTAGATGAATATCACAGTCAGCAGCAAAGCCATTTATATGAACCTGCTAATGGGATTTATTTAGTTGAGGTTCTGCCTTCGCTAACCATTTAGGGATATTTGAAATAAGGCAACATATTTCATGAAAAATGACTGTTTAATGCACTAGTGCTGTGGAGTGCACTGCACAGTATGTAACATCAGAGGAGATCGGTTGCAAGTGGATGTCCTCACAGAGAAACTGGTCCCTTTTCTGTCATCTATTTTGTTATAATCTGGACCTTCAACATGCATGCTGTTTTCCCAAATCTCAAATTTGGCCTCATCTACCATCACGTGGAACTTCTGGCTCTGTATTTAAACTCGCCGATTCCCTCGGGTTATCTGACATACTCTGGTTGTTGCACACAATTACATCAGTCTATTAATGTACAAATGACATTTAGATACATTATTATTAAGTAAGCTCATTAATTAAGTAGTCTCATGAATTAAAATGAATGCCATTGCCATCTTCTCTAACAATTTCTGTGATGGTATAAAATGCAAAACGTTGTTTCAGCAGCCCTAAACATGACTTCAAATACAGCCTTGCATGTTAAACTACTCTGTGTAACTCTGAGGTCAAAGATGCTGGTACGCCATTAACATTGTTGAGAGTATTTTCAACTCAACACTTCTTCCTGAAGTTGATGTCTTCCAGAAAGAGAGACGCAGGCAAGCGTGCACACACACACACACATATATAGTGAAGGGGGAAGGGGGGGGGGGGGGGGGGGGCAAGAGAGGGAGGGAGAAGAGGAAAGAACCATGATAAGAAAAACATGCCACTTCAGCCTCCGCAGCCCTGATGGTTTGTGAAGTCTGTGCCAACATGCGCCTGCAGGCTTATGAGCCCTGTGTTTTTTCTTCACTCCTTTCCTTTCATAACACAAATTAGCCCAAAGTCAGCTCTTTTCTGCTGACTGATCCAGATCCCTGGGATCATGAGCAACCGTAAATGCACTTTCTACTGGCACGAGCGTGAGATCAGGGAGATCTTATGAAGTAGTGCTTGGCCACACCGCACTTATTTGGGGTTTCAACGAAAACCCTATTAAAATGAAAAAAGCTAGTTGGCTCCTTGGTGAGTTGAAAATCCACCACGCATACCTAGATAACGTTGTCTTCTATATTTTACCCTTCTGCATGACTTGGTACCCCAACAGTTAAGTACCAAAAAAGTAGGATGGAATGGGTCAGTTGTTTCAGGTATGTTTAGCAAATTCTGCAAAAAACTGCGCACTGACACTGCAACAACTCGACCCATGCTGGTCAGTGGAAACCAGCCATAATTCACTACGTGCACATGGTAGGATCAGATTGGATTGGGATTGGATTGGGTGTTGCTACCCAACGGGTGGTCAATCCCAAAATCCAAGTGCACATGGAGTTTGTGTAATCGGAAAATGGTCAGAGATCTGGTCGTTTCCGCTACGCTAGGTGGCGATGTATTCCTTTGAACAAGTGGTGTTGGAACTACTTCTGGTTGACGGCTGCTAAAAAGAAAATAAACAAACTATCTGGCGGCATACAAACAAAGATGGCGTTCGAGGAGGTTGACAGAGCAGCATTTGCATACATGTTGTGCATTCTCCTTTGTTTGGAAGTCCGTATGAACGAACAAACAGTGTTTTTGGTTTCCTTGATATGACACGAACTGTGCCGTCAGCGTTTGATATTACAAGCAGTGCATTCCAGTGCATGCGCAGTACGCGAATCCGATATGATCCCGTGTACAAGGCGGCACCAAGCGGATTAACATCGGCTTAAGCCAGGGGTTTCAATCGGATTTGCGAAACCAATCCCTATACGATCTTTAGCCTGTGCAAATGATTTCGATACGATCCCAATCCCTTTCCAATCGTATTCAACTCGTCTATGTGCACGCAGTGATTGTGTCACAGTACATCTATGCACTGATCAAAGATGCTAATATCTTATACTAGAATAATTTTATACCAAAACAGAAAAGCATCCAAATATCTTGATAAGGTCTTAATGTGGAGACATCGCTACTCATGTCCAGTTCAGCTAGGCAGAGAGCGCGGGAGTCATGAGCTGTATCTGCATCGCTGCTTGGTAATGAGCAGACCTGAGAGCGAGCTCGCAAGCGGCTGCCGTGTAATCCCAGACCAGTGATAAACCCTGGCAGGTAGCTGAGGAACAAGAGTCTAATGGATTCCAACTAATTAAAATGCGCCGGCAGGGAACTCCGGCAAGCCTGCTATTAAAACAGATACTTTTAAACGCGGCACAATTAAATTTCCCATTGGCACACGTTAGCGTACCGCACAAACCATCTGCACACAAGCCAGAGGAGTGTGTTTGCTTTTTTTATGGAGCCATTTCAAGTTGTGCCATCAGGAACAAAGCAACCTCCTCCACACTGCTGTGGTTTCGACTGCAGTCACAGGGGAGGCTGTGGCCATGTGCTGCCCTAATTACTTTGTGACACTCACACTGTGTTTGAAGAAATGTATGCATGGGTTTTCCTGATTGTGTTGGAACAAAATTCTCCCTCTGAACACATAATTTAACACACAGTAATTTAATGAGGCTATGAGACTAGGGGAGGTGTATGGGCATAACACTACCTGAGCAGAAATTAAAAATATAAAAAGAACTCTTGTGATCGTCTTACAAAGTAAAAGCAAAAGAAAGGTGCAACACTGTCTGTTAGTGACCGAACAATTTAAGCAAGAAATGGTAAAAAAAAACTATGCTGTGCTTTGCGGTTGCTTTTACTTAAGTTCTATCTAGTGATACAGCAGCACCTGTGATAAACTCTACCACAGTGTCTAGGCCTTCTCTAGCCTTTCAGATTGTTTTCAATGAAACGACTTCCCTTTAAGCAAGTCAAAAGTGAGAAAAAAGCTAGACCATGTGGAAGAAAGACTTACATAAAGTGGATCCTGATGGTGTTTTGAGCTGTTTTGTTTTGGTGCTGGTTCAGATGATGGGAGACCACTGTAAGCCCTGCTGCACGAGATAGATAAGAGACACGTGTGGTTTATAAAAGTTCTTTCGCTGGTTCATATGGCAGCATGAAGCCTTTATTCATAATAAAATGCAAATAATGGATTTGGGTTTGTCTCAATTCTTTTCCCTAGCAAAGGAGCACTCTTAAATCTCATGCACACAAGACCATATTTTCATTGTATTTAAAAGGTGCTATGTGTAAGATATTAATGGCAAGTGACCATAAAATAGTCATGGTATGTCAAGGAATCGTGTTCAATTAAAGTACTTATTTCCCTGTGTTATGTCCCCAGGGTGTCTAGGGGTGCAGGAGGACATGAACAAAAGATAGATGGCAAAATAATGCGACCGACTAAAATTAAGTAATTTATTCACAAGAAAGAATAAGAAAAATAGAAGAAAAAGTCAAAAACTCCAAAATGCCAAAAAGTCAAAAAGAAGTCTGGCCTCCACAAAGCCCTGACGTCTCCAACATCCCTCTCAGGCTGCCACCCTGAGAGAAGCTGGTAGGTGGAAGGTGAGAACGTCAGGCCTTGGCTAGCATGGTGTAGCAGCAGACAACGAAACAAACCAAAGAATGCAGTCCGAGCTCTCTCCCCCTGTGGGTGACATGCCTGTTTTTAAACGGCCGGGCACCAACATCGACCAATCCAGCTCTCAGTCAGGATTCAGGTGGTGGTAATTGGGCCAATTAAGCCACCCCCCCAGAATCTGCAAGAGTTAAACAGAAAACAGAAAGGCAAACCTAAACACACAAATCACAGAAACACATACAGGGTCGTAAAACCTGTCAAGAATAGTACAAACAGAATATTCACATTTTGAAATGTAATTTACAGCCCACAAATTCTGTTTGTTTTGATTTTGTGTTTTGCCTCTTGCCCCCAGTGGTGAAACAATGCATTACAGTATTTAAACATTGAATTGCAGTACCAGTTTTGGCCACAATCCTGCATGTAGCACCTTCAAGGAGAAGGGGTATAACTGCAGGCCCACAGAGCCAGCTACAGTTCTACTACCAATTACAATCCAATGATTTAGTGAATAACTAGAACAAACACATTAGTAGACTGTAACTTCAGAAGCCAGATTGCCCATCACATACTGTACCCCACATCTGTAGCTTTTATGTGCAGCAGTGGCTTCGTATGTTTGTATTATTTGTTCGTATTATTTTACCATGGTAGTAGATTGTAACTTCAGAAGCCAGATTGCCCATCACATACTGTACCCCACATCTGTAGCTTTTATGTGCAGCAGTGGCTTTGTATGTTCGTAGGGTGCCTTTCACCTTTTCTCTCACTGTGTGTTCTTCCATTCACACCTCTAGTCGAAATGCAGGGAAGATTTTCAGGTGAGGATGCAAATATACCAAAATAGATCTGTGCTAACAGCAAGGTTAATGACAGATCTGTGCTAACAGCAAGGTTAATGACCTGCACATGCCATCTTAGTCTGCCCACTGAGACTGTGTGGTGATGGACAAGATGGCGGTTGACTCATCATTTCTCTTTGGAAAATTGTGCTGGAAGCTACGACCAAACTTGCTTAAAAGAAAATAATATCTAACTACAGAGTCACAGGGCCACAAGAATCCATTTGAAAAAAAGCTATTTCACTGCAGCAACTGCGTATTTCAATTTACGCATGCATGGATGCCAGTTTTACTTAGCAATTGCCCCGTTTTATCATTACAGAAAACTGGAATTACTTTGTCATACACTCATTCTTTTACACCTATCTTCATTAAAATTTGAATAACATTAGTTCTTTCACCACAGACAGATGATAAAATGGTATTTGCATTTATCTGTTGAAATCTATAGCCAAGTAGAACAGTTCATTAGTGAAATCACCTTTACTAACTGTCATTTAATTATGAAAATGTAATATTGTAAATAGGTCATTTCATGTCAACTCAACCAGTGCTTCCATGGTCACCATCTCAGATTTTGCTCAAAATTGCAATTCCAAATATACCTCTATTGGAGCAATGAAATGACTTTGACTTTGATAAATCTTAAAGTTACCTTCCGGACAAAGTTCATCTGAGGAGAGCTGGGAGTGTCTGTTAAAAAATAAATACAAAATAATGTAGAACTAGATGGATTACTGGATTGTAGCTCCTGAATCCAGGTTGACCATCACTGGTTATACTACAACAGCAAAATACACAGGAGTCCCAGAAAGAAAAATGAATAAGTATTTTTATATTTGATAGATTATAGCACTTGATCTATGAGTCAATAGCAAGGTGTAGGCCTACTGTTAATATTTCTTTCTCTTCATTCTTAGGTCAGTGGTTAAGAGCAAGCCCTACCCTCCTGTCTTTGTTCTCAGTTTGACATAAATCTTACCAAAGAGGAGATACCTGCACATTTCAAAAAAAAAAAAATCTGACTTCAACAACCTTCCTGTGTGTTCTGGAGAAGGTGACTGATTAGGCCCCTCAGGAGCAAGCATGGAGTGGGCATCTCCTGGCCATCTCAGTACAAGCCCTGTGTGCTTGCCTTCCTCTCTGTCTTGCATTAGGAACTGCCTGGCCGTGCATTTTCTCTCTGTGTGTTCCTTTAGTCGTGGTGTGTCTCTGGGTGAGGGGGAATGGGGACATTTTTAGCTGTTTATGCAGCTCAGTTGCCCGGCAGTGGTCTCACAACAGATCGCTTCTGACCCAGAAGCCCCCAGCCAGCCGATTTACATAAATCACACTCTGGATCTGACAGTTACTAGGCAGCGCCGGGCAAACAGCAGCTCATCCTGAAATGGAAATGAGGCCACCAACCCGGAGAGCGGCGGGCCTGCCTCGGTGACAAATGTGGCCGGGGCTGCCTGTAACTACTTCCTGCTGCTCCCTGCTGCGGTGGCCCTCGGAGGATTCGTATAAGGCACGGACAGGAACCACCCCTGGTTCAGAGACACACAGGATTCTTTCAGGATGTAGTGATGTACATCAAACAACAACATTATACTGGCATATGAGCCTAAGGTGTACAAATACAGATTTCAAGCACTAAAAGATTTACCATGGACATCACATTTTAAACATTTGGGCTGTTGGACTTTAAACTAGTTTCATTTCACGCCACCTAGCAGCCATTGCCTGTGCTATAATGTATAGGTGTACAGCAGTCAGTATTGTCAAGCTGAGGTCACAAACTTATTCCAAATAGTTCAAATGTATCATGGTAGGAAATTTCCATCTGCTTGCCATAAAGAACATAAAATATTGCTTTTGGTGAAAAAAGAGGTGTAGTAAAAATCTGTAATAACTTAATATTTTAACATATACAGAAACCTTCAGTGCGATGAGTGCTGAGTGCGATGTAAAAATGTGTTCTGACATTATAATCCGTAAGTGGGTGTGTGAGTTCATTTACGAGGCAGAAATGTTGAAACAGAAGCTATGAACCATAACTGAAAGGTGTGGATTGAATTTCCTATTGCACGGGGACTCCTCTATGCAAGTGCGGCCTGCCAAAGCTAAGGTCAGATTTCCCTCAGGTAGTTTAATTGGTATTTTAAGGATATCTCTCTCACCCGCACTCTGTCTCCTGCAGAAGCCTTTGAAGTGGAACATTGCAATTACACACAGCACAAGATCTGTCCACTAATACAGATCTTTTTCAATGCTGCCGTTGCACACAATCAGTTAAGCATGATTGCTTGTGGAAAGACAACTGTGCTGCAAGCAGCTACAAAAAGCCACAGGGAAATATACCCCCACAGAAGCAGTATTACATACGCATCACTCACCAGGAAATCCTATGGTCTAGATTAGTGATGGACAACCCGGCTTCAGAGACTGTAATCCAGTGCCACATATTTCTTCCAGCCATTTATTACATTTAGGGTAGGGTCTAATTAGCACAGTTTATCAACCAGGTAGAGGAGTTGATTAGTAAAATCACCTGTATGAAATGCACAGGTAAAACCAGGTGATTCGGAATACGTGGTACTGGATTGTAGCTTTTGAGTCCAGACTGCTTATTATTGGTCTAGATTATACACACAGAACACATCACATATCTGACAAAATAAATTACAAGTGCTGCAATGGTTGTGACTCTTACACTTAAAATTCATCACTTCTTTCTCCCTTAACCCAAAACTTACATCAAGCACTTTTTGTTAAGTAACTAAAAGTAACTGTGGTAAGTTGTCGCTCATGCCCTTCTAATTATTTTGATCTGGTCTGTAAAAATCAAAGGGTACAGTTTAAAAAAGGCAACTGTATATCACATTTCATAATAATCAAGCTCAGATTAGCTCTAATCTAAACTCTTTCTTTGTAATACCATAATACCAACTTACTGTATTGTTCCAATATACATTCTGATTAGGAGTTAAATTGGTCACAAAATATATGCACAATTTTCTTTTATATGATGGCCAACTCATTATCACCTATGACTGCCATACGCACAAGGGGGGAACACACCAAAGTCCTATAGCACGTCAACAGTCCATCAGCCCATACTACTAAATGGAATAAGTGGAATTAGGTTGTATTTAATTATTCTCGCAAGTAATATGCTTGTGAGGTGCATAAATTACCTAATCAAATATTTATCCTTTAAATTTCCATTATGACAAAAATTGAGGGCAGCTATGTTTTCCCTATAAAGCCAGAGCACTTAATTTCACAGGTGTAATGCACTTTTGAGTGCTTGAAAAATTCCATTTGGCTCAAGAGGGTCAAGTCTGCAATTAAAATTAAGCCAAGCACTCTCACTGTTGAACGACTCTATGGCAGGAGGCTGTGGAAATGCTAAGTGGATGGTTTAAGCAGTTTTTGACGGTTCAAGTCAGTGCTTTAAGGAGACAACCAATTCCCTGTTACAAAGCATTGTGGATGAGACGTAGCGCTTGCAGGCTGAACTAGTAGTAGTGCTGGGTGCCATTTTGAATGAGCAAGGATGGTGTTGACTGCATGAAGGGGGCTTAAAGGCACTTTGTGACTATTATAAGATGGCCCCCCTGTTTGTCTGTGCCCAGATGGAGTCACATGATGGGCCTATGGCACTGTGCCCCGCACTGACACCGCAGCTGTTTACACCACCCACCCCGCCTCATGCCCACTTACATAACACTGCCAGTGTGTGAGAGTGTGTGTGTGTGTATTTGTGTGTGTTTGTATGTGTTTGCATGTGCATATGTTCGTGTCTGTGTGTACATGCATGCATGTGTGTGTGTGTATGTGTGTCAGCCACAGAGCTTACACATCTCCCACAAATACATGATGCAATGTCATAGTGTTTTCTTATTATGTATGACACTAAATCCCTGTGAGAGATGCAGAAAAAACTTGTAATTTTCACTGACCTTTATTTCTCCATAGTTAGTTCACAGCAATTAAAGTATTTAGAAGGTTACATCTGAAACAGAATAATCTGTGGTTCACATCTCACATTATAGTACCTTATCTTTTACACAATTGTCTAGTGGCCTGTGCGCATATAGTGGTTAATAGATTTATTGCAAAATCTATGAGCTCTGGTAAGGACCTGTACTATTATTAATATGACATTATTACACATTTACTTCTCTCTAATAACCAATATGCAAAGTCATTTACTACACAGTCAAAGTTATAACATTTTGTAACTGAAAATTTGTGAATAACATAATTTGCACCTCCCATATGCATCCACTCCTCAATGTTACCCTTATGACCAACCATATTTATTTATTATATAAAACTATGATGCAACACTACCTTTACTTGATTCCAGATATTTAAAGGTTACGTAATTAAAAACCTGTCCCTATGGGAGAGAACACAAGGTATATCACAGGATTTCAGAATAATGCAAGCCTCTGCGTGTTAATGCTATGTTTATGTTTTTGGAAACTAAATTCAGCATCTAGGTGTGGTGAAAACCTACACCAATTAAATCACATAAAAATGTACACCAATTGGGAAATATAGGAGGTAAGGTCCAATGGGCAAAAAAATCTAATAGGCTATGATATTATATTTTTTTGCAATTCATGGCACATCCACGCATCAGTAATTTTTTGAAGAACATGGAATCTGAGACATTAGAGGCGTAGTGTTTCCCGCAGGCAGGATGCACAGCACCAGAGCGAACCCATTGATGGTGCACAGCTCTCACTGGCTGCTGGCACTGATGGCTACACGGTTGGTTTGAATGCTGAGATGCACACACACTCAGGGAGGGAGGGAAGCCAGCCAGCCAGCCAGCCAGCCAGCCAGCCAGGATTCTTCTCCTGACACACCAACTAACTACTATAAGCTGTTAAGCTGCATCTCCAGCATCCTCTCTCCCCTTTCAAGTTTTGCCTGGACAAGTTTGTCCTTTTGAAGTAGTGAAAAAAAGATCTGACAGAAAAATGTTTACACTGCAGATGAGGGAGGCAATATGTTCCTCAAGATCTCAACAATTATTTTTCCGTTCACTTTTATTCAGCAGTGTTACTCTTAACATTCACACATTTAATGTGGTTTCTAAATCCCATCTTTTCCCGTTAGCAACATCCAAGGATTGTTGGTAACCCATGAGCAGTCAACTCAATGTTCAACATCTCTAAAATGGGAAAGAAATCAGGGCCTAGCCTAAAACAAACAGGATACTTAAACAATCAATAAAACAAAGGGAGCCTTCTGACTGGGTGAGCCTGACCAGGGACCACCCACAACTATGCCTATGATACATTTACATATATTGCTGCTACTGTAGTTGTCCATTTGATTTAATGTCTGTTCACAAGTAGCTTTGGTTCCTTTACACCATCTCTTCCCCTTTCTTCCTTCTGGCTTAAGCTATTATTAGTAAAGGCAGTATTGTAGTGTAATTGACCAAAGCAGGAAAATAAGAAATGCTGTTTTGTAATAGAAAGGGCAAGTAAGTAGTTGCGTCAGTAATTATTCTATTAATTTGTAATGTGTAAGATCTAGTTGTGTCTGAATCACTGAAGGAAAGTAAATTGGAAAAAGGATAAATTAATCACTACAGTACCTTCCAATCCAAATACTTTCTGGTATTTTCGAGGATAACCTAATGTCCTGTATCTGACTTCACTCCTATCTCTGATTGTGTGGGAGTGTTTCACAGAGCTAAAGATGGTCTGGCGGTGTCGGTCTGGACTGTCACAAACATTTTTTGGACTTCATACAGTGTCTCTTGAGGGAGACAGGAAAAATGAGTCATGCTTGAAGCAAAACCAGAGGGAGCATCAAGTTGTTAACTTCAGTTGAGGCTATGACAGGGTCTCCATTTAATACGTCTGTATGGCAGAGTCTATCTAATGCCTGGTCACAGTGTCCAGACCCGAAGAGATAGGTGGCATACAAGAGAACAAAGTGAGATACTAAGAATCTGAAACACAATATGGCATTTAAAGGCTGATACCAAAATGACATACTGCTGTACATACTGGGCAAGTGTATCCTGTGTACTATTTTGCTCAGTGGATGCCACATAGAAACTATCCACTCAAGACATTATTTTGCAATGAACTAAAATGATTGCCCCCGTGTTTGAGTGTTATTGCACAAATCTACAACATCCCTCTCATCTTCATATTATCTCAGCCTTTACCCCTGGTCTAATTTATATTTATATAACCTCTAGGCCTTCAACACACACACACACACACATACACACACACACGGGGTGCCAGTCCTTCTGTCCACTCTATACCCTCAAACACATCTTGCAGAACAGCTGCTGTTCAGAGAACACTGCTAACAGGGGAGCACATTAGTCACCAGATGTCACCTTTTGCTGCCAGCCCCCTTCCAACAGGCAGGCAGGCAGACAATGGCATCCTTACATACACACATAGCTTATGATGTGGCTTGTCTACCGCTGTGGAGGGGGCTTGGCGCATTCACCTTGCACCCATGACAGCCACAACAGAGCGTTCACTGCTAGGACTTGAAAATCCAAGCTATGATTGATGCAGCACAGCTCTTTCAGTGACGCGAGGCACAGCTTGTCTTCCAATCCTTTGAAACTGTTGCAATCTAACCGATTTTACCAGTCGCATCACTGCACAGTATCAGGCTTATATAGTGCTGCTGTACATGAGAGAGAGAGTCGGCATCAGAAAGAAAATAAGCTTTCAAATGGAATCTCGCACGGACACACAAACGTCCTCCATAGGGATTTGGTGCATCCGCCGTGACGCCTGAAATAGAAGCGCCCGCAGGCTAGAAATCATGCATACATTTAAGATCCATTAAGAATGCACAAGGTGCACTTTCAACGCCGTAACTCAAATATCTGACAAAAAAAGAAGGAAAAATCTGCAAGCACAAGGTAAATGTAACTTTTCTTCCAAGTGGAGAGACCATATGAATACTAAAATTTTGACAAATGAAGCAATGCACAAATTATACAAAGGAAATCCAGTTGATACCACTTAGTTCCACATTTCATAACACTTAAATCACATAGCCACATTAAAAAATCACATTAAAGGTACCATGCGTAGAACTGTGGTCCAAACTGGTACTACACTTTTTAAAATTCTAATTCCTGTACAGCATTGTTGCCTGTCTAGAGGGAAGAGGCAAAACACAAAATTAAAACAAAAAGTTACAACCTGCAAATACTGTTTGAGTTTTAAAAAGTGCTATTCTTGCTGTAGCCGACTTTTGTTGTCAGGGAAGTCAGTATTTTAATTTAACATAATTTCTTAAACTCTGGTTACATATCAAGACCACTTTATGATTACATGCTGTAAATGCCTTACATATAGCATCTTTAAACATTAAATAACCTGTGGCATCAGCCTACATTTGGTAGCAGTTTTATGCTTGTCGTGAGGTCTGCTGGTTCAACTTAAGTCTATACTGATGAAGGTTTTGAAACTTAGGTGACCTGGACCATAAATCATGGTGTCATGCATGTTAAATATTTCAGTAGAGATGGCAGAAGAGTTATGGTCAGGAAGGTCCAGGAATCAAATCCCACATTTCTCATTCTTGCTGAAATTCCAAATAAAATGAGTTATTTTGCTTTCAAAGAAAAAAATAAACTGCCAGCACAAATATTTTGAAAAACAACTGTTTGATTGCTGTAAACTATAATTTCGAATATTATTTCATGAATAATAGAATGAGAGAGTCAGCAGTTAAAGTGCTTGACCTCTCATCCATCTCTCCTCTCCTCGCATTCATATTTTAAGAGTTGTTCACTGCTTCATCCAGCCTGGCTCCTCCATTTCACCTGCAACGCAAAGCTCACTAGCATTTCTGCACACAAGCCTATAGTCTGCAAAACATTTTCAAAATTTGAAAAAATGTGTGTGTAACTAATGACCAAAATGTACAAAACCAATGTTCACACAATGCTGTTCATGTTCAGACAGCCTATCTCAAAGGTTTTTAAACAAAGGTCTTTTCTGTTGGGCCCATTGATCTTTACAAGAGGAATCTGTCAAACATGAGGACATGGCTGGATAACCTTTGTTCCAATGTGGTCAGAAACAGCAGGCAAAGTCAGTTGTGAAATAGAAAGATTAAGGAGCATTGATTTATTTTGCTCTCTGCTCATGATAAGAATGCCGTTTCAGGTGAAGCCTCGCCTATGGGCGATGATGGAACGTCTCATGTATTTTTCCGGCATTTCTTCCACCGCAGCGACAACCTGTTCTCTTGCTCATTTTATTAATGTCAGCGAAAAAACAGGGGCTATTGTAAATCCAGAAAAGAGTAAAAAATGTAGATACATTCGGAAACAAGATTCTTCTCTCTTCCACGTGATTTTGTACTGGTTATTGACTTGCTCGTATCAGCCAAACAAATAATGTGGGCCAACTAATGAGAAACATTCACTTGTAAAAGAATTTATTTCACCAAAGCTACCCCCTTGTTAAGACGCAGCATTTCAAAAAGACTATGTTGAGAAAAAATCACTTTAATTATACTTTTACGCTCCATTGATACATCTGGCTTGTAAATGTAATGTTGTGAATAAAGAGAAAGAACAAAATGAACCTGAAACAGACTTTCCTATCAGCTACACACACACACAACGCTCTCCCCTATTTGTGGGCCCACTGGTGTCAGAAGAGGAATCAGCCTCCCCCACCTCCCCCACCCCCTCTCTCCTCTTCACAATCAATAGGAAAAGGTTTCTCCCATTCTTTGCTCCAGTAGGTAAATGGAAATGAAAGTGGGGCAGAGGGTATTAATGCGGAGGATGGAATATCCATTTAATTACATCCTCCCTGCAGGGCCCTTCTCTGTTGATAAAAATGACAGCCAGAGCGCATTACTAATTCCAACGCTGTCACATCTCATAGTCACTTACCTTGCAAATGAACTGCGGTAATGACACCTGCCCGCCGCTGCAAAATGCATTGCACATCCGGAGCTTAATGCTGGGGAGGGAGGGGGGACACCTAACGAATATTTGCGGAGCCCTTACAAAACTGATTATTTGTAGGGTGTAATTGCTTTTTCTTCTGTATAAAAGAGGCTCAGGTTTTACATACCGGCTGGCCACAATATTTGGTAACAGGAGAATAAACAACTCAGTCTGATAATTTAATGATCAGACAGCACACTAGGTATTCACCAACATAATACATATATGATACAATGTTTATGACAACCTTTTAAATGCTTAAATCCCTCTGTCTGCTATGAAGTTGAACAGATGTCACCTCTGCTAAACTAGACACTACAATCTGTGCCAAAATGAAGAGTATACCAACGCACATGAAGCACTCACTGAAGCACACAATACTCAAAAGCATTTCCCTGTGTCTAAAACAGAATTGATAAAATCCCTTTGAAGGTCCTCTCTGTTGTTGAACTGGCTCCCCCTACTGTTTCAAAACAGTAATAGCATGGGCTTGAGGGGAGTGGTCAGACCTGACATGGTATGGCACTGCAACATGCACATCATGTGCATAATAAATCAGTGAGAAGACAAAACGCTGTACCACAACAGTGATAATGCCATCCATTAGGATGAGTTATGGATGCTAATGCAGGAGGGGGTGGATATGCATCACCAAGCACATGAAAGCCAACACAGCCAATGCTACACCTACATGCAACCCCAATATTCATGCCAGCACCTACTTTTGATGCAATGAGTGTGTAAGAAGCAAGAAAATAGATTATTTGATACTATAGTCCCAAATATTATATTTAGTAAATCCAACTACCATTGACTGTTTGTCTGAGAGACAACGTTACCTTTTTCCCATGTTTGAAACAGGCCAGTTTGGTTTAGTGTTCATACAATTTTTCATTCCATACCATTGTACTAGCATACAAAATACTGATATTGCTGATTAGTGACCATCGAAAGAAGAGCGAAAAAAATATTGTAAATACTGTGGTAGACATGCAAATTCAATGTTGCTCCTGAGCAACACTGCTTCCTAGACTCTATACATCTATTGCTTTTGCTCTACTCAAATCGAATGCAAGTAACAAAAATAACAGCAGCTTAAATAGCAAGAACAGGAAGAGCAGGCATGCAGTGGTGTGTGTGTGTGTGTCTGTCTGGAGTGCATCACAGGTGAGAGCTGCAGGCCAGCCATTTCAGCACACAGCAGGGCTTGCCAGTGAGAGAAAAAACCTGGCTGTGCACATTCACAACAGCCAGCGAAAAACTCATTTTGCAGGGGGCTCTGCTGTGCATCTCAGGCCGCCGGCGAGCGAGTGAGCGAGCGAGCGAGCTGGATGATTCTCATTGAATCATTCTCAGGTCATCCCGGCCCCGCTGATTACCCAGGAGATAATCTGCAGCAGGTAAAGTGACAGATGTCTGCAGTGACAGCAGGGGGAAGAAACAGCCTCCGCCAAACGGGAGACGGCGGGAGAAGGAAGGAAATCTATCTAGAGAGAGAAAGAGCGGCTGCCTTTTATTCAGAGATTATACCACCTGCCCCGTGCCCCCACCACCTCACATCATCATCTTCTCTCCTCAAATACACACGACACACACACACAATTCTGCCCTAACCCATCTGCACCTTCCACACCACACACACACACAAATGCAAACGCACACACGCACACACTCCTGTCCTCACACCTCACCTGCACCGTTCAAAAGTCTCTCCTCAACTAGCACGCCATCTGCTCAGCACCCTGACAGCTGTGTCATTCAATCCCCACACAAAAATGAACAAGCACTGGTGAGACAGGGAAGACCAGAGCACGAAGACCTTCTCAGAGAGGAAGAACATCTGATTCTCAGCTACAATCCAACCTCTCAAATCACATTTTTCACTCATGCCTCTGTGAATCAAGCGCTACATTTGTTTAAAGCTGAAATAAACCCTGTGAATCTAACGTTCGTTGATGGATTCATCCATTTAACTGAATAAAATGCACAGTCATGTGGTAAACACATAGGAAAACTAGCAGGACTACATTAGGTGTGGTATGCCTCTGTGCAACAGTTACCTTTAACACGTATAACATCTACCTTGTGATGGTTTAATCCACGTGAATGTTCCTACTACATTCTTACATACTGAATTGGGGCATACATTTAGTCACAGTTTGACAACTGAACCCCCCCAAAAAAAAAAAACCACACCTGCTTTCAGTGCAATTGAACATTCATACTAAATCTGAAGTGAAATTGAACATTTACACTTAATTTTGAAAGTGTGTGCCTTTAGGCATTCTTGAGATATTATGTTCACGAGGTCTGGACAGATGTGCCTACAACTTTATGTATCTAAGCATGGTCCACCCAGAAATGTAATGCTTCCAACCATAATACTGCTGGCACAGAGTCATAAAAATGCCCATCCAAGATGAAATAAGTAACAAGACCCTCAACATTTTACACTCATTTTAATAATGAGAGGTGGTTAATGCTCCATTAATGCGACATTGAATTTGACCATGAATCTGGTAGTTACACATCTGGGAGGTAATCATGTTACTTACCATCGTTATGAAACGTTAGATTAGCGCACTGGTCCAACAGCAATGTCCAATCTACGGAGATCACCTAGGAAAGGCACATTACTCCGGGTGATTATCAGTGTGCTTTTTAACAGAAGATGGTTATCCAGGCTAGAGTTAAACTCCTGCCATGTATTGGCTTTGTCCTGTGCACATAATCCAGACATTTTACAAATTAGTTAATCTACGTGGCTAAAGAATTGTACTCATTAGAATGAGATGGTTTTGTAAATGGCTGGAACAAATATGTTGTATACCCACCAACCCTTCACCCATGTGCATCCTGTCACCAATAACTCTATGACTACAATGGCATGCTGATTTGACAGGATATCTTATGACAATAACACCAATGTTTGCTTCAGACATATTGATTTCTTTAAGATTAAATAGCTGAATGTTCTGTCTCATCTGGTTACCAACCTCCAGAGTTTGGCACGCTTTGAGCACAGGTTAAACAGAGATCATCACTTACACTCCAAATTGAGACATTTTGATGACTAAGCATGACTGAATATTCACAGGACACTTATGCTTTTGAGCATACTGTTTGTCCCTGTGACACTCACAAGTCAGATGCCTTGCTCAAGGACAGCCATGGGTAAAGTGGGATTCAAACCTGCAACCCTCCGACTCCAAGACCAACTCCCTAACCACTAGACTACAGCTGCCCGCTCACAAGTACAGATTCCGCCTTCTGGAAATAAAACTCCCGCCATGTATTTCTTTTACCCCTGCGATTTAACTAATTTCCTGATCTACCTGACAGGTGATTTTTGTGATCATTATAATCAGCTGGTTCAGGAAATGGCCCATCACTCTCGTGTTTATCTGGGTGTGTTTTTCTGCTTGATTATATATTCGTTTATTTTTTCTTTCCTTCTTGAAATGTACTGTTTTGTCTCATTGTCTCGTCTGTGATGCGTCTCTGTCAGAGCTCTGTTAATTAATCTTTTTTTTTTTGTAACTTGGTAGTTGTCTAGTCACATGTGTGACATAACGGGAAGGCTCCACCCACTGAAACACCTATGGACTTTTTAACCTGTGCTCTACTTCCTGTGTCTATGCCTGATGAAGGCCAATATGGCTGCAACGCGTAGGCCCATGTGCTTCTAACCAGTCCTAGCCATGCTGAAATGAAGGCTTTTTATACTTTGCTCGATCTCAGAGTGCCTCTGCTAATTTCTTTTTCTTTTGGATTCTGACTTCACCCGTAGCAGATGAGCACCTGAGTAAAACTTTGTAAAGTCTCCTGAGCGCCCTAAGCCCTTTGTGTCTCCTGGGGCCTTATTTTGTTTGTTGTTGTCTGTTTGTTTAGTCCACATGTCAGCAAACCATATGTAAAGTCTCTGTGGGTGGACTATCTAAAGAAAGTGTTACCAGAACTAATTTGAGCAAATATATGGCAGACTTTTTTAGTTCCTAATGTTGGGATCTCCTAGATAGCTAGCACTGTGGATACAAAGGAAACATCCCTTAACTACAGAGCCCCGCAATTTCTGGCACAGAGGTTAAAGGCATCACCCTGCCCTCATGCCAGCAGGGTTGTCGGCTTGCCGCCTTCTCGGCTTGAGACTCATGTAGGGACATGAAAACCTGCAGTGACTTCCAGCAAATACGCACACCCACACACCAAACGACAAAAAGCCAAATTGCACAGGACATGTCATTGCTCGTCGTTGGCCAAATACCAACACACAGTTTGAGTTTCTACACAGACTGTAGCGGGGGCTGACATTGATATAGTCCTCAGTTGAACATCATCTCTGGTCTCTGCAGAGGAGTAGCAGTGGCAAACTTTCTCCTAAGGGGAGGGCTGGCCCCCAGCATCTGTTTCGCTTGTCTGGGCTGAGGCTGAATGGCTGGCAGGGCCCAGGTGACACCCGTCCTCCTATCCAGCTTCGCCATGCTTGCATAATAACAACCCCCCCTTCTGTCTTTCTCTCTCTTCTCTCGGTGGGACAGGGAAGCTTAACGCAGCCGTGGTCCAATGAGCTGGCTGGCTCATCCTCCTCCACCTTTGGAACATAAGTGAGTAAGGGAAGGGGGTGCGCCGCGCTGCTGGGGCCCCTGGGAGCTCGAACGTCAGTACTGCAGAGAGGAGCCTCATTTTCCAACGCCATCTGTTACCAGTCCCTCCGCTGAAAGCTCCATTTATGTCAAACCTCCCGCCGTCAGAAAGACTGTGGACTTCTCCTCAATGCCCGCCCCCCCTCCTCCCCTGCTCTTTCACAGCCGCCTGTACTGCTGCTGCTGTTGCTACCTCTCTCTGAACACACACTCACGGTCGGTGGCCGTCATGTTTTCAGGATCAAATACGTTTGATTATGAACATGGCTGTGTTTGTTTTTTCGTAATGATAACACACGCAGGTGTTGGTTTACTTGTGCTACTGTGTGTCAGAGTGGATCCACACCTTCGTTATAATTTTTTTGAATTAAATAAAATAATAATGTTGAATATGCTGAAATTGAGGCTGAATTTTCTGACTTTGAGCTTCGACGAGAAACAGAGCCCCCTGTGAAGAAATGTCACAAAATTTGGTGCACATTTGGTTGATTCACACTAGATTTCTCCTTTAATATAAGTATGATGCTGGAAGTAACTCAACCTCATTACAATTTCCATTTGGTAATTTCCAATTGTTCTCTAACTATGACCGCCGCTAGCACACAGCCAAGTTAGTATGTCGGTGTTACAGAGGCATATCGACCCAGCCCATAAACACTCACGTGAAGCATAGCGCCACCTAGTGATAAGGGTAAATGCAAAAATTGGGAGGTGGCAGAAAATAAAGTTACTGATGTCAGGTGGACAGTCCATGTTTGCCTTGTGCAATTATTTCAAGTTTGTTATTTAAGCTTTTTACTGTCTGAGGGAAGTAGTATGGTAAATTTTCTTCTGTGCGACAGAAAGTCACTAGCTGTCACTTAATTTGTGGGCATGATGGAGCCCAATATACATTGTTATGTTTTCTCTGGTGTACAAAAATGGCAAAATTAAAATACAGGGAACTTCACATGTAAAGTTATTATGACCACCCCTAGCGAAGCTACCGAAAGCGGTCATATTGGAGTTGCCGCGAAAATGTTCCCCCTTTTTTTTTTCTCCGATTTTTCGTCAATGATTCCCGGGACACTGAAACTTGGGGGGACATGAATGTTTGTAGGCATGTAGCCCTAGAAGTTTGTGAGCGAATAATGCCTTTTGGTGCCCCAGGGCCACCCCCACACTGTGCCAGTGTCCGTTAAAGAGGGGGAGACCGGCAAAAGTTTTTGCTGAATAACTCAATGAGCGTTTCACCCAACAACATGAAATTTTTCTGATATGTCGGTGTTACAGAGACGTGTCGACCCAGCCCATAAAAACTCACTTGAAGCATAGCGCCACCTAGTGATATGGGTAAATGCAAAAATTGGGATTTTGAGTTGCCAATATCTTGGAGCAAGAAGGTGGAAACTGCGCAAAATACGTCATACACGATCACCACAAAGACCTCTAACACCACAGCACATGCCATAAAATTTAGCCCATAGGGGGTGCTGTAATTGTAGAAAATGTCATTTTGCCTATTATCTGGAGAATGCTTACGTTTACAACAATTTTTTTTTTATCGTGAAATCTATTGACACTCACGCATTAAAAACACTGGTTGACGCCCACTTTCACCAAGAACAATTTCCGTGAAATTTTAACATTGCGAAAACAAATCTGAGCGAACTCGTCCTAGGCCGTTAATGTGAATCTCACCAAATTTGGTATATGTCATCTACAAACAATGCTGACAAAAAGTTATCAAAGGATTTATCTTGAGATAAACCGTTCTGCAGTTACACGTCAATGAACATTTAACACGTAGCTTAAAATTCTTCAAATGTCCATATCTTGGCTTTTAATTGCTCAAATTTGGTCAAAGTTGACATGCCATCTCTAAACAGCTTTCTTCTCATGTGTACTAAATTTTGTGACATTTCGCCATAGGTGGCGATGTTTATTGGCGAAGCTAGGTATCAAAAAACAGTTTTTGTTAAATAATTCGGCAACAGTTTTGCCCAAGACAACAGTTTTGCGTTAGTATGTCGGTGTTACAGAGGCGTATCGACCCAGCCCATAAACACTCACTTTAAGCATAGTGCCACCTAGTGATAAGGGTAAATGCAAAAATTGAGATTTTGAGTTGCAAATATCTTGGAACAAGAAGGTGGGAACTGCACAAAATACGTCATGCACGATCAGCACAAAGACCTCTAAAACCACAGCACGTGCCATACAATTTCATCCATAGGGAGCGCAGTAATTGCACAAAATGTAATTTTCCCTATTATCTAGAGAATGCTAATGTTTACAACCAATTTCTTTTTATTGTGAAATCTATTGACGCTCACGCATTGAAAACAGTGGTCGACGCCCACTTCCAACGAAAACAATTTCCGTGAAATTTTAATATTGCGAAAACGAATCTGAGCGAACTCGTCATAGGCCATTCATGTGAATCTTACCAAATTTGGTATGTCATCTACAAACAATGCTGACAAAAAGGTATCAAAGGATTTATCTTGAGATAAACCGTTCCGAAGTTAAACGTCAATGAACATTTAACACGTAGTTTAAAATTCTTCAAATGTCCATATCTTGGCTTTTAATTGCTCAAATTTGGTCAAAGTTGACATGCCATCTCTACACAGATTTCTGTTCATGTGTGCTAAATTTTGTGACATATCGTCATAGAAGGCGATGTTTATCGGCAAAGCTAGGTGTCAAAAAACATTTTTTGTTAAATAACTCGTAAACAATTTTGCCCAAGACAACGATTTTCTGTTAGTATGTCGGTGTTACAGTGGTGTATCGACCCAGCCCATAAACACTTACTTTAAGCATAGCACCACCTAGTGATAAGGGTAAATGCAAAAATTGAGATTTTGAGTTGCCAATATCTTGGAACGAGAAGGTGGGAACTGCACAAAATACGTCATGCACGATCAGCACAAAGACCTCTAAAACCACAGCACGTGCCATACAATTTCGTCCATAGGGGGTAATTGCACAAAATGTAATTTTCCCTATTATCTAGAGAATGCTAATGTTTATAACCAATTTTTTTTTATTGTGAAATATATTGACGCTCACGCATTGAAAACAGTGGTCGACGCCCACTTCCAACGAAAACAATTTCCGTAAATTTGTAATATTGCGAAAACGAATCTGGCAGTCATAGGCCGTTCATGTGAATCTCACCAAATTTGGTATATGTCATCTACAGACAATGCTGACAAAAAGTTATCAAAGGATTTATCTTGAGATAAATCGTTTCGAAGTTACACGTCAATGAACATTTAACACGTAGCTTAAAATTCTTCAAAAGTCCATATCTTGGCTTTTAATTGCTCAAATTTGGTCAATGTTGACATGCCATCTCTAAAAAGCTTTCTGTTCATGTGTACTAAATTTTGTGACATTTCGTCAAAGGGGGCGATGTTTATCGCCGAAGCTAAGTGTCAAAAAACAGTTTTTGTTAAATAATTCATCAACAATTTTGCCCAAGACAATAGTTTTGCGTTAGTATGTCGGTGTTACAGAGGCGTCTCGACCCAGCCCATAAACACTCACTTGAAGCATAGCGCCACCTAGTGATATGGGTAAATGCAAAAATTGGGAATTTGAATTGCCAATATCTTGGACTAAAAAAGTAGGAACTGCATAAAATATGTCATGCACAATCAACACAAAGACCTCTAAAAGCACAGCACATGCCATAAAATTGGGCCCATAGGGGCCACTGTAATTGTAATTTTGTGTATTCCTTTCACAAATCACTCCTACACACTATACAAACACACACAATGTCATTCATTCAAAACCCACATTTATGCCCACTTCCAGGAAATCATTTCCACACAAATTCTCACCTCACAACACTGCCACACACTCATCATACCAACAGTTCCCACATTTCAATACACTGCGGCGGTCATACCATGTACTGCTATGCGGTACATCTAGTTAAGGTAGGGTGACCAGACGTCCCGGTTTGACCGGGACAGTCCCGATTTTTAGTCACGTGTCCCAAGTCCCGACAAAAGCCCGTCGGGACGCAAAAATGTCCCGGTTTTCACCCAACACCACATCAAGCTGCCCAAATTACAGTGATCGCATATACAAAACTGTTAAATTAAAGCCTAATGAAGTTTCCAGTAATGCAGAGTCAATGTGTGTGTGTGTGTGTGAGTGACAATGGTAGGTGCGCTCTGCGAAATCTTCGCAGTCAATGTTACAATGTATCTTGCAGTATACAGCGGCCGTGTTTTAACGGTTTTCTTCGATAGCAGACTAGACTACTACACGACAATGCCTAAGAGAATGTGCACGCGCATGACGTCACACATAGTGTCCCGGTTTTAGACTCTGGAAATCTGGTCACCCTAAGTTAAGGTCAATGCTGAATTGTTGACCATGTGCAGGATCAAGCACCAGATCTGCATACCATCCACCGACTAATGGTTCATAAAATGTCATTATTCCACATTTAAATACAGTCTACACTTGCACTTACCTTTCGTAAGTGTTGATCGTCTACCTACCACAAAAAACAGTGCAGTACGGCCGTGCTGTGTACAAGTTGCGAAAAAATAAGGTGCAAGCACGGCAGAAGCGCACTCAAAAATGCCACGCCAGATGTAAACTGAAGTCATTTTGACGCCACTTTCTCATGTGCATGGCGTGACACGGCGAGTGTAAAACTAGCTTAACAGTAGGTTACCATAGTTTATGATGTTTTAGAACAGTGAAATTTAGCTGCTCGGGCTGTGGTGCCACCAAAAAGCAGAAGCTGTGTGAAGAGCAAAAGCAGGAGAGGCTGAGATGCCTGGAAAGGGTCAGGTGAAACGGCCAGATCGCCCAGCAGATCGGTGAGGAGATGAAAGAAAATGCCCTGTACAGGGTTGTCTTTTATAGAATGAACTTGCGCATCAAGGCAGTGAAATCCACCAGCGAGTGGACCGCTCTACCCCTGAAGCTGCAGAACACTGAGAGGAAAGTGTCCTTCCTTGACGTGAATGACACCTGTGATGTGTGGTACTGCGATGAAAAGGCAAAACCAAAGGAGAACCATTTGAATAGGATGGCAGTAATGACAGAGGCAGTAATAAAAGAGATGGTGGAGTGGCAGGAGCAGTGCAAAGTGAGGACCCCAACTACTACAACTATAAAATGCAGAAGATGCTGATGATCATCTAGACTCCTTTTATAGGCTGTGTTGGTCCTCTATCTACAAAAAAAAAAAACAAACAAACAGCACAGTACGACCAGAGTCTGCGGCACTGGAGAGGATGTGGTTGGGCAGGATGGACAGGATGGGCGGAGTGATCAGTCATGAAAATAACGGTGAAAAGGGATGATTGAAGAAAATGGTTGAACAGCTAAAATCGAACTTGATGAACATCCACAAGAGGAACGGGAGAGGGTCAAGGAAGGGTGAGGTGGCAGTTAGAAAATAAAGTTACTGATGTCAGGTGGACAGTCCATGTTTGCCTTGTGCAATTATTTCAAGTTTGTTATTTAAGCTTTTTACTGTCTGAGGGAAGTAGTACGGTAAATTTTCTTCTGTGCGACAGAAAGTCACTAGCCGTCACTTAATTTGTGGGCATGATGGAGCCCAATATGCATTGTTATGTTTTCTCTGGTGTACAAAAATGGCAAAATTAAAATACAGGGAACTTCACATGTAAAGTTATTATGACCGCCACTAGCGAAGCTACCGAAAGCGGTCATATTGGAGTTTTTTTTTTTTTTTTTTTACCGATTTTTCGTCAATGATTCCCGGGACACTGAAACTCGGGGGGACATGAATGTTTGTAGGCATGTAGCCCTAGAAGTTTGTGAGCGAATAATGCCTTTTGGTGCCCCAGGGCCACCCCCCCACTGTGCCAGTGTCCGTTAAAGAGGGGGAGACCGGCAAAAGTTTTTGCTGAATAACTCAATGAGCGTTTCACCCAACAACATGAAATTTTTCTGACATGTCAGTGTTACAGAGACGTGTCGACCCAGCCCATAAAAACTCACTTGAAGCATAGCGCCACCTAGTGATATGGGTAAATGCAAAAATTGGGATTTTGAGTTGCCAATATCTTGGAGCGAGAAGGTGGAAACTGCGCAAAATACGTCATGCACCATCACCACAAAGACCTCTAACACCACAGCACATGCCATAACATTTAGCCCATAGGGGGTGCTTTAATTGTAGAAAATGTCATTTTGCCTATTATCTAGAGAATGCTTACGTTTACAACAATTTTTTTTTTATCGTGAAATCTATTGACACTCACGCATTGAAAACACTGGTTGACGCCCACTTCCACCAAGAACAATTTCCGTGAAATTTTAACATTGCGAAAACAAATCTGAACGAACTCGTCCTAGGCCGTTAATGTGAATCTCACCAAACTTGGTATATGTCATCTACAAACAATGCTGACAAAAAGTTATCAAAGGATTTATCTTGAGATAAACCGTTCTGCAGTTGCACGTCAATGAACATTTAACACGTAGCTTAAAATTCTTCAAATGTCCATATCTTGGCTTTTAATTGCTCAAATTTGGTCAAAGTTGACATGCCATCTCTAAACAGCTTTCTTCTCATGTGTACTAAATTTTGTGACATTTCGCCATAGGGGGCGATGTTTATTGGCGAAGCTAGGTATCAAAAAACAGTTTTTGTTAAATAATTCGGCAACAGTTTTGCCCAAGACAACGGTTTTGCGTTAGTATGACGGTGTTACAGAGGCGTATCGACCCAGCCCATAAACACTCACTTGAAGCATAGCGCCACCTAGTGATAAGGGTACATGCAAAAATTGAGATTTTGAGTTGCCAATATCTTGGAACAAGAAGGTGGGAACTGCACAAAATACGTCATACACGATCAGCACAAATACCTCTAAAACCACAGCACGTGCCATACAATTTAATCCATAGGGAGCGCAGTAATTGCACAAAATGTCATTTTCCCTATTATCTAGAGAATGCTAATGTTTACAACCAATTTTTTTTTATTGTGAAATCTATTGACGCTCACGCATTGAAAACAGTGGTCGACGCCCACTTCCAACGAAAACAATTTCCGTGAAATTAATATTGCGAAAACGAATCTGAGCGAACTCGTCATAGGCCATTCATGTGAATCTCACCAAATTTGGTATATGTCATCTACAAACAACGCTGACAAAAAGGTATGAAAGGATTTATCTTGAGATAAACCGTTCCGAAGTTAAACGTCAATGAACATTTAACACGTAGTTTAAAATTCTTCAAATGTCCATATCTTGGCTTTTAATTGCTCAAATTTGGTCAACGTTGACATGCCATCTCTAAACAGATTTCTGTTCATGTGTACTAAATTTTGTGACATATCGTCATAGGGGGCGATGTTTATCGGCAAAGCTAGGTGTCAAAAAACAGTTTTTGTTAAATAACTCGTCAACAATTTTGCTAAAGACAACGATTTTCTTTTAGTATGTCGGTGTTACAGTGGTGTATCGACCCAGCCCATAAACACTTACTTTAAGCATAGCACCACCTAGTGATAAGGGTAAATGCAAAAATTGAGATTTTGAGTTGCCAATATCTTGGAACGAGAAGGTGGGAACTGCACAAAATACGTCACGCACAATCAGCACAAAGACCTCTAAAACCACAGCACGTGCCATACAATTTCGTCCATAGGGGGCGCTGTAATTGCACAAAATGTCATTTTCCCTATTATCTAGAGAATGCTAATGTTTATAACCAATTTTTTTTTATTGTAAAATATATTGACGCTCACGCATTGAAAACAGTGGTCGACGCCCACTTCCAACGAATACAATTTCCGTAAATTTGTAATATTGCGAAAACGAATCTGGCCGTCATAGGCCGTTCATGTGAATCTCACCAAATTTGGTATATGTCATCTACAGACAATGCTGACAAAAAGTTATCAAAGGATTTATCTTGAGATAAATCGTTTCGAAGTTACACGTCAATGAACATTTAACACGTAGCTTAAAATTCTTCAAAAGTTCATATCTTGGCTTTTAATTGCTCAAATTTGGTCAATGTTGACATGCCATCTCTAAAAAGCTTTCTGTTCATGTGTACTAAATTTTGTGACATTTCGTCAAAGGGGGCGATGTTTATCGCCGAAGCTAGGTGTCAAAAAACAGATTTTGTTAAATAATTCATCAACAATTTTGCCCAAGACAATGGTTTTGCGTTAGTATGTCGGTGTTACAGAGGCGTCTCAACCCAGCCCATAAACACTCACTTGAAACATAGCGCCACCTAGTGATATGGGTAAATGCAAAAATTGGGAATTTGAATTGCCAATATCTTGGACTAAGAAAGTAGGAACTGCATAAAATATGTCATGCACAATCAACACAAAGACCTCTAAAAGCACAGCACATGCCATAAAATTGGGCCCATAGGTGCCGCTGTAATTGTAATTTTGTGTATTCCTTTCACAAATCACTCCTACACACTATACAAACACACACAATGTCATTCATTCAAAACCCACATTTATGCCCACTTCCAGGAAATCATTTCCACACAAATTCTCACCTCACAACACTGCTCTACCACACACTCATCATACCAACAGTTCCCACATTTCAATACACTGCGGCGGTCATACCATGTACTGCTATGCGGTACATCTAGTTAAGGTCAATGCTGAATTGTTGACCATGTGCAGGATCAAGCACCAGATCTGCATACCATCCACCGACTAATGGTTCAACCAGAAAGACTCTGAATATATAATAACTTAATGACAATTTATTTGATGACAAGTAATGATATGGCACAACAAAGTGTTGATCCTCTACCTACCACAAAAACCAGTGCAGTACGGCCGTGCTGTGTACAAGTTCCGAAAAAATAAGGTGCAAGCACGGCAGAAGCGCACTCAAAAATGCCACGCCAGATGTAAACTGAAGTCGTTTTGACGCCACTTTCTCATGTGCATGGCGTGACACGGCGAGTGTAAAACTAGCTTAACAGTAGGTTACCATAGTTTATGATGTTTTAGAACAGTGAAATTTAGCTGCTCGGGCTGTGGTGCCACCAAAAAGCAGAAGCTGTGTGAAAAGCAAGAGCAGGAGAGGCTGAGATGCCTGGAAAGGGTCAGGTGACACGGCCAGATCGCCCAGCAGATCGGTGAGGAGATGAAAGAAAATGCCCTGTACAGGGTTGTCTTTTATAGAATGAACTTGCGCATCAAGGCAGTGAAATCCACCAGCGAGTGGACCGCTCTACCCCTGAAGCTGCAGAACACTGAGAGGAAAGTGTCCTTCCTTGACGTGAATGACACCTGTGATGTGTGGTACTGCGATGAAAAGGCAAAACCAAAGGAGAACCATTTGAATAGGATGGCAGTAATGACAGAGGCAGTAATAAAAGAGATGGTGGAGTGGCAGGAGCAGTGCAAAGTGAGGACCCCAACTACTACAACTATAAAATGCAGAAGATGCTGATGATCATCTAGACTCCTTTTATAGGCTGTGTTGGTCCTCTATCTAAAAAAAAAAAAACAAACAAACAGCACAGTACGACCAGAGTCTGCGGCACTGGAGAGAATGTGGTTGGGCAGGATGGACAGGATGGGCGGAGTGATCAGTCATGAAAATAACGGTGAAAAGGGATGATTGAAGAAAATGGTTGAACAGCTAAAATCGAACTTGATGAACATCCACAAGAGGAACGGGAGAGGGTCAAGGAAGGGTGAGGTGGCAGTTAGAAAATAAAGTTACTGATGTCAGGTGGACAGTCCATGTTTGCCTTGTGCAATTATTTCAAGTTTGTTATTTAAGCTTTTTACTGTCTGAGGGAAGTAGTACGGTAAAGTTTCTTATGTGCGATAGAAAGTCACTAGCCGTCACTTAATTTGTGGGCATGATGGGGCCCAATATGCATTGTTATGTTTTCTCTGGTGTACAAAAATGGCAAAATTAAAGTACAGGGAACTTCACATGTAAAGTTAGCGGCGGTCATATTGGAGTTGTCGCGAAATTTTTCCCTTTTTTTTTTTTTCTTCATGGATTTTTCGTCAACGATTCCCGGGACACTGAAACTCGGGGGGACATGAATGTTTGTAGGCATGTAGCCCTAGAAGTTTGTGAGTGAATAACCCTTTTTGGTGCCCCAGGGCCACCCCCCCCCCCCCCCCCCCCACTGTGCCAGTGTCCGTTAAAGGTGTACTTCCATCGTGTTTTCATTAATTTTGCTGTGTTCTCTAGTATTAATAATTGCCCTGTGCGCTAGTGTTAATAAAAAAAATGTTCTAGTGCTTCTGTTTCAGGCTGTTTTGGTTTGGTAGAGGGGGTGGGGCGGGGAGAACGACACGATTTCACCAGAGGCACGCTCCCTGCAGCTTCCTTTGCCCCACAGTCAACTTGATAGCAGAGTGGTAAAGGGCCAAGTCAACTTGACAGCGCTAAAACTGCACACAGAATGTCTACGGAGATACAGCTGTATGTGTTTGATCCTGAATCCGAAGAGGAAGGAGAGATGGCACAAGCACAGTCGCTTCCTGACCGTTTGTCAATGAACGTTTCAGAATGGTAATATTTGCATGACAAAACACTGCAAGTGCCCGGCTAAATGCAGTTCAGTCATTCAATTAGCCTGCTAATCTTATGCCAGTCAGTCAAACAGGCTAACATTATTTAATTAAAGCCCATTCGGTCAGTTTCTCTTATATGTATCTCCGCGTCTACGTCACGCCGGAGGCACTTTTAGCATTGGGTGGTTTTTCCGCCTATTGTCTTCTTTTGACTGATATAGAAAACTGGGATAGAAAAACATTTTGATATGCAGCATGCATATGCAACTCGGGGTGACCTATCATATTTCAAAAGAGCAAGTACTAAACTGTTTCTCGTGGAAGTACACCTTTAAAGAGGGGGAGACCGGCAAAAGTTTTTGCTGAATAACTCAATGAGCGTTTCACCCAACAACATGAAATTTTTCTGATATGTCGGTGTTACAGTGACGCGTCGACCCAGCCCATAAACACTCACTTGAAGCATAGCGCCACCTAGTGATATGGGTAAATGCAAAAATTGGGATTTTGAGTTGCCAATATCTTGGACCGAGAAGGTGGGAACTGCGCAAAATACGTCATGCACGATTACCACAAAGACCTCTAACACCACAGAACGTGCCATAAAATTTGGTCCATAGGGGGCGCTGTAATTGTAGAAAATGTCATTTTGCCTATTATCTAGAGAATGCTTACGTTTACAACTATTTTTTTTTTATCGTGAAATCTATCGACCCTCACGCATTGAAAACACTGGTCGACGCCCACTTCCAACGAGAACAATTTCCGTGAAATTTTAATATTGCGAAAACGAATCTGAACGAACTCGTCATAGGCCGTTCATGTGAATCTCACCAAATTTGGTATATGTCATCTACACACAATGCTGACAAAAAGTTATCAAAAGATTTATCTTGAGATAAACCGTTCCGAAGTTACCCGTCAATGAACATTTAACACGTAGCTTAAAATTCTTCAAATGGCCGTATCTTGGCTTTTAATTGCTCAAATTTGGTCAAAGTGTTATTCAGTACATTTTGCGTTGCTTTCTCTTTTCAGTGGTACTGTGGCGGCATCACCAAAGTGTCGTCCCACCTGGAGGCTGAGGGTCGGATGTATTTGGAGATGGACGGAGTCCTGGTACTTTTTACAATTCCACACACAAATTATTTACTACATCACCTTTTTGCAATATTGTAACGTTTACTAACTTAATGCTGCACCATGATTCTGTTGAATAGATGAAGGAGACGTTGAAGGTCAAGGTGAAGGTCATCAAGGCAAGGAGTTTTTACATAATGAACCCACTCTGGCAAAGAAATGTGGATGAGAAACTGGCAAAAATGATAGCGACGGACCTGCAGCCATTCTCCATCGTTGAAGACAAGGGATTCAGGGACTACAGCAAAGCCCTGAATCCTTCCTATACCCTACCAAATAGGAAAACTCTTTCGCAGTCTCTTGTGCCAGATCTGTACCCGAAATGTCAGGCCGACATCAAAGACAAAGTTGAGCGTGCGCAAGCAGTTTGCCTGACAACAGACTGCTGTACTTCAAGAACAACCAGCAGCTTCATGTCGGTGACCTTCCATTTTATACACAATTTTGAGATGGTCAGCTATCTGTTGGACTGTTTTGAATTGACAGACACACAGCAGACAATCTGGCAGAGAAACTGCTACGAATCACCACTGAATGGAATGTTTCTAACAAAGTGGTAGCCTGTGTCGCAGACAACGCTGCAAATGTCACCTCGGCTGTGCGCAAGGCCAATTGGAGGCATTCGCCTTGTTTTGCCCATACCCTAAATCTCATTCACTGCGTGCACATGGACAAGTTGAATCCGACTGGAAAGGGATTGGGATCGTATCAAATTCGTGTGCACAGGCTAAAGATCGTATAGGGATTGGTTTCGCGAATCCGATTGCAACCCCTGGCTTAAGCCGATGTTAATCCGCTTGGCGCCGCCTTGTGCACGTATCATATCGGATTCGCGTACTGCACGTGCACTGGAATGTACTGCTTGTACTATCAAATGCCGACGGCACAGTTCGTGTCACATCAAGGAAACCAAAAACACTGTTTGTTCGTTCATACGGACTTCCAAACAAAGGAGAATGCACAACATGTATGCAAATGCTGCTCTGTCAACCTCCTCGAATGCCATCTTTGTTTGTATGCCACCATTTAGTTCATTTATTTTCTTTTTAGCAGCCGTCAACCAGAAGTAGTTCTAACACCACTTGTTGTAGTTGTAGTATATATTTTAAGGTAATTTACATACACCTGTAAGGTGGGGGAGAACAGCTCTGAAAGGGGACGTAGATCTGAAAACATGGGAAAGCTAAAAAGATATGGTGGCCACCTGCTGGCCAAAGACTAAAAAACATAGAACAGAGGGGCCCGCCACCATTAATTCAGGGCCCCTCCCAATTAGAAAATGGCTGCGGGTAAGCGTCATGCCAGTCTCAAAAATGGCTGACCAAAGTACGTCACCGACGGCCATGTTGGTGGGTCGGGCCGCCACCATTAATCACGAATCTAGATCAAAAAGACAAAAAGAAAATGGGCCCTGATTGGCCAGCGTCCGCATGCCCCTCCCGAGGGGAAAGAGGGGTGGCCTCTGGACGGGCGGAGCGCCACCATTAATCCAGGATGATGAGGGGCGTGATGGGGAAACTAGATGATTCGGATTGGCTAAGGGAAAGGGGGATGGCGTCTGTGAGGGAGGAAAGACGTCATCCAGTGCATCTTCTATAAAAGAGGATGCACGAGAGCCCCGGGCTCAGAGCTGCTCTCGGACCGACTTCACTGCGCAGTGGAAGGACACAATAAATCTACAGAACTTGATTCCTGCCTCTTCGAGTCGTGTTTTCTACCTGGGTGATTTTGACTTTGTCTGTGCCGAACCAAAAGGGGGACTTAGGCTTAGAATTTCCACGACAGAACGACATCAGCCCTAATGATGACGTATTCATACGGGCAACTGGGACGTGTAGGGTGTGGAAGCAAACATCGGTTTCCTACGGTTCGCATCACATTATCCTTTGAATCAAATGCCAAATGATACAATTAAAACAGCCACGGACATAGAGTCATTGCGCATGCATAAGAAAACAGGAGTAAATTGCTTCAGTTTAATAGCTCACTGGTTAGCTGAGCTACTTCCATTGGTTTGATTCAAGGGGGTAGGAATATATCCGAAAGTTGAAGCACCCCTTGGGAAATCTCAACCCGGAAAGGGCCCAATAGCATGCAGCATTCCGTTGACTTCCATTCATTTTAGCGTCACTTTGAAATCAAACAACTTTACATGAGAAGCCATCCGTACCTTGATATTGACATTGTTGTAAACCGGAGAGGACACAGCAAAACATATTTGCTTCGATCGGAAATCTGTCATGTTATTGCCTTGTAAGAAATGTTTATCTGAAATTATGCTGAAAATGACGCCATAAATCACGCGACGGCTAGTGAGTTTCTGTCGCACAGGAGAAAATTTACCGTACTGGTTGGATAACAAGCTGTAGCCACAGTCATGCCCATTTACTTTTCTATTCATGTTGGGGAAACATTTACATCACTATTTCCCGAAAAATAAGCTTAGAACTTGGTATTTGTTTGTAAGCAGAATCGCTATCTTTATGGATTTTACTATTTGATGCAAGTGAAACGCTATAGCTTGTAGTTCACATGCTAACTAGCTAGCTCCCTTGACATGCTGGCTTGCAAGACTGTCTGGAACCAAAGTTAGTTGACGAAGAATCAAGACCCCACGTACAATATTAGCCTCCCATTACACTAAGTGATTGCAGCTATAACGGTAGAAGAATACTTATTAAGAAAATTATCGTACGCTTTATGATTTGTGATTGAGCATCTACCACTCAATTTATAGTATTTGGGTTCGCTGGCCGACGTGACCGTACGTCACCCCGCGCTTGCGCAGTTGCCTGTTGACCAATTAAAAATCTCAAAATCGTGCTTCAACGGCTCCCATTGAAAACGACGCCATCCCACGGTCCATTCTCTTCTACTGTCTGTGGTTTGATTTGAATGGCATGTCCTAGAGTTAACTGCATTATTAAAACTGTCTATGGAGTTTTGATGGTTTGTAACTGGTTGACCCTCAAAAAGGCCACCTAGGCAGATTATTGGTTACATCAGAATTAACCCACATGACAACTTCCACACACCTACATGTCCATCCATAGACACATAAATGTATGACTATACGTCCATCCCACTTACTGAATTGATCCATCCATAACGGAACTGTCACGTCAAGCACGATAGCCAGGGGCTGACACGTCCCTCTTCGGGGCAAACAGAGTGGATTAATTACGTTGGATCATAGGCAAATGTTTACGCAGTTATGGCTTTTAAAGTTTGAACATATTAACCAACAACATCCGGTAAGCCCGCCCCTCGCACTTCATTTCATTTCATGAAGAGGGTCTGGACCGGAGTCTCTTGAGGAGCATTTGGCAAGTCGCAGAGGGTGTGTTCGTTAGCAGTGACGTTGACCTTGTGTGCTACATTTGAATTGTAGTGCGTAGGTAGGCTAACTGAATACGTGATGACCAGGCGTTAGCGATTGGGTAAAGGCTTAAGCATTTTTTTTTTACTTTAGCAGAGTCCACACCTCCAGCAAATCGTTTCTGACGGTCTCTGTTCCAGACCCTATGCACGAAATGAAATGAAGTACGAGGGGTTGGTTTACCAGGCTAGTCTATATAAGCATGTCTCTCCGTAAAGAAATTTAAACCACATATTAGTGTGTAGATATCGCGGATTTCCAGTTGACTAACGAAAGCATTAGTACTTCAACCGGGTAGAAACTAGCCCCTTAGAACTTGACTATGGTTAGATGGTTTATAGCAGGCTACCTTGAAAACGCCACCTAAGAAGGCCAGTGGTTACATTAATTTACCCACAACTTGACAACTTTCACACCCTTAACATGTTCATACAAGCTTATTTTAAACAAATAAGGTCGGCGAGTAAGCTGTGTTACACTGAAATTCCCATTTTGCCTGATAGGAAGCTAACCAGAGCTAAGCTGCATGTTACCAACTATGTGACTTAGCCTGCAACATTTGCCCACCAATGTACATATCCCAGCATCAATTAGTTATGTGAAAGGAAGACTTCAGAACCAGACGCTGTAAATATAGTTAGTATCAAAAGGTACCAATACCCCACCACACAAGCAGACCTTATCAAGCAGAAGCATTGGTAGCATAGCCGCTAACAACCGCTACGTTTCCACAGGGCGAAATGGCAAGCGAAATTTCGCCTGGGGGCGTGGTCGTCAATATTTCAAGCAGGTTATCTAGCGGGACCATTGACTGTATACAGTCAATGAGCGGGACAGCTATGGATCTTATCCGATGTCAGTGATCACGTCGTCGGCCAGTCTACCATGGCAGCCTGGCTGGCCAACAGAAGCTGCCCAGCAAGATAGCCTAGCTAGCAGCTACATATAACAGCAGTCTTGCACAGAACTGCTGCAGAATTGCGAACTGCGTGGTCTACATGGACTTATTACTATTGGTGGTTTGCCTAGATAATATTTAAGTGTTGTAATATCGTTCTACAAATGCAAGACGTGTACTAGTACAAACTTGTGACCGTATCTGTTAGCCAGCTTGCTAGTAGTTAGCTAGTCGTAAGCTAACTCTGCTAACTTAAAACTTCGAGTGATTATGGCAATCTAGAGCAGCCTGGTTGTCTTAATTCAGTTCGTGGGACATTTAAACAACACTTCGTGATGGCACTATCACTTTTGGTCACCCAGAGAGTTTAAATCATATAAACACTTTCACGTTTCACTTTCACGAGCGTCCGCCATGTTGGTCTGAGTTTTTTGTAACTCCCGCCTCTTCAGCCAGCGTCATGCTCTAAACACACCACACGCTGATATAATTGGTTATCACATCATTCTCATTTCAATAAAGTTCAGGTTTCGCCAACTGTATTTCGCCTCCCTCGGCGAATTCGCCCTGCCTTCGCCCTATCAGGCGAAATTTCGCCTCCATTCAAAGTCAATGAGAGCGAGGCGAAATTCGCTGTAATGGAAACGCACCGTTAGGAGCAGCACGGGAGAATGCGAGCAAGAAAAAGCGAGCTGGTATTATATCCTCATCTGAATCAGATGATTCAACGAGAGGGAGCTCCGATATAACGATAATTTGCGCGAAGGAAAATGCGTCGAAACAAAGTCATCATAAAGCAGGTGGCGGCCGCTGATTGGTCGGAGACAGCGCCCGTCCCAGACATTGAAGTCTTCCTGGCAGAACTTACAGGCTTACATTTCTGGTTACTATCCGCCCTAATGCAACTCAATTGATATGACTTGAAATCTAACGATCTAAAACATCTACATAATCATCTAAATATCCCATCACCTTAACTATTAATAGTGTATTGAACGATTTATGTACTGTCAACTGACTAACATTAGCCAACTAGCTTACGCCAGCTAGTTTCACATTCTTGCTACGTGCTAACGTGATACCGTAACTTTTGCTCTCTTAAAATCACGTTCGAAATCAGTATTTATAGAAGTTGCCTTCACCCCATAGTTCTATATAATTAGGCACCTCTCTATGTAGGCAGGGAGTAATCAAGGAAGCTGCCTTCTGTTTTGAACAGAGCCACTAAATTATTTTTTTAAAGTCCGAAATAGAAATTTGTTGGCATCATATAATACAATAATACACAACACAGAATTATATTTATATTATGTTACAACTTATTAAAAAAAAAGTTTATGTTGTGACGTCATATAACTGTTTATGCAGACCCGGACCTGTTCACGTTTGGTCCCATAGTAGCATACTATGTTGGCCCATCTTTGTAGAATCTAAGATCTTTGGTGTAGCTTAGCCTAGCTATCTTTCTTTGGGCTTCACTTGCATCGAATAGTAAAATCCATAAAAGACAGTGATTCTGCTTACAAACAAATACCAATTCCTAAGCTTATTTTGCGAGAAATACTGATGGAAATGTTTCCCCAAAATGAATAGAAAATTAAACAGGCATTACTGGATACGGCTTGTTATCCAAACAGTACGGTAAATTTCATCCTGTGCGACAGAAAGTTACTAGCCGTCACTCAAATTGCCACATTTTTAGCAGAATTTCTGACAAATGTTTTCTACAAGGCAATAAAATGACAGATTTCTGATTGAAGCAAATATGTTTTGCTGTATCTTCTCGGTGATAAAAAACAATGTCAAACAATCAAGGTGAGGGCTTCTCATGTAAAGTTATTTGATTTTAAAGTGACGCTAAAATGAATGGAAATAAATAGAATGCTAAAGGCTACTGGGCCCTTTCTGGGTTGAGATTTCCCCATGGGGGTTTCAACGTCCGCATGTGTTCCTACCCCCTTGAGAAAAAACGGTGCTGTTACCATTTGGTGAGATGCAGACGTGAGTGTCATAAAAATGTGCCTGAGCTGCATGTCTCTTGACATACCAAGTAGTAGGCTTTGTGTTCACCTCAAAGAGGTTATATATAGTGCACCCTGGCTTGAAACCGCGTGATTCCATGGTGACGTTTTCATGGCCGCCAATACGGGCAAAAGTCAAGTCAAGTCAATTTATTCATATACTGTAGCACATTTAAACACAACAGAAGTTGGCCCAAAGGTGTAATGATAACATTTAAAAATAAGGTAGAACAGCATACGATATTAAGATACTACGATATTTCGTCTTTCAAAAGAAGACATTAAAAACATAATGCCATACAGTTGCGTTTGTTATGAATGAGTGTACAAACAGAAGAGTGAAAGGGAATCGTGTTGTTCCACAAGTGAGGACATTTCGTGGACTTAACATTTACTAATTTAGTGGAAAAGTAAGTTGTTACTGCTTGGCTAACTTTTTGGTGCTAATATTTACATTCCGGTTAGCTTGCTAACAGGGACATTAGACATAACAGGTCAACATGGCTGACTGGCTGATCTTATTAACTTTTAAATAAGACTGTATGGACATCTTGTACTATGTACGTTGACATGAGGGTGAATTTGTTTTACAAGTACCCTACATTGGTGGCAAGGTTAGCATGCCACAAACAACAGTACTATAATGCACAACGTTCCAAGAGCTGTTTCATCTGAGAACATGAACAGTTAGTGGAAAACAAAACGCCCAGCAGGTTACCACAACCCAGTGTAGCTAAGACTGTCATGATATGTATGTAATTCATCCTGATTGATTCAGTTCATGTGGAAGCCACTAGGCGGTGCAGTGTTGTTAAATAAATAAAATGGTAGACAGAAAACCCTGAACACGCATGTTGTCTGCTCCATGAACACATATCGAAAATGGTGTCAGAAATAAATCCATAAAACGAACGATAGTGATAAAAAATATGGAAGGACTTGATCTACAGCACGGAAACCTGTGCGAAAATTGGAGAAGATTTCGACAAAGGTTTTAGTTGTATCTCACAGCTACCAGAGGCGCTAGCAAGCCAGCTAAGGTACAGTCCTCACTATTCCTTCATGTAGCCAGTGAAGAGGCAGTGGAAGTGTATAATACCTTCACTTTTGAAGACGATGAGGATAAGCGTAAACTGAAAGAAATTATGACGAAATTTGAAGACTGCTGTAACCCTAAGAAGAACATAACCTACGAAAGATATACGTTTTTCACTTGTGTGCAAGGGGATATGTCGATTAGCCAGTATCTCACGGAGTTATAACTAAGGGCTAAGTCATGTGAATTTGGACAATTGCAAGAATCCCTTATTAGAGATCGGCTTGTCTGTGGAATTGCATCGGTTGCAATGAGAGAAAGATTGTTAAGAGAGGTTGATATTACTCTCGAGAAAGCAACCCAGCTTTGCCTCGCGGCAGAAACGACGAAAGCACAAATTAAACAAATGCATGACGAGGATCACAGTGCACCAGCTTCGTGTGTAAGCAAGCAAGTAGATGCTGTGAAACATAAGCAGTCACTCAAAAAAGACCAGCAAAATAAACCGAAAGTGAACGAGAAAGACAAAGCAAACAAGTTTGATTGCAAACGATGTGGAACTGATCATGCATCACGCAAATGCCCTGCTTATGGCAAACAATGTAAAAACTGCGAGAAAATGAACCACTTTGCGAGGATGTGTAGATCGCGGAAAGTGCACGCAGTCGACGATGACGTAGCGGAGCAGCAAGCAAGTCTTTTCGTTGGAGCTGTGCACGCAAAGACTCGGGCACAAGCAGATAAATGGACTGTGGAGTTAGAATTCGGGCGCAAGTATGTCAAATTCAAGCTTGATACTGGTGCACAGGCCAATGTAATTCCTTACAGTTTACTGCAGAGAATAGGCGAATTAAATACATCAAGCGTCAGCGTAGTTCTGGCCAGGCCATGGTAGTCAAGCTACGCACTTTCCCCTGCCGCTGAATTACATCAGCTGATCTACCCAGTTGATCATCACCTCTTGCTTCTGGTTGGCTATGCTCAAACCCCACGCCTTTTTAAAGCTACCCGGTTTCCTCAATCGTATGCTGCTCGCTTCTTAGCTGCCAGCCTCCTCCTCTGCTCCACCTTGTTGTGTATAACATGGCATGTCCTGTACTCTTGTCATGTTGCCTGCTCTGTTCATGGGGGAATAGTTCTCTCCCTGCCCTAAATTGGGTGAGAATTCCCTAACAATGCTGCTGTCCCCAACTTTTAATAAAAACCATTTCAATTGGTATTTTCTCCTGTGTTTCTTGACTTAAATGGTCCTGACAGAAATGTATTTTCTCTAGATCAATGCACTTCTGTTAAATGAAATTTAACAGATTTTTTTCTTTTACGAGTATTTTTTTTACATGACTTGTCTTACAGATGATAATGTACTGTCCGTTTTGTGGACAAGAGCTTCAGCCCCTTGCTGCATATTGTTGCTCATGTGGCAGCAATGTTCAGTTTTTGAAGAGTATAAGACAAATGAAACATGGGCTAAAGTCAATGTCAGTTTATTTACAAAGCACTTTACAAACAACAGTAGTCAACCAAAAGTGCTGTAAAACAAAAGCTGCAACAGTCGTTCCCTATGGCCAGAGCCGTAGAAAAAGGCTCTGCCTATGGCTATTCAATGCTATTCGGCTATTCCCTAAGAGTAACCTTGTAGGTTACACGAGAAAATGCGGCAGAAATACAACATGTTGGAAGTTATTTTAATCAGTCCTTGTTTAAAATACAATGTACACGTTACATATATATATAGAACCTAGTATGCTTATTTTATCAATGACTATTGATTTGTTCATTATTGTCACGCTGTGTTGAATTCCGAGGAAGACGGGATTCCCTTGGCTTCCATTACGAATTGCCCCTGAGTCTAGCGTGCAGAAAGACAAGACTTAAAGAACAATAAGATGCATAAGCTAGAATTAATTATACACACTATCTACAAACATAGACATACAGAGAACAGGTGCAGGCGTAGCTTTTAAACTGGCAACGCTACCAGATGTCATCGGCCGCTAGCCGAATGAAACCTGTGTATCACCTGACGACTGAGAAAGGGTTCTCTTTAATTTTAGGCTACAGCTTGAGGAAAGTAACATTATTTACAACTACAGGATTGACAGGAAAGCCTGCAAGGCCTACACAGGCCACTTTCATTTAGAAGTGTCTGCTGATCTTGCTAAGCCATACAGTATGGTAATACAATTATGGTAATAGGCCGAAGCTAGATGGCAGAATACAAGCAAAACTCGAAGTATCAACATTGTTCATTAGCGACAGAAATCTTTTAAAACTTGAAAACAACGTGTTACTTACTTATTGAAAGGGCAACCATGCGAAAGGGCAACCATGCGAATCCAACAATGCTTCTTCGCCGCAGCAGAGTACTGTACCTTCCCGCGTAGTAGTCGGTACTAGCTTCTGTTGTGGAATAAGTTCCGTTGTGTTGTAGGCTTTTGCATTCGTGTTGTGGCACTCCTCGGCCACCGTAGCGAACAAAGGCCAATGTGGCACTTTACCTTGATGCAACAGGAGGTGTGGTCAGAAAAATTCCCGGCAACCCCAAAAAGGGTATTCTACTATGCACTTACTCTGCCAGGTGGGAGAAGAGATGCCCCTCCTCTCCCAGTGTGTGAAATGGTCACTAATGGTCACTAATGATCACAAGATCCCAGCATTGACATATTGACTGAGTCAGTTTTTGCATGCTGTAGCTAAATTCACATCTAGGCGGATCAATAAAGTCGAGACTGACTATTGGGCTTTAATTCAGGCCACTTTGTTGGCCTTTAACAAAACAAATTTAGAGGCCTACCTGTTGCGGACCTTTATGATCATCACTAGAAAGAAAAAGTTGGACAAAATCAAGGGCAGTACCATCCTACATCTGTGCTCAGTGAACATAATCAAGGCTGTCAGCAACAGCCTCATCAGAACAACTGATGACAAGGGTCTGAGAGAATTTGTTACTTTTGTGTTTGCCAGAATGCAAAACACAACTTCCCTTCAGGCGGTGCAGGAGATCCTCAAAAATCTGTGCACAGTTCTGCTGGCAGAACATGCACACACAGAAGTGACAAAAAGCCTAGCGTTTCTAAATGCTCTCATCTACGAGGGCAACAACCTGGTAGTTGATGACATTGACACAGGGGAGCCAGCCAAATATTGGATGATGATGATGATGATCAAATAAAGGCCACTATTACAAATAACTCGCCATATACTCAGTTCTTTCAAGAAGCCCACGTGCATGTGAAGGCAAATAAGGGGGTTGACATGAATCGATACCACTGCCCTGGAATTGTGAAGATTTTAATGACTACATACATGGCCATCTACCCACTATGGAGTGGCATAATGTTGGGGGATCTTCAGCGATATGCCACTGACAGAAAGCCAAATCCAAAAATTTCATGCCCAATGACACGCGACATCAGTTGCCATGTGGAAATATGGTTTGGTATTGTCAAAAACAATGTATTGAGGAAAAAAAGAACCTCAGGCCTGCTGAGTTTATTCGAAAAAATGCATACCTCAGAATAACGTTGCAACATGCTGAGTTTATTACACTACGTCCACATGAGCTTATCTGTGGTAATGTCAGCATCTTAATATTTTGATCTGCTTTGAAAAAAGAACTTAAAAAATGAAAACGCTTCTATGATTTTCAACTTTGCATTTATGAAGTACATTAAAAACGAATAATACAATGTCACAAATCTTGTGGTTTCAGGTTATTGAAGCCTATATCCAAGCAACATTGAACAGGTATCAGGCACAGAGAATATATCAAAAAGACCAGGGGTTCCCAACCTTTTCTCACTCACTACGGGCACATGGTAGGATCGGATTGGATTGGTATTGGATTGGGTGTTGCTACCCAACGGGTGGTCTGTCCCAAATCCCTGTGCACGAGAGTTTGTGTAAGCGGATAATGGTCAGAGATCTGGCCATTTCCGCTACGCTAGATGGCGCTGTATTCCTTTCAACAAGTGGTGTTAGAACTACTTCAGGCTGGTGGGTGCTAAAAAGAAAATAAACAAACTATCTGGCGGCATACAAACAAAGATGGCGTTCGAGGAGGTTGACAGAGCAGCATTTGCATACATGTTGTGCATTCTCCTTTGTTTGGAAGTCCGTATGAACGAAAAACAGCGTTTTTGGTTTCCTTGATACGACATGAACTGTGCCGTCGGCCTTTGATATTACAAGCAATCGAGGACAACGAAAATTACTTGAGAACAGGCGCTCTGCTACAACAAAGAAGGCCTGGACGTTCAGTATGGATAAAAATCAGGGACAGAAGCTTCTAGGATTGAGTGGTCTTGCATGCGCAGTACCCGAATCCAAACCAATCCCGTGCACAAGGCGGCACCAAGCGGATTAACATCGGCTTAAGCCAGGGGTTGCAATCGGATTCGCGAAACCAATCCCTATACGATCTTTAGCTTGTGCACATGAATTTGATACGATCCCAATCCCTTTCCAATTGGATTCAACTCCACTGTCCATGTGCACGCAGTGATTGCAACCCCTGGCTTAGCTTGTTTATTTTCTTTTTAGCTGCCGACAACGAGAAGTAGTTCTAACACCACTTGTTGAAAGGAATACATCGCCACCTAGCGTAGCGGAAACGGCCAGATCTCTGACCATTATCCCATTACACGAACTCCATGTGCACTTGGATTTTGGGACAGACCACCCGTTGGGTAGCAACATCCAATCCGATCCTACCATGTGCATGTACTGATTGTTGGTGTTGTGTCTTTTGTTGTTCTTACTACATAGGATCTTAAAAACGCCCCCACAGGGGTAAGTACAGAGGAGGGTGAGGCCACTGCCGCGTCCTGGAAGTGGTTTAACCTTATGCATGAGTTGATTGGGGACAGGTTGTCTGTGACGCCACCTGGCCTCATTTCAACAACTGCCCAGGGCGCGGTGGTGTTCACAGCCCCCTCTGCAACTAGTGAGGGTGAGGCAGTGGGAGAGGAGGCAACAGAGGAGAGTGCCTCAGGCAGCGAGGCGCCTCGTACGAGAGCCTTCACAAAGAGCGGCGGTGTACATTGTGAAGGTTCTCAACCAGCTCAGGGGCCAGGATGAGCAGGAGTGGAGGAGTCTGCAGGAGGAGGAGAGGGAGAGAGAGGAGAGGAGAGAGGCAGAAAGGGCCAGGCAGGCGGCAGAGAGAGGAGAGGTGGGGCAGGCAGCTGGAGCAGCTCCATCAGGAGGCAGCAGCCAGGGAGGAGAGGTGGAGAGAGGAGATAAGGGCAAGGGATGATAGGAGGGACAGGGAAGCTGCAGCAAGGGATGACCGCCTCCTGGCCATTTTGGAGAGGCATGCAGAAAGGTTGTAAAAAAAAAATTCTTATTTGCCAGTTCTATGTTGTAGCAGATGAAGCTTTACTACACTGTCAGAGATACTACCAGAGGTGCAGATACAGTTCAATCTTACACCTAGTTCTAACACTAGATGACGTCATTCACTGTAAAGTAAATAACCTGTCTGATGAGTTTGGTAAAATCTGCATTGCCCATTTTTACATTTGTAAACAGCAACAACACAGTAACATCAAAAAACACTTATCAAAGGGTTGAAGGGGAAAAAACTACTGCACACTGGTTGACTTTAGTTAGGTTTATTTTGGTTTATTCAGATATTCTTAAATTGGTAACTGTAACAGGGTGAAGCCACTGCCTGATTAAATGCAACCATGATCCTGTGGTGCGCAACACAACCCAGCTAATCGGTCTCTTTCCTGTGCTCCCGAGAAAGTGCCTGGAGGTGCTGCCTCTCGTCCAGGATGTTCCTCCCCTGCTGCTCCAGCCACGCCATCCTCATCGTCCAGCACGTCCAGGACATCTCCTTGGCTCAGGCAGATGTTGTGGAGGATGGTGCAGCAGAGGATGACCTCTGGGACATACCGAATGTCCACCTCCAGTGCCTTTAAAAATGGCCCTCCACCTGGTCTTCAGTATACCGAAGGCCCGCTCCACCACCACTCTGGCCTTCGTCAACCAGCTGTTGTAGGATGCCTGCAACTGGTTCCTCAGAGGCTGACAGTAGGGGGTCATCAGGGTGATGGGGTAGGAGAGGTAGGGGTACCCACCCATCACCAATTAGAAAGTACCCTGGTGGAGGGTACTTTTTCTCGAGGTACAGGAGGCTGTTTTTAAGGACCCGTGAATCATTTACTGACCCAGTGTACCCCACGCACACATCAATAAACTTGGCTGTGTGGTCAACCACAGCCTGAAGCTGAATTAAATAAAACAGCTTCCAGTTGAGGTAGCAGTCTGCATCCTGTGCAGGTGGCTTAACACGGACGTGGCAGCCGTCTGTGCTTCCTGCCACCCTGCTGAAAGCAAGCAAAATCTGCTCCCACTTTCACCAACTCCTGCTGCGAGGGATGGTGGACGGTTTGGGCAAAGAGGGAGGCTACCTTTGCACTGGTGGTATGGATAGCACGGTGGACTGAGGCACGAAGTACGTCAAAGGCCCTCGAGACGACACGGTACGATGTTCCACTGGCCAACCAGAAAAGGAAAACCAGACAGGCGATTTCTGGATCCCAGCCGTGATCTGCATCTCCTCATGGGGATAACCTTTAAGAAAATAAAGGTAGTATTACTACTAGTAGTACACTATAATATCACGACTTCGACTGTAACGTAAATGACAGGTCGTGCACGACCTAATGCTGCTGTTGTACGGGCTAGGCCTACGCCAGGAAAAAAAAAACAAACACAGAAAAAAACATGCATGACGTAGGATTAAATTAGTCTGGTAAACCCGCCCCTCGTACTTCATTTCATTTTGTACAGAGGGTCTGGACCGGAATCTCTTGAGGGTCATTTAGCAAGTCCCAGCAAGACCGATCCATTCAGCGAACAGAGGGTGTGTTCGTTAGCCGTGACGTTGACCTTGTGTGCTACATTTGAATTGTAGTGCATAGGTAGGCTAATTGCATACGTGACGACCAGGCGTTAGCGATTGGGTAAAGGCAGAGGCACTTTTTGTAAACTTCAGCAGAGTCTACACCTCCAACAAATCGTTTCTGACGGTGTCTGGTAGGGCTGGGCGATATATCGATATTATCGTAATATCGTATCGTAATATTTATATCGATATGTATTTGACACTATATCGCCATATCGATATATTTTCAATGATACAATACCACTTTATCAAAACCACTTATCCTAATGTGTTCACACTGTTCAGACAGCCGGAGCTTTCTCGGATCACTCAGTTTTCATTGTGATCGTAACATTGAACGTGTTTTGACAGTCATTTTGCCTGAATGCTTATTGCCTGTCAGAGGAAGGTTAAGTTAAAAAAATAAAAATGAATAGATTTTTCCCTCCTGTTACTTTTAAATAGGTCACACAATGTTTCAATAATTATCGATATCGACCGATATGAAACACTTATATCGTGATACAGATTTCAGCCATATCGCCCAGCCCTAGTGTCTGGTCTAGACCCTCTGTACAAAATGAAATGATTTATGAGGGGCTGGTTTATCAGGCTAGAATTAAATCACCCCTACCAGAACATTCTCCATCAGAAGGAGGAGGAGATAACATTGCCGACGACGTTGGCGCATTTCCCAGGAAACTTGCAGTAGTGCAGTCATTATGAAATGAGTTAAGGATGTCTCGTTTACCGTTCAAAGTTGGTGGGTAATGAGACCCAGCGGCAGTCGCCATCGGAAATTCCGGTAAGTTCAAAACTTACCTGCTGAAATCTGTGTACTTAGTAAGTGCAGACAGTGCACTGTGGTTAAGTGTACCCATGGAAGCATGGATATCGGAACAGACAGCTGGACTTGTTTGATGCGGCCATCTCCTTTGTCCACGTGAACAACAATCATTGGAGATTAGTGGTGAGTCACAATTACAGTGTTTATTATGTTTACGGAAATGCCCAACATATAAATAACATTTCCAAATGATCACTGTAGACGTTGAAGTTGTTTTGCTTTTTTCTCATCTTTTCTTAGCATTTACAGCTCCTACACATAGCATATACATGATTGATTCAGCGTCATTTGAACTCACATTGAACCATAAGTTGTCTGAGAATGCTGTGCAGTGTTACAGGTAAGTAAATTAAAATATTTAATTTGTCCTTTGAAATTTCAGTGCAATTAGGCACTCATTCAAATGAGACATTAATAAAAGCGTAGCAGATGTGCTTAGCTGGGTTTGGTTGTCCGTCTGTGTTCTCTATCCACACATTCCACATTCTGCACACTCTTTGATGGACCTTCAAAAACACTATCTGTTTTTGTTTTTGTTCTGTTTTTGATGAATATTTTCAGCAAACATTGGAGAAGGTTGATTAATCTGTAACATGTACTAACCCCGGGCATATGAGGGTTTATGTTCCATCATTAGTCATTACATTTAACATGCATAACATTATGTTTTACAGATGTTTCTTTGCAATGCGACAGAACCTTTTTGGGAGACAAGCTTTGACCAGCATAAAATGGAACCCTGCCACTGTTTCCCACTTGGTTCAGAAAGATGGCACGAGCTGTGGCGTATTTGTAATGCAGGTATTTGGGGATAACATTAGAATAACCAAAGCACACTATGTTACCTTAAAGGCCTAGCGAAATGAAAAAATGCCTCCTAAGTAAACTTCATATATCGATTCTAGGGACATTTTTGTGTTGACTGACGATATGATGCCACCTTTGGCACAGTAAACAGCGAGAAAACTGGCAAAGAACAGCGCTTAATGCGAACCACTTTTGATCCAACCGGAAGTAGCAGACGATAAGGCTGTGACGTCACAAGTTGGACACAGATTGTGTTTACATTATGGCTGACCATACAGTTGACGACAAAGAGAGCGCAGAATTTAGCGATTATTCATCCTCATCCGGCATTTCTGATCCGTTAATTGACGAAGAAGACACAGAAAGGGAAGAGGAACAAACTGAGCAGAGTGAAGAGACTTTACATGGGATAGAACCTTACAGATTCGAGCCTGAAGTTACCTTGTCTAGCCTAGGCATCACCATGATGCTGAGCGTGGCCGCAATCACGGCAATGGGCGATAAATAGGGGGATTAGGCTTTTGTTTGGGTACTTTTAGTGACTCCTATCAGCTGATCAGGGGTCCGTTTCCCAAAACCGTAGTTGCTTACTAAGTTAGCTACTTTGTTGGTTGCAATGCAATTTCCCATTGCCAACCAACTAAGTTGCTAACTGGTATAGCAACTATGGTGTTGGGAAACGCATCCCAGCACTCTCACACGCACAGCCACTCACTCAGGTTACAACCTGATACAACCAGAATGCCACAAATACATCTAGCTTGCTTCCACGCCCTAGCAAAATACTTCAACTACTCTGAAGACCGAAACAGAACTGAATCGGTAATCGCCATGATAAACTTGCCTTTATCCTTCGGGAATAGACACATCGACACCCCTTCGGCGTTTGTGTTGCTGCATCCACCAGCAATACACCGCTTCCCTCCTCCTTTCCTCTTCTCTTTCACTTCCATGACTAACCTTATGGGCCCGAATTTACACCCATTCTTCTCTGTTGAAATACTCCGGAACGGTACATCCTACATCGTTGGCTTATCACTGGTCACTTATACCAAACAAAACAACAGAACCAGGGCTTTACAACGTGACCTCCCGCTTATTTTTGTGACCAAGTATCGGCGAGATATTAATATTTAAAGACTCGCCAAAATCTCTCATATTAGCGCTTTGCACATGTATTACTCTCGATGAAATTACTTGCGAACCCGTGATCGGAGAGATAAGACACGCACATCACTACAAACTACAGACCCTCAGCTTTCCAACGACACCAAGTAGCCTACATATTATAACGTTAATTTATCACGTTAAAACAAGGGATCAAATATTTGCCATCATTATTTATATAATGACTTGACAAATTTTTACTTCGCCCATTTTAATTATCCAGTTATAATGCATAATAGCAGAACTTACCCATTCTGCTGCTAGCATGGTTTTCTGTCAAGACACCTTTCATACAGTTTTGAAATGCCTGAAAAGTTCTGCATAACATCCATAATCCTGTATAATCCTGATATAACATCCTTCATTACATGGAACATATGCCCTTATTTCCGTCAGGCACAGACTTTATCAACATTGGCCACTGAATATCCCACCATCATGGTTCTTATATTGCCAGATTCCAGACAATCTCCTCTACTCACATATGAATATATATGCTAACCAGAAAGCCGATAATAATTCAAAAACTTTAGAGAAACTTCGATAGTCGAGACGGAAAACAGCGCAAGTGAATACAAACAGCTCGAGAGCGGTCCAACTCGTGACGTCACACATAGCTCTGGCCACAATGGCCACGCAGAGAAAGAATTCCCCGAGATTTGTCGGCGGGAAGTTCAAAATTCCGCTCTCCTTTTGTTATGCGAAAAGCTGTGACGGCGAATGTCACAGAAAATGGTCAAGGAGTACCTAAACTGTGATTTTGCATGCCATAAGGTGTTGCATTTCACTAGGCCTTTAACATTTCAGCAAAACCAAATAATGGCTTATGCTTTTGTCCAGATGGCAAAGGAGATGGTGAAATCCTTTCCAGCAATCCCTTCTGGAATTACATTGAAGTGCTCATCAAGGGCAATAGCTCGTTTACAAGCAGAGATGGCAGATGAACTGCTGTCTGCATCAGGTGATTTTTTGGAGTGTCTTAGAATAGTTTTCTCATTGTTGACTACACCTGCAAATGATTGTAACTGTCTGCATACGTGCTATAGTTGGGCTTCTGATGCCATGCATTTGTATCGTACTGAGTAAAGACCCATGTTGTTGCATGGGTATGATGGATGTTCTGCAGACTCTGTGATGACTGAAGAGGCTACATTGTCAATTATCTGCCCATCAGTGCAAAAAACAATATCAGACTTGCTTCAGCTTGTATGTAGCATTATACCATTGTAATTTTAGTCTCTTGCAGAAGGTTTTTAGGAATTTTGAGCCATATAGGCTAATATTTAGCTTCAACATGTCTGTCCTATAGTAGTCAGTTACTTTTGAGAATTAAATATGGTGCAGACACCTTTAACCACATAAATTTGTATTTCATTCAAGTACCTAGCAAAACATGCAAGGCAAATAATAAATCTTCACAGCCATTCTTTTAACACAATGTTGTAATTGTAATGTGTAAAGTATGAAAGATATTTTTGCTTACTCATTATTTGTGGTTTTCTTTTGTGGGCTATTTTAGATGGTGAGTACTGTGCACTCTGCGGAATGACAGAGTGTTGAAGCAGTTGTCATTGACTGGGTAGGTCTAAAAAATTACATTCCAATATGTCACCTATTATAGATTAGGACACGGGAACAAATAATTACTCACTGTGTACCTATGTATATGCGCCAACATAGGAAGACATGATGCTTTGTTTTAATGCCACAAGATCTCATCATAGCAATGAATGTCTCATACATGCACTGTACAACATGTGTTAAAAAAATGGCACACATACTGTACAATTACATTGAAGAAGTCACTGCACTTATGTCACACCCGAAGCACAGTGCAATGAGTCAGTGATAATGGATCATTTGTTTCTTTGCAGATCCAATGTGACTCCTGCGACAGATGGTATCATGAGTTTTGCAGGAGCAAAACAATATGTGCACCAAATACAAGTGATGATTGGTTTTGCACATTATGTTAAATTTTACAATATTTTGTGTTAAGTAGTTAAGTGAAACTTTATGTTTGATTTATTGACATTAATTTGATTTTATAATTTCATGTTATGTATATAGTTAAATGAAGTTACAAAGTTAATAAAATGAAAATGATTAAACAAATGTTGTTGGGTAGAATATGTGATATATAACCTGGACGATTATGAAAACAAGTTGTTTGAAAAGAATCGGTGATATACATAACAAGTTAAATGGGTGTTGAATTCACAAAAAGGCATTAAGGCTGAATCCCATTACACCCCTTGGCCGTACCCCTTTCCCCTACCCCTCCGGTTTGCTCGTGCACGTGTAGGGGTAGGGGTGTCCCATTTCCCCTGAGGGCAGAGGGGTAGATTTTTCAGAGGCACACTCCAGACAGAGGGGTATGAGCATTTTCTCAGAATGCCTTGCGAATCACCAGCAAGATGGCTGCAACGACAAGTACAGAGACCAAACTAGTTCACAAAAGTATTTTCTCCATTATTTACGGTTGAAAAATTGTGTTAACCGCTGTATTGTCTTAAGTTTAACATTGTTCCAATGCGTAATGGTCATTTTCTTTATAAAATACAGACAAAAAATCGCTAGTACTGTATTAAGTAGTGTAACGTTATTTGTGACCTTGAGTGATCGGTTGATGCATGGAATCGCATGGAGGTTGTGAACTAATTGCGAGCGTCGGTGCAACACAGTTATTTCGATATTGTAACCCAAGTAATTGCAAGCAATATCATTGGTTTAGCCTTGGAAAATCTGGGGTTGTGTTCGTTCAAATGGTATGCGTGTCATTCTGCTGTGACGGTGTTACTTTTTTCTTTTGGGAACCGCGAATGCTGGCTAGCTCATTGCATTTGTAACAGTTTACAAGCAACTGACGGGTTCACTCGTACTTGCTGCCCCGAAGACTAGCATTGTAAGCCCATTCTGCAGTAACAGTAAAAATTGTTTAGTTCAGAATGCAACCGTAAAAAGATGACAATAGCCCACGCAACAGAGACCACCACAGCTGCAGTCGGCATGTTGGATTTCTGGCAAAAAGCTTGTCACGTCTGCTTTCGTAAAAACTGGCAGAGACTGATGACGTATGTCATTGTTGAAGTGGTGTCCCAATTCATAGGGGTTGACTTCCAACCCCTACCCATTGTTGCTCTGTTTCAGAGGGGAAGGGGCAAGGGATAGGGGTAGGGGAAGGGGTATAAATTAGAAATGGGATTCAGCCTAAATCAGCTCAGCCCGTGTCCTACATCCTACTTGTGTATGTGTGTTAGGTGGGGGGGGGGGGGCATGAGGCGGGGAGCAAGGCTATATGCTGTGTACTGTTTATGTGTTTGTGTGTGTGTGGGGGGGGGGGGGGGGGGGGGGCACAAGCGCCGTGTGTGGAGGGTGGGGGCTTGAGCCGCGAGGGTTGTGTGTGTGTGGGGGGGGATGAAGCGAGGAGCAATGCGATGTGCTGCGTGGTGTGTAGAGTGTGTGTGAGAGGCCTGTGTATGAGGGAAGGTGATGAGGGGGCATGAGTCGGGAGGCGCAAGAGCTGTATCCTGCATGCTTTGTGTGTGTGTGTGTGGGGGTGTCTTGAGCCGTGAGGGCTGTGTCTTATGTGCTGTATGTGTGTGTGTGTATGTGTGTGTGTGGGGGGGGTGTTGGTGTGAGGGAGGCGGTACACACTGTATACGGAGAGCATTTGGTGGGAATCAAAGATTCTAGAGCGCTACCCGCAAGATAGATGACTGGCCGGAAAATACGTTGTCAATGAGGAAGTAAGTAAGTAAGTATTGTTCCATGGGCGCCATTTTGGAAAGCTCACTTGTGACCGTGAGAATTAGCGATTACTACCGTGGTAAGCATGTGGCACTGTCATGAAATTATTATGCTATTTATTGTTTTGAGATGTTTTTCATGTTTCAAGTAAGAGAAAAACAATCCCATTCTAAACCACATTCTAGCCCCTTTTCATTTAAGTTTCGGATATCAATTAATATATGTGGATTTTGACTTGAGGTCAGTTTGTTGTCTCATATAGTGTTGAATTAACTGCTTATGACTGTGGAGCTCATAGCCTACACCTGTTTTTTCAAGAGATGGCCTTAGATGGCTTTTGAGCACAAAAGCATAGCCTACAGCCAGGCCTGGAATTTCCTCATTTTAGGGGCAAGGCCACTTTGCCTTTTGTGTTGTCAGTTTTGTGGAAGGGCATCAGGGCCACTGTGGCCTTCTGGCAGATATTTTTCAAGGGCACAAGGCCAAATTGAGAGGGCACAAGGGCCATGGCCCTCATGGCCCTCGTGAAATTCCTGCCCTGCCTACAGCTGTAACATTAAGTGTGATCTTGGCATAACGGTACCCACTTTTATCTGTAATTTTTGTTCTGACGTCAACGTTAATGTTTACAGTAATATAATCAAACCTTTTTTCTGTCACTCATCATCAAAGTAGTCACTTAAATAGCTTGGCGATTACGAGGGGTTTGTGGACTTGGACAACTGTTCCTCCCGTGACCCTGGAGGACTCGTAGCCTAACGTTACAGTAAATTTACCATCGTTGTGCTACTGTTTTCTTTGTATATGAAATGCATGTGGATATCATATTTGGAAATGTTTGACACAATGTTGTGATATAGCAGCCTACGTTATATCTCAGGAGTCCACGGGAAAAGGGGCATGGTCACAAAATGCATAAACTGAGAAAATGTAATTTATATGTTGAATATGTTGAATGATGTTTTAAAATACTTCTAGCTCGAGACTATGCTCGTTGAAACTGATGTTTCAAATGCAACTAGCGTTAGCGGAAGTAACTTGAAAAAATCGATTTTGTGACTCTCCCGTGGACTCCTCATCTGTGCTTAATATACAAGACAGGCAAGGACAGCAGAGGTCAGTGTGGAGTAATAAAGTAGTAAAAAAGAATCGTTCAGGCATATGTGTTGTCTTAACGTGGTGTCTGTGCAGAGGAATAAAGATATATACATATTTACATAAAATAGTCTGTTATCAGTGAAATGTTAATTATGTGACACCTTCTTCAATTTTCTACATTGCCTTTTAACATTGTTACAGCCTTGTCTGTTTTTGAATTTAAGCGCATACTGCACACGCACACTGACAAATGTGGAGACTAGCCTTGATTTAACAGCATCACTGCAGAGTGCTAGTATTTTGTACATTGTTTGATTGTGAATGGCCTGATTAATGGTCCGACAGATGTTCTCTCTTGTCATATTAATTTCACTGAATTGTTCACAAAATACTTGTCCACATTTACTGCAGAATTGCAGGAATAGATCAGATGGTACAAAAAGCGAGCCAAATATTGAATGTGTGGTGTCATAAGCTTTGTGGTGGATAAATAAATGTGCTGGATCAATCATGTTCTTCTCTTGGGACAGGAGCACAGACCTGCATGTGTCACAGTCATGTGCAGTTAAACAGGCACAGATAACCTGCGATGCAAGCTAGAGTGTTCTGTTCGAGGATGTCAAGGTATAGACTGGTGTATGGTGTTTTTGTCTGCTGCAAGGTGGTAAGTGCTGATCTTGGCACTGAGGTGCTTTCCCTATGTTCTGCAGGGTTGTGATGTATTTGTCTCTGTCTGGCACACAGTTGGCTCCAGCAGCAGGCCTTATCAGGTCTCCCACCCTCACCATTCTCAGAGCGCATCTGAATTCTTTTGGAGAGGGATTATCGCAACATCCGCCTTTCCTCCTCACTGTTGCGAACAAGTTCTCAACTATGTCTTGGTTAAGTCTGGATATTAACAGATATTTCAAGTCATAAGTCGACTGCAAGTGGTCCCACAGCTGAGTGACACAGGCTATGGCAAGTAACGACCCTCTTCTGAACAGAACACCTTTCGACCCCACTACCTCAAAGGTGTTAAGAATTGGGATGCATGTCTCATAAAATTTAAGATGACCAGAACTTTGAGAGAGATGGCACTTCAGTGGTTTTGGGTCCCTCAAGAATCGACTGTTGAAGGAGTCAAACAAGGTGTCTATGATCTCTACAAACTCTGCTGTATGAACTGCTTCTCCAGACAATTTTCCTAATGCCACATAGGTATAAATACTTGCTGAGACCGTGTGGCTCAGTACTTGAGCTGCTTTGTTTACCCGCATCTTTGAAAAACTGTTCAGTTGGAAACGGCCTTTTATGAGCTTGGGTGCTTTTCTGATTGGTAGTTGGGAGTCTTAATTCGAAAGACTTTCAGATGTTCCGTCTGTGTTGCTGTGAAATAAGTACTTCTCCAAGTTTGACCACAGTCTGTCCAACTGGGTCATGTTACTGACTCTACTGCCCAACATGTCTAAGACAGTGGTAGAAAATCCTGCTCTTATTTCCATCCCACTCAACCACCTGCGCAGAGATGGTATGGGTGGTAGTGAAAATATATGCTGGCAGAATATACGCACGGAGCCCCTGGTGATACAGTGATAGTGCCATAACTTTGTCAGAGTAAGTCCACCTTCTCCCTCACACTCTGCAGCGACAGCTGGAGTTACACAGCTGTGCTGCAAAGAAAGAGAGAGCTGGTTCTTCCAGAAAATTACTTGCCCCTGTAATCACACTCTCCAGTGACATACACATGTTTTTGTTTACCTTGGCCAGACACTGATTAAACTGTTCAACCTTTTTTGTTAATCTAAATGTCCTAAGACGCTGTTTTTTTTAAACAGTCTGATATGATGCTTGTTTTGTCTAGCAGCCACAGCAGCGTGGCTCCGGTCTATCCTTGTCTCAGGTGCTTCAGGACAAGTGGAGGCGGGTGACGCCACACATGGAGAGGTGGAGGATGTGACCAGATCAGCATCAGCGATGGGCCGGCTGTAGCAATGATCTGCTGCAACATAACCATGCACTGAAAGTGCAAACATAAAACATAAAACCATGCCATAATTTTATCTTTGTAAATCTAGAATTGATATTAAAGATTCATTAAGTTCACCTTGAGCTGAATCTATTTTTTTGATCATCCTCTGGCGATTTTTAATTTGCTGAGGTGGTTTGGGGAGGTCAAATAAAGTTGGCATTTTTTTTTCGGATCGTTAGATTTAACTCAAGTCGAATCATTTTATGCATAGCAAATACAAAAAAACCCCACCAAAGTGCTAGATTTCAAGTTACATCTGTTGCATTGCAATAATTGGGGATAGTCCTTGTTACCAGAGATGCAAATAATTTTGGTTTGGTTTGGTAAATTATGGCAAGTGGTTATATGAAAACCAGAAGTCTATTTGTGAAGTCTTGGCTAATGGCAACCCAACAACCATGTTACATGTCAGTTAATTGATGAGAAATGGCCAAGGTGGATGGTGGGGAAAAAGGGTGGCAAATATTTACATTCAGTCTTACCGGTGGAAGGAGAAATGGGCCACAACATGACCTATTAGTGCTGGCAGGTCCTCCATTGTTGCTGTGTAGACAGTAGGGACCCCACACCCAGTCGCCACAGGACTGTTTCACCCTCTGGAGGTCCTCCGTTTCACAGTTTTTAAGCTTAAGGTGAAACAAAGGAAATTGAATAGACTGGAATGGCCTTGAAGCAACAGCCATGTTTTAGTTTTTACCCAAATACCTATATGGTGAAAAAGGACAGACTGATTGGCTCGTTAAACACAAACACAAACAAACAAATACCTCCTCCATCTTCTGGTTTTGTTCTTGGTCCAGTAGGATGGAGATGTCCATCGTAGACAACTCTACCTTCTAGCCACACATCATCATGACACATTTTTGTTCATGGAGCGTGAGCCTGGCCCATTATGGGCCAGGGACCAAGCAGTGAGTTGTCCTGCTTGAAAATATTTGTTGTCTGCCAGGGCCCTCTGGTCATAGGTGAAGAATAAATCTTCAGGTCTGCCCTCAAAAATGCTCAGAGAACCCTGGACCTCTCTCATAAGCAATCTGTAAGAAAGAGTACAGAAATACTGTGACACCATTTATCTTGTTTTGTTTTGAGCACAAACTGCCTTGAATACTCAAAATATACATTCTGAAGACTTACAAATCAGCTCACGATTTAAAAGCTGGGTGAACGAAAACAAACATATAACTATGAATGTAAAGCCATATCAATGCCTTACCTGAAAAACTCCCGCCTTGGGCCACCATAATCATCTGCCATTTCGGAGATGAACTCAACTCGTGGCTCTCTGTGCCACTTCAAGTAGGGCCTGGACAATGCCAGACAGGCGCTCCTCAAAATGTGGCGGCGGCGTGCCACAATGGTGATGGGAGTTGCGCTGTCCAAGTTGTCCCTCTGAAAGTGGGAGAGGCACGTCGCAAGATCCATTTCATCCTGTTTCAGACAAGAAAATGAACAAGAAGGGGAAACAAAAAAACAAACAAACAAACTGAAAAACAGAGACTGTGACAATAACTTTTGGTCTAACCAAAGCAGTTGGGTGTTGCACATGCTTACATCAGATATGGCCCTTTCTGGGGATGACAGAGCCACCTCCTCTATGTCAGAGTCATCCGACATTAGGTAGAATGCATCCATTCTATCAAAAAACAAAAGAACGCAGAACATCAAATGAGTGGACAGCGCATACAATATTACTGTTCAATGGCAAGTCATAGCCGTAATTGAGTGTGACATTCCTACAATATCAGATGTGTGGTTGTGTAGCATGTGTCAGGTAATGGAATGAGTGGACCCAAATGCAGAAGCCTTCAATCTCCTGTGATTGTAAAGTTTAGGCAAGGGGAAAACAGGCAAGTAGAACACCAAAACCAAAGCACATGGACAGTGAAACCAGCAGGGGGTGAATGTAAACAGTTGAAAAATTCAAACCACAGAAACACAGAACCCTGACAGCATGTGATTCTGGCGTATGCAAGACACTGGATGTATTTTCAGTTGAAATGACAAATAACTGACCTTTCTACCTCCCCGGGCTGTTCTGGTGACCTGAGTCATGTGAAAGGCATAAAAGAATGAATGAATGAATGAATAGATAGATAGATAGATAGATAGATTAGATAGATAGATAGATAGATAGATAGATAGATAGATAGATAGATAGATAGATAGATAGATAGATAGATAGATAGATAGATAGATAGATAGACAGACAGACAGACAGACAGACAGACAGACAGACCTTAAGTGGCAGGTTTTCCCAGACAGACACCCACATGCAGGTCATATTTGAGTGGCACATATATTTATATCTCAAAGGGAAGGGCCACAAAAAAGTAAACACATCAACAGATACTAGATCCAGTCAGAAATGCAGTCCACATGTAATTTCACAAAAGTACAAATCAAGACACTCAAAACAGAAGCACATGGAACACCAAAACAAACTCGCTGACAAACATATGTGACTGTCCGCAGGAGAAATTACTTGTTAGGACCTACACAATCCTACTACAGTAATACTTGAATCTGAGTGTGCCAAGGGAGACTTTGGGAACTAGTGTGCTGAAATAGTCTGTTTACCTTGCTGTTGCCTCCTGCTGATCAGCTGGGGTCCCAGGAGCGCTGTCAGAAGGTAGTTCGCTGAAAATAAGATAACAAATGAGGTCATAAGAGCATATATATATATATATATAAAAATGTCAACAGCTGTGCCAATTAAGTAAATTCCGACATTGGTGGAAATGTTGGATAGCAGTCAATATTAAACAGACTGGGGCATGTATCAACCAAACTGACCTTCGAACATGAAATGAGTGGAAAACACATGACAATAATGTTTGATGCCAATTATAGCTGTAATAAAATGTGTGTAATTTCTATTACAACAGAACTGTGGTCGCTCACCATGCGACATTATGTAGTATTCCAAACTGAAACCTTTTAGTTTGTGTCCTCAGGAAACGGTTAATCACATCAGAGTAATGGAGCCAAGGTAAGTACAACGCAACTTGGAAAACTGGTGCGTAACTTCTGACTGCGCTACTTTCAGAATATGACTTTACCTCAGACATATGCAGATCAAGTCCTTATGTTTCCACTTGGCCTGATTCAGCCATCTTTACACATATGAGAGGTAAGGTCTGGTGCCCAATAACATTGATGGCCAACAGCATTTTCTATGACTATTAACTAGGATGTGTACTTGTGTAGGTGGAGCGGCTGGTAGGTAATTATGTGAAGTCTTCTGTCTGTACGTTGATGTCCCTCATCAAAATTTCATCAAGCAGGCTCCATTCACTTGTAGTTTAGAAATTTTGCCAACATCATGTAATAAGAATTGTAACAGGTTGCCCCCCCAGGGGTATAACTAGTGTAATCATGTGACCAAGAGGGACAGCACCTGGGCTGTGTTATGATCCATTTACCTTCTCGTCACGGCAGTAGACGTCCCAGGGAGGGGGTCTTGCACAGGGACATCACTTTCATTTGAAAAAAGGAAAAAGTGAAAAACATGAAAATGACTTTAACACAGACACTGCTAATGAATGAATACAATGTCAAATAATTCACCTGTCTGCCTCCTGAGGCTGTTCTGCTGATCCTCGGCTGAAGTCATGTCAAAGGCATTGTGGAAAAAAATAAAAAATAAAATAAGAACGGAGTAAATTCCAAAAATGTTCATTTTAAACTATTGACCACTGTCCAAATCTAAATTGCCACATTTGTATAAGTGTGTGCAAGAGATTTTTTTTGTTACAACCGACATAATCCTACTAGAGCAATAATCGAATTTGAGTGTGACAAGGGTGCTCGAAAGTGGAGACTTTGGGAACTAGTGTGCTGAAATAGTCTGTTTACCTTGCTGCTGCCTCCGGTTGGTCAGCTGGGGTGCCAGGAGTGCTGTCAGAAGGTAGTTGACTAAAAATAACACAACAAAAAACATTTTTAACACCACCCAGGAGAATACAACTTGCTATGCATGAATCTAAACGGGAAAACATTACACTTTACTGTCACCTGGTCAACACACCTTAACCATTCACACACTACTCATGATATCAGTAACTAATGCATATTGAACATGTAAAATAGCATACACACTTACCTGGTTTTCTCAGTTTCCTTTAAAGCCAAAGAAGAAGAAGAAAATAACTTGGCTGCTTTCCTCTATTCCATTTGTCTCAGCCATCAACCCATTTTTAACAACTATGCTTTATCACTTGCATTCTTATGGCTGTTTCATTCAAATTCATGTACTGTCACCATGCCATATGTGCCTATTTGGTCGTGTGATAATTTGATTACCTTACCTGGGGGCGAATGTACAAAGTTGACCTTTGCAGTGCCCTCCTGGAATGAATTTCAGAAGGGCACTGCTCAGTCAATGGAATCACCTCCCTTCGCCCATTCACTCTGCACAGCTGGAAATTTGCGGGCATGTTGGGCACATTGGACCGCAGTGTCTCCACAAACTGTTGTGGGGTGAGGTCCACCACCACCCGGCAGGTCTGTGTGACATCTACAATCAGATTAAAAGACAAATATGTTGTTCACAATCTGCAAGTGAAATGAGTACTTACTGTTAACTGTTGAGTGAAGACCAAAATGCAGGACTCAAACTCAATTAAAAAATCAGCTTACTGAGAAAACTCAAGGGAATAAGAGTTAAGAAATCAAGATGTGATGTGACACATGTGATTTAACATGCTTTGAGTGTTGTCATGTGTGTCAATGGATATACATGGCTTTGAAACACAATGATTTTGAATGAACATATATTCAGTGTTGTTATTCCAATTCAGATATTGCATGACCAGACCTTCACCAGGAAGGTGGTTTTATTAAGAGATAGTGGAGTGGATGGGTCAGTCTATTGTGTCAGTCTATCTAGCGCAGTACATGACTTTATTAAGAATACCGTTTCTTGAACGATATCGGACGATATCATGAGCCCTCAGGATGGATACCTTAAAGGTGATGCTCACCCTCGCCTCACCACGTCGCCTAAAATTGCGTCCGGCAGCAGCAGGCTGTGCTGTGAAAGACTGCAAACTGTAGATCAGAGCACAGATGATCATTTCTTTCTCTCTCACACACACGCACATAGTATTATATATAACACATCTATTACAGACTTACGAGGGAATGAGAGCATTGCACATTGGTGGGTAAATTCGGGAAAACCATTTTTAATCTCGCTACCAACAAAGGTTTCGCGTGAAATTGCGCCTTTTTTCAAAACTTCGAAATAGCGCCAATCCGGTCAACAACAGACTACAAATGTCCTGATGTCACACCCACTTTCCCCGCCGAACACTCATACATGACGTTCGGTTAGTGTAGTTCTTTAGGCCTAAGCTCACTGAAGGAAATTTCCAAATATATATATAATTCTTAATAGCGGTATTCTTAATAGATATATATATATACAGTATATGGCGAGAATCAATAGACGTATCATTTATGCATGTCATAAGTCAACGTCTTCACTAAAGTTAACTGAAATGTGGGCTACTTCTAAGAAAATATGAGTCCCATTGCAATGAAAAGATTGGTGGCAGGGCTCGATAATATTTTTCTCACACGTTCAAGCACAAAGCCTTTCTTTTCTTTACGACCCGCAGCAAACGGCCAATTGATTTCAATAAAAAGTAGCCTTTTATTAGGCTATAGGCCTACTACACATTCAATTTGTGCATAGTGAAGAACAAGAAACCTAATCTAAGATATAGCCTAGTTGAAACCTTCTTGAAACACCTCGACTCGCAACATGTGAAATACCTCTGTCCTTGTTCCAACATAATGAATATTGCCCTAGGCTGTCTTGAAATTTTAAGTTGTTTAACATTACAAAGAGAAATGCGCCGAGCGCTTCAGGCAAGCCTATTAGATACATTGCGACCTAAGGCTAAATAGAGTAAAGCTGTGAATATACTGAAGTAGTTATTACACAAACCTTTCCTTTCCACAAGTCCTGGTTCCTGATCCCCTTGCAGTATCCAATTGAATTTGGCGTTCATCCTGTCTCTGATGTCGGAAATCCTCCTTCGGAAAGTTGAATCAGACATTGTGAAGACTCTGTGATGCCGCCAAGCGTAGGCCTATATATACCTGCGCCAAAATTTGAAATTTCGGCGGGACGTCTACTAGCAAATAAGGAATTAGTATGTTAACACGTTAAATAAAATGTTCCAAACATTCAAATTTAATATACTACACCTTTTTCATAGCATCTGAAATGGTTGTGATGCAAAAACAAAATTAATATGAAGATGGGTTCTGTCTGGTCTTCAGCTGATGGCTACACAGCCTATGTACTTCTATATATCTTGACGTTATTACACAAAATGCATTTTTCATGTGAATTAGAACACAAGATGGAACATACAGTATGTCACAAAAGTGAGTACACCCCTAACATTTTTGTACTTTTTTTTATTATATCTTTCCATGGGAGAAGTCTAAAGATATAATACTTTTCTACAACATAAAGTAGGCAGTGTACAACTTATATAACAGTGCAAATTTGCTGTTCCCTCAAAATAACTCAACACACAACCATTAATGTCTAAACCACTGTTAACAAAAGTGAGTACACCCCTATGTGAAAATGTCCAAATTGTGCCCAATTAGCCATTTTTCCTTCCTGGTGTCATGTGATCCATTAGTGTTACAAGGTCTCAGGTGTAAATGGGTAGAAGTTGTGTTAAATTTGGTGTTATTACTCTCACACTCTCTCATACTGGTCATTGGAAGCCCAACATGGCACCTCATGAAAAAGAACTCTCTGAGGATTTAAAAAAGAAAATTGTTGCTTTACATGAAGATGGCCTAGATTATAAGAAGATTGCCAACACCCTGAAACTGAGCTGCAGCACAGTGGTCAAGACCATACAGCGCTTCAAGAGGACAGGCTCTACTAAGAACAAGCCTCGCCATGGTCGACCAAAGAAGTTGAGTGCGTGTGCTCAGCATTATATCCGGAGGCTGTCTTCAAAATAAGCGTAGGAGTGCTGCCAGCATTGCTGCAGAGGTTGAAGGGGTAGAGGGACTGCCTGTCAGTGCACAGACCATACGCTGCACACTGCATCAAACTGGTCTGCATGGCTCCGCCCAGAAGGAAGCCTCTTCTGAAGATGATGCACAAGACGGCCCGCAAACAATTTGCTGAAGACAAACAGACTAGGGGCATGGATTACTGGAACCATGTCCTGTGGTCTGATGAGACCAAAATAAATGTATATGGTTCAGATGGTGTCAGGTGTGTGTGGCAGCAACCAGGTGAGGATTACAAAGACAACTGTGTCCTGCTAACAGTCAAGCATGGTGGAGGAAGTGTCATGGTTTGGGGGGCTGTATGAGTGCTGCCGGCACTGGGGACCTACACTTCATTAAGGGAACCATGAATGCCAATATGTACTGTGACATACTGAAGCAGAGCATGATGCCCCCCCTTTGAAACTGGGCCGCAGGATGGTATTTCAACATGGTAACGACCCCAAGCACACCTCCAAGATGACCACGCCTTGGGTGAGGGTGAAGGTGATGGACTGGCCTAGCATGTCCCCAGACCTGAACCCAATTCAGCATCTGTGGGGCATCCTCAAATGGAAGGTGGAGGAGCTCAAGGTCTCAAGCTCAAGGTCAGCTCCGTGATGTCGTAATGTAGGAGTGGAAGAGGATTCCAGTGACAACTTGTGACGCTCTAGTGAACTCTATGCCCAAGAGAGTTATGGCAGTGCTGGAAAATAATGGTGGCCACACAAAATATTGAAACTTTGGGCACAATTTGGACATTTTCTCTTAGGGGTGTACTCACTTTTGTTGCCAGTGGTTTAGACATTAATGGTTGTGTGTTGAGTTATTTTGAGGTAACAGCAAATTTGCACTGTTATACAAGCTGCACACTGCCTACTTTACGTTGTAGAAAAGTATTATATCTTTAGACTTCTCCCATGGAAAGATATAATTAAAAAAGTACAAAAATGTTAGGGGTGTACTCACTTTTGCGACATACTGTAACACATAATACAACAAATCACTGCAAAGCATTACACTAAATGTTACAATATTATGAATGTTTGTGTTTTGGTCTGCCTCACTGGACCATAGGCCTACACTTTTGTGTATCATGTACTAGAGTTATTAATTTTAGTGCTTTGTCTACAATTATTTCATAATAATCTCAAACTGTCCAACAATGCACCTTATGCCAAATAAATACATAAGGCAAAAAATAATGTGGATGAGGATTTGCGAAATATAGATTTACGGCTGTCTACACTGCTGGATTATGCTATAATCACACACAGACAGACACACACACACACACAATCACCCATTCTACCTCTGCTTCTCATCAAGTAGCCTGCCCAGACTGCATTCTGCGCACTTTATTCCCCCCCATGCACAGTTTTAAACAAACAATCACCAATTTCACTGCGTGTCCTACTCTACCCATATGTCTATGCATGTGACAATAAACCGTCCTTGTATCCTTGTAAAAGATGACTAACATGACTGAGCAAACCACAGAACAATTACCCCAGAGTGTGTTACCAGGTTATGAACTTTGGCATCGGATAACGTTATGTTTGCTCTCTTCAATTAGATGGAGAGTATTCATACATGGAGATATATAAAGGTGAAACAACCACAGATTGAGGACCGAGAGACACTTGAGCCCAAGGCAGATCTTTGTCAGAGGATGTCTCCAGCAACAGGGAAGCGCATCGACAGCTGTGCAGGACATCTTTGGACGTCGTGCAGCTGCTGTTCATCAGCCTCCAGCTGCTGCCAATGTGCCTCCTGCTGTAGCAGTTGTTCATCCACCTGCTGCTGCCGCTGCTGCTGCATCTCTGGCAAGAGATGAAGTTCCAGCTGATCTTGCTTTGTTGATTGACTGGCCAGAGAGGGTTGCTGTGCCTGATGTCGATTTTGCCATTGAGGGTGCAGTAATGGAGCAGATTCGAGCCCAGTTTGATCCTCTCAGTGGCCCTAGAGGTCAGCATGGAATACCACTAATTCGTGGTCTTGTGTCCTTCCTGGACTTTTTGTGATATAGGTCCTGCTTGTCCCTTCTTTTCCATCTGTTTTTTCCCGTTGTTGCTCTTGCACTGCTTGTAAAGACACGTGTGTGTGTGTTTAATGACAATAAAAGTCTTGAAGTCTTGAAGATAAAGAATATGAGCGCCATAATGTCATAGAAACAAGTGCACATGTTAAAAAGCACAAATGCAAGGCATAAAACCTACGTGAGACACGGGAGTGTAAGCTGGTAAACAAAAAAAAAACAAATGGCTTAGTATTTAATTTAAAAATGGAGATGGTTGGTCCATTGTCGAGTTTGACCCGGGGGCGGTTCCATAGGCGGACCACATTGCAGGTAAAAGCTGCCTCATCTTGCTTGGTGATTTGGTGGGACAGTATTTTCTAAACATGCCTGCAAGATATAAAGGTCTTTGGCCATTTAGCGTTTTAAACACAAGCAGTGTTCTAATGTAAAACAGATCTAATAGATCAACATGTAAAAGAGTCATTATCCATTACTCGCCTCATTGCGCTACCGACTGGGCAAAACATGCAGTAGCATAAAATGACTCCGCTGCAGTCTGAGTATTGTTTCATGTTGTCATTTCACAATTGTATACGGACAGTTCAATAATCAGTTGTTTACTGACCGAAACTTTACTGAAAAGATTATGAGTTGAGGTGGATGACAGCTGTTTTAAATTTGGTAGATGACGGTTTACACAGTGTAAGGTTTATTTTGTAAGAAATGTGAGAGGTTGCACATTGAAAATCGTAAAAAAGATATTTAACACATAGCTCAAATTACCTTAAAGTTTAAGGCAAGTGATATACAAAAACAAATACAGTGTTGCATTGACAGTTGAACCCACAGCTTGATCCATGTCAGGTGCGAGGGCTAACCACTAGATAACGTTAATATGTTTAATATTGGAAAAAGATCACATGTAAACGAGATCGCTATTTAGGGAAGGACAGAGGGAAACAAACACAGCTTAAACAAACAAACAAACAAACAAACAAAAAAAACACGGAAAAGACTGTTACCCTGCTTGGCTAAGGGATACACCTACGCTTTGCACTTTGCAGGAGAGTTCATTTTTGGCAACAAATGATTGCCATGATTGCCCAGTCAAGGGCGAGGAAACACATTCATTTAAAATAACGTTGCAATATATAGCCGAGTGACATGCAAAAACATGAGCACAACATTAACATAAAGATAAAGAATTGCTGGAGAAAAGTGTGAAAAAGTGCCTTGCAATCGCAGGGGATTCAAACCCTCAACGAAAACGACCACTACCATAGCAGGCAGACAACTTCACCACACGGCTACTTATCTACAGATGACATGCAAACACAGTCTAATCTAAATCAAAGCTTGTCAGGCAGAAAGGATGAACACGGTAAATGTTTCATTCGGTTTCGTTTTATTTTAAAAAAACAACAAAGCCAGCATCTGGACTGAAGGAAGCTTTATTATTAGTTACGTTGACAGATAGCTGTGATGAGCACTAGGCCTACGGTGAGTTTGAGAAAACTTTGATTGCATTAGGGACGATCAGTGCACAGGGAGGTCTGTCGGACTGTTCTGGTCTGTTTGTTTCGGTCAGTAATTGGGTGAAGGCACTTTAAATTCATTGACTGGGAAAACCAGTGGGAGGAGATCATTATCATTAGAACGCGTTAAACAAGAATTTGACGTGTTAAACAAGAATTTGACGCGTCAAATAAGAATCTTTGACGTGTCAAATTCTCATTTGATGCGTCAAATAAGCTTACAGCACGCGTCAAATAAGCCTATAATACGCGTCAAATAAGCCTATAATACGCGTCAAATAAGCAAAGAAAACGGCGCATTTAACGCCGTAATATAAATAGTCAAATACGCAGTATTTTACACCGTTTTCTGGAAAAACGGCATAAAATACGGCGTAAAATGCTTGAAAATATGGCGTTTTGTTACGGGCATTCCTTATTTAACGCGTTAAAAATAGGCGTAAATGTGAACACTTTGGCTTGCCATAGTAATGCGGTCACGACGCGAAGCGGAGTGAAATTGAACGAAGCCGTGGTATAATAAAACTTTATACCATGGCTTCGTTCAATTTCGTACTGTGATGCGTCCTTTAGAACGGTTATTAACTTTCTATATACGCACACCTATGAAGTACCTGCTTTCCTACCGTATCATGATTATTTATCAATGCGTGGTGAACTGCAAATAAACAGTAAAGATGTGACAGCTTTAGCAAATGATGAGCAGATGGAAGAACGCGAAGTTGTATTGTTATATGCCTCTGAGATCGTCGTTTAGTGCTGTCACACTGCATTTGAACTCTCTACTAACGTGATTTTGCTAAGCAAGGCTTCACCATAGACAGTAGAAGAGAAGGGCTTCACAGAACTTTGGAATAGCTAGCTTGACAACCAAAGGCATGGAACTAACGACTGGCTCTTGGCCATAGCAACCACCAGTTTGGAATTAGCAACAGCAGTTTGTCCAGTAAGTTATGAAAAGATACATCTTGTGGCGGATGGAAGTAGTTCTACAAATAAGTTCTACAAATAAGTACAAATAATTAAAACGTGGAAATGATTGCCCGAAATTAACATAAGACAAGTGTGGTAACCGTGGTATAAGCGGGATAATGGACTTCAGTGTTCGGTGATCACTCCGCTTGGCGTCGTGTCCGCATTACCACCTCGAACGTGCATGCATTCTGATATCCGAACACCGTGTCCTCCATTATCCCTTACATATCATGTATCATGAAGGCTAATTCTTACACACAATGGACAGGCTATTAGCTATTTGTGATGGGATCTAGGAAAATCCTACACATGGTGAAATGTCACGTTTTTGAAATTGATACCACTTGAAAAGCTCTCAAGCTCTTTTCAAATGTGTTTTAATTCTTCTTGTTTGTATCAAATGCTGTGATTGATTGAAAGTTGGCAGGTTTTTTTATAAGTTTAAGGTTTAAACTGGTAAATGCTGGCATTCCAAATGAATGGAATGGAATAGAATCACGCGAATAAACAGTAACAAGCATATTTTTTTGAGATGCACTTTTCACTGACCCCCCGCCTATTTGGTTGGTTTACTTACATCTTCAACACATCATTGGCCCAAGAGACAGTTCCAACTTGCTTCAAGCAGTCCATTATTGTTCCCGTGCCGAAAAACAAAAGTCCATCATGTTTAAATGACTATCGACCAGTGGCCTTAACGTCTACAGTCATGAAGTGTTTTGAGAGGCTTGTGAAAAACATGATTTGCTCAACCCTGCCAAGCTCCTTTGACACCTTCCAATTTGCCTATAGAACCAACAGGTCCAGAGAGGACGCCATCACCAACCTCCTGCACAGCACCCTAACTCACCTGGAGGAAGGAAAGGGGAATTATGTGAGAATGCTATTCATTGACTTTAGTTTAGCTTTTAACACCATAATACCCCTCAAGTTGGTCACAAAGATGAAGGCCCTGAGACTGAATACCACACTATGCCACTGGATATTGGACTTTCTCACTAACCGTTCACAAGTGGTTAGAGTAGGTGGTCTGACATCTGACACATTAACCATCAATACTGGAGCTCCCCAAGGCTGTGTTTTGAGTCCTCTGCTGTACAACATCTACACTCATGACTGCAAAGCCAGCAGTAGTCACACCTCCATTATCAAGTTTGCTGATGACACTGTGGTCATGGGCTTAATGAGCAACAACAACGAACAGGCCTACTTGGATCAAGTTGAGGAGGTAACACAGTGGTGCCAGTCTAACAGCTTGACACTGAATGTCAGTAAAACAAAGGAAATGGTGGTGGATTATAGGAGGCAGCGGGTTAGCAGCTATACTCCACTAATGATCAGCGGGCAACCTGTAGAGAGAGTCCCAAGTTTTTAAATACCTTGGTGTCCACATCACTGAAGATGGACTGTTAACACACAATATGTACTGAAGAAGTCCAGACAACGACTTCTTCCTTCGTCAGCTAAGGAAATTCAAGGTTTCTTCATCTGTCCTGATGGCCTTCTACACTTCAGCCATAGAGAGTGTACTAAAAGGTAGCATCATCACCTGGTATGGGAACTCCACAGTCAGAGATTGCAGTACTCTGCAGAGAGTAGTACGTTCAGCTGAACGCACCATTAGAACTCCACTCCCTGCTCTGCAAGACATCTATCCCAGAGGAGTACTTTCAAGGGCCCAAAAGATTTTGAAGGACTCCTCTCATCCTGGAAATGGGCTGCTTAAACCACTGAGGTCTGGAAGACGCCTACGCTATCACTTGGCTAGGACTGAAAGACTCAGGAGGAGTTTCTATCCCCAGGCCATCAGAACCCTGAACACACAGTATACTGACTTTGCACACATTCACCACTCAGCACACACAACCTAACTTTACTCCACACCCCCTCCCTCAGATGTCATCGGAGCCCCGCCATTCTCCATCCTCCACTGCTTCCTCACACATGGTTCCCCAAACCCCCCTCGGCAAAGTCCTCCCCCCCACACACAGCCCTCCCCTGCCTCATGCCCCCCTCCCACACACAACACGGAGCCCAAAGCCAGCCCCCACACAGCCCGTCATCTGCCACCACAGCCAGTCCTTCCTCCCAACCATAACTGCACTTTATGCACTTTATCCCACCCCCTTTCACCTTTTTTCTACCTCTGCCCTTCTTATGGTAGTCATCCTCCCCAGATGCATTCTACGCACTTTACTCCCCACTCCCCATGCACAGTCTAGACTCACAATCAACAGTTTCACTGCATGTCCTACTACCCAGTATGTCTATGCATGTGACAAACTAGATGTACCGCATAGCGGTACATGGTATGACCGCCGCAGTGTATTGAAATGTGGGAACTGTTGGTATGATGAGTGTGTGGTAGAGCAGTGTTGTGTGGAAATGATTTCCTGGAAGTGGGCATGAATGTGGGTTTTCAATGAATGACATTGTGTGTGTTTGTATAGTGTGTAGGAGTGATTTCTGAAAGGAATAGGCAAAATGAGATTTTGTACAATTACAGCGGCCTCTATTGGCCCAATTTTATGGAATGTGCTGTGCTTTTAGAGGTCTTTGTGTTGATCGTGCATGAGATATTTTATGCAGTTCCTACCCTCTTAGTCCAAAATATTGGCAATTCGAAATCCCAATTTTTGCATTTACCCATGTCTCTAGGTGGCGCTATGCTTCAAGTCAGTGTTTGGGCTGGGTCGATATACCTCTGTAACACTGACATACTAACGCAAAATCGTTGTCTTGGGCAAAATTGTTGTCTTGGGCAAAATTGCTTCGGCGAAAAACATCGCCCCCTACGATGAAATGTCACAAAATTTACTACACATCAAAAGAAGGCTGTTTAGAGTTGGCCTGTCAAATTTGACCAAATTTGAGGTATTAAAAGCCAAGATATGGACTTTTGAAAAATTTTAAGCTACGTGTTAAATGTTCATTGACGTGTAACTTTGAAACGGTTCATCTCAAGATAAATCCTTTGATAACTTTTTGTCAGCATTGTCTGTAGATGACATATACCAAATTTGGTGAGATTCACATGAACGGCCTATGACGAGTTCGTTCAAATTCGTTTTCGCAATGTTAAAATTTCACGGAAATTGTTTTCGTTGGAAGTGGGCGTCAACCAGTGCTTTCAATGCGTGAGGGTCAATAGATTTCACGATAAAAAGAAAGTTGTTGTAAACATTACCATTCTCTAGATAATAGGCAAAATGACATTTTTTACAATTACAGCACCCCCTATGGACCAAATTTTATGACATGTGCTGTGATGTTAGAGGTCTTTGTGGTGATAATGCATGACGTATTTTGTGCAGTTCCCACCTTCTCTGTCCAAGATATTGGCAACTCAAAATACCAATTTTTGCATTTACCCATATCACTAGGTGGCGCTATGCTTCAAATGAGTGTTTATGGGCTGAGTCGATACGTCTCTGTAACACCGACATATCACAAAAATGTCGTAATTGGGTGAAACGTTCTTTGAGTTATTCAGCAAAAACTTTTGCCGGTCTCCCCCTCTTTGACAGACACTGGCACAGCGGGGGGGTGGCCCTGGGGGCCAAAAGCTTCTAGTCGCTCAAAAAGTCCTAGGGCTACATGCCTACAAAGATTCAGGTCCCCCAGACTTCCAGTGCCCCGGGAATTGTTGACGGAAAATCTGTGGGAAAAAAAAGGGGAAAAAGTCGCGGCAACACTATAATGACCTCCTTGTATCCTTGTGGGGGGGGGGTCCAGAGCCGTTTTTTGGTCCCAGTCCGTCCCTGCATCTGGCACGCATTTGGACAGCCTAACCATAGACATCCTATACAGTATAGGATGTCTGAGCACCACAAGAAAATAAGGACACCAGTGCGACAGTATTATGAAAGGCTAAATGACTGCAGACAGGTTTCTCGGTGTATTCAACTCGCTTCTAGCTCTGCCACTGAGCCGTTTGACCCATCTGTCGCTTTCTCCTGATTAAATTCCAAGTGACTTGATGACGGACCCTGGTTAGTAAAGCCGTAAACGTGGCAAGTATTTTCAAACCTACTTTATTTCACCCGTGCCCGATGAGGACGTAGCAATACCTCTGCATCCCTGTGATGGATAGGTTAATATAACAAATCAGCCTGGTTGCTTCTGTCACTTACCATAGACAGTCACTTACCCCCGGAGCATATTTGCATGATTGCGCGAGGATGCAGCGCCCCCACTTGGCAATGCCTTGAGGAGGGGCGCATATGACCATGACAGGACGGATGGTGGTTTTCTCCGCCTCTTCTTGTTCTGCAGTTCCTAGTTGCAAATCCAGACTGAAGACAAGACTGTTCAGATGCTTTCTGCTGATACACGTCATTAATTAATGTACTGCTTTGAAATATCTTATTTCTATTTGCTTACCAATTTGTTTGGTCCTTTATCCTGTTTTTTTGTAAACACTACATTTACTATTCTTTGCTTGTATTTTTGCGAAGCACAATAAACTGCCTTGTGCCCATGACCAACCACTGCATACACTGACCTGAAGTAGCAAGCATGGGCTATAATGTCAACCTAAAGATGCAGCGAAGTAACAATTAGGACAACTCTGAAACAGGACATACAAAATGGAAAAAATAAATTTAGCAGTGTTCAACTTCAAACACTGCAACAGTGTAACTTGAGACACTGCAGGCAACCAACAACATTCGCTCAGATGTTAGTTAATTATCTGGAGTCAAAAAAAACGTTCTACGCTGTGCACACACACAACACATTTCCATTCTATATCAGCAGGTATCACTGCCAAGCATTACACCATTACAAGGTCATAAACACACCAGCATGGACAGAACTGCAAATGCCTGTTTCCCCAGAAAAAACACTTCTGCATATCATTGCTCAATGTCCAGTATTCAACATCTATAAGAACCAGCAGCACTATTACTGCAGTCAATAGCCAGTACCCTATATAACACACGATAAACATAATGCAAGACACCAAATTATGAAATTTTTCTCTTTTATTTCATGACAATATACAAGAACATTTTCAGGATGATGGCTTCCCCTGACGGTCTCACTGTAAAAAAAAAAAAAAAGGAAGAACAGTTTGTTAGATACTTGAAAGCAAACAATGGCAAGACCAATCTACAGAGTAAAGCTGCTGAGGCAGGGGGGGACTAAAAAGCTTAGGCTACAGTAGACTTGGGCAGTATACGTTTTCATACCTTCTTAATAAAAAGTGAGCTGCTGGTCGTTGCTGATCGTTGTAGCATGCATGACACCATCTAGCCTACAATGCTTTGTGTCTAACTGGCTCAGTGAATCAGACCAATCTGAGACGCTCGACAGCAGTGAGCATAGACCACCGCCTGTGAGATTCACTTGCAGCCAGGATATATATTTTGAGATTGTGCTTTAAACTGATATATAGACAAGTGTACATCAGAAATCTAACAGTTCTCTACCTTGGTCAGAATTCTAACTTCCTGTAGGGTGCAGAAATGACCTAATGTGATCAAAACTACACTAGCAATCATGCACATGTTCATTTTGGAAGCTAAATGTTGCTTAGTGTTACGAAATAAAAAAAGTACAGTAAAAATACAAAAATATAAATTTGGTATTTCCCCAAAGTGCAGTACATGGGAATACTGTGATACTGCCCAAGCCGAAGATATAAATATAACTAGAGATCAACAGGATCTTTTTAAAATACTAACTCAACATACTAACACTACAAGTCTAGACATAAAACCTACACAATGAAACAAACTGGAACTTCTAAACCCAATGCATGTGAGATACACTCCAAGCTTAAAGAGAGTGAGAAGAGAGATGGAAAGCTGCCTTGATTAGCCATGCTTTTTAGTGGCTTCTTGAGGGCCCCATGATTGCCAGAACACGCAAAACATAGAATCAGAAGTAAATAGGAAGTCATGGTTTAAAAAAAAAGTATTTGCGAAGAAACGAAAATAAAATGGAAAGGGGGGAAAAAAGGAAATATGATAACTTGTTGCAGATGACCTCTCACAGACTTAACCTGGCCAGGGGCATAGCATCCGTACAGTCTGATGAAGTGTAGGACTAAAGCGAAGACCAAATGTACACACCACCATCACAGGCAGCTTGCGGAAAACTACTGAAGTGGGAAGGTAATCGCTCCTCTAAAGGTCTATGCTGCAACACTAGCTTCAATTTAAAAACAACTAAATTGTATTGAGGTGCACGACCACCTGCTAGCCCATTACTGACTAGACAGGTCAAAACTAAATGTGTGAGAAAATCAGCAGCCAATAGTCCTGTGCATACTGTTGGAATAGCTGGCAGGGTGTTATGATTTGAAAAAGAAATGAACACCAGGTGGGAAAAAAGCAAAAAGTGTGTGTGTGGGGGGGGGGAATGGGGGACTTGAATAAAGTCAAAGTGGATTTCATAGGGCCCTCTTCATCTGTTTTGCATCAAATACCAGTGCACACACAAAGAGCACATAGATCATGCTCTGAATGTAGTTATGTTTAATCAGTGTGAACATTGATGCTGTATTTAACACAGCAAACCTAGACATATTAAGACAAAACATGAAAGAAGTTCTTTTAAAATTAAAACACTGGCAAAGGCACACCATGCACAGCTTTTTTGTTTTTAAGTCGAACAGGACAGAGATGTGCAACAATTAGCACACCATGCCAACTCCGGTCTACCTGGAAAGACACCTCATTTCTGACAACGTCCACAGGAGGCACGAAATAAAGCAAAAAATGGAAAACATAATTAAGCATTTAAAAAAATAATTGCTTTAAAGTGGTCTTAGGAGCTGCTCTCTGAGGTATAAGGTTTAAGAATGGCTATGATTAGTCTTAAGATGTTCCATCACTGAACATACATAATGATCACTCATAGGGACCACCACTCAGAGAACAACTGTTAAGACCGCATGAATGATGAGCCCTGTACCATCTAGTATAAAGCCTTACGCATTGCCCAGTAAAGATGTTTTATGGACGCAATACATTAACTGTCGCGTATTACCATTAGGGAGCACAGTGTTGTATTAGGGTCTTAGCACTGCACAATGGTAAAAAAAAAAACAGATCTGCCCCATTTTAAAAGCAAATCTGATTGACAGATAGTCAGTAGCTAGGGTTAAAACAGATGGTGTTTGGGGAATGTTAGCATAGGACATCACCCCAACGTATCTGTGGAAATCAGTTATTCCACTCATAACACCATTTACCTTCTATTGTCCCGAACAACATTTTTGGAGAAAGGGAAAGATGACAAAGAGTGCATTAAAATGGCAAAGAAAGAAAAACAGCTCTATTTGCCAAAATGTGATGATAAAGGATGACAACGAATGGGTCGAGGATGGTACAGACTTCGAGTATGACGGGACATCTTACCTTCTTGCCAGCAGCACCAACAGATGCCTTTTTGGTTCCTCTGACCTTCTTCATTCTGTTCTTGCGTTCCTTGCGCTGTTTTCTGGATGTCTTCTTTTTCTCATACAGACCGTGCTACAGGAGGGGACAAAAACATTGAAGTGACTTATGAGCAATCGACAGCAAAAGTGCATGTGGCCCATGTGGCTAGTCTGTGCAGTCTAGTACCCGTGTCCCACAAAAGCAGTTTCTCTTACTTGACCTGTAACATCTCACTGCAATGTTTGGTCATTTCTCTCTGTACAGGATGACATCTCTGAAAAACTTTTGGTCAGCTTGCACGCTTGTTTCTAACTGGGTACAAAAGCAGGCCTGTCCTTTTGCAGCAAAACTAGACTAATGAAAATTAAAATCCTCACTGACCAAAGACATGCTTCTTGATAAACGACCCCCCCCCCCCCCCCCCCCTCATTGCCTAAATGTTGAAAATTGGTTCAGTTTGCAACAATACATATTAGTGCAAGTGAGAAAAGTGGTTTCTGCAAAACAGTTCCTCTCTCATCAGCATTCTGGGTTTTCACAACTCTGCATGCCATTAACATACACAATCACGATTAAACACTACAGAAATCGAAAGACCTGACAATGCATACAGGATGCCATTCAAAAACAACCATTCCATGATTTAAAAGTCAATTTAGCAGCACTAGAACATGCCAAACTGCAGACAACTGTCACATGAACAAACTGCATCCTACCCTGGCCAGTCTGTATTTGGGCTCGTTCTTCTTGGCGAAGTCCAACGAGTCGTAGACCATGGCGAAGCCGGTCGTCTTGCCGCCACCAAACTGAGTCTTGAAGCCGAAAACGAACACTACATCAGGGGTGGTTTTGTAGAGCTTAGCAAGCTTCTCCCTGACCTCAGTCTTGGGAACTGTTGCTTTGCCTGGGTGCAGGACGTCGACGACCTGTTGAAAAAGCATTGCGGTTTTAATAACTTCCACAGCACCACACTCATCCAAATTCCAGTATCTATACTCAGGTAGACTCCAAACTTGGACTTACCATCTGCTTCCTCTGAAGCAGGCGGTTCGTCATAAACTTCCGGGTCCTGATTGTGACTGACTCGTTCTGAAAATAAAAGAAACCGAAGAAACCGTTAGTATCCTATTTACTCTGCTGTATCAATTTTCCATAAGTTGCCTTGAGCTGATCATTCTATCAATGAACTGCAACATGGCTACATGTCAAAGCTGTCCCATCTGCAAATGCCAAATGAAACATTAACTTAACACAAACTTCGCGTTAGTCAGGCAGCGACATAAAAACATTTCCAGCATCCTACACCCACTGTACATACTTCGTTGCAGGACACGATCAGGGCAGGTAACAATCGCCTTCCCAACCACAATAACTTTGCGCAGCATATTAGCCGACCGCATACCATCTCTTTACATGAGGCGTTAAAGCCAAATATGTACCACCATGACAAACAGTAAGAAATGTATGGCAGAAAATGGTCACAAATTGTGGCAGGAAAAAACAGCTAGCCTTGTGGAAAAGAAAAACGTGCATGTCAAACGCCTATCCTTGCTAGCTAGATAGCTTGTTACCTTTACCAGGATGTGACTGTGTAGCTAACACAACTAGCGTTGACTTTGGCATTTTCTAATTCGTCAGATTCCCTCATGTCACACAAAATATTGGCATTGTTTTATCGCGTTTGCAACGTTGCTATGTCTTCACAGCTTATTTAACTCAAAAGGCCACATTACTAACTGAGGGACACCACAGCTCTTGGGAGCCGAGTTGTGAAGGCCAGCACAATTCATAGGACGTATGTATTTGGCACTAACCTACAATAAATAGGTCAATACAGGAATAAGGTTACTGGTCAATAGCTAGGGTTCCATCAGATTGATTTAATTCGTATGAAACACAAGGATGTTTCCGATAACAACAGATTTTGATGATCATTTATTGCCACAAAACTCACCATCTTGGCGTCGGCTCGCTCAGAGATGTGGAAAAGGAAGAAGGACCCCGATGCGGCCAATCAAATGCCTGAATTGAAGTAGAGGTTGCTAATCATTTGCCTGAGTAGAAATAGCGACTGACTCATGTGTATACCTGTTGAAATGATTTATTTATAATTTACTCAGTACATGTTCTTACATGTATTAATCACTAATTACACTTAATTGTGATGTATTAACACAATTAGCATAGCAGCCCATTTTACAGTTAAGTAGGCGGAGAGGAAAGAAATGTTTAAAGTAACCCATAAAGTACCAAGTACAGGATATAGTCTACATAAGCAATAACAAAGGCGAATAGTTACCAATTGAATAAAAAATCACAAATGCTATGATCATATGTCAATGATCTATTGAAATCTTTCTTTCTTTCTTTCTTTCTTTCTTTCTTTCTTTCTTTCTTTCTTTCTTTCTTTCTTTCTTTCTTTCTTTCTTTCTCTGTGTCTCTCTCTCGAAAGATACATGTAGCAATACAATGTAACAGAGTCAGGGAGTTCCTTCCGGCACTAATCCTGCCAGAAAGAGAATACCGAAGGAGATTTGTGTCTGTGTAATAACAGATGAATGTGTGTGCACTGTGCAGTACTATCCTTACAGTGTAATGCCCACAGGAACCACTAGATGTCAGACTACATCCTCTTTCTCAAAATAATAATAATAATAATAATAATAATAATAATAATAATAATAATAATAATAATAATAATAATAGTAATAGTAATAATAATAGTAATAATAATAATAATAATAATAATAATAATAATAATAATAATAATAATAATAATAATAATAACAATGATAACAATAACAATAATTATAATAATAATTAATAACAATACAACAACAACACAACAAAATAATAATAAGAAGAAGAAGAAAAAGAAGACGAAGAAAAAGAAGAAAAATAAATAAATAAATGAACATAATAGTAAAATATCATGTCAGTGAGCTGTTAGAAGTGAGAATATGCTGCATGCAAATAGAGGTATGGCATAAAATTCACTGTTATGCTGTTTTTCCAGAACAGTTGTTTGAAAGACATAAATTAGTTTCAGTGTCACACCAAAAGCACTCTAAATGGAGTTCAAAGCAATTTAATAAACATTCAAAAAGGACAGAGATGCAATTTACAGAAACATGGCAGTTAAAAACATTGCAGTAGGCAGGGGCTACGTGTCCGGAATTTTGTACCAGTATATGTAAGGATATTGGTCCGGAAACTATTCTCTAGAACCTTATTGGTCTATATTCTTCTAGACCAATACTTGTCAAGTTATAGGTCCGGAACTAGAAATCTGTACCATACTCAGGCAGGGTTCCCACAGATTTATCAGATAAAAATTCCTTACTAACCCTAACCCTAACATTAACCCTTCATTCCGGTAATTTGAATTTCCGTACCAATAATAACAGCTCTAGGGGCAGGGAAGCTGCCGTACCAGTAGCCACTCCGATACATTAGCTCACAGTCAGAGTACACACACCACACCCACCCTCTTTATATGAACTCTCCACGAATAGGCAGTGCAGATTGCTGTCGCCAGCGGCAACGGAGACTGGCCAGGTACATGCTCTTGGGGTTGTCGAGTTCAGAGAAACACAGCTCGTTAAGAATAGTAAAAACCCCTGCTCTGGCTGCAACCTGTGAAAAGTTCAGAAAAGATTCACTGTCAGGTTACTTCCAGTATTTTCAAAAGGTCATTTATGATAATTGATATTCAGACAGCCTACAGCATCTCAAAAAAGTGGTCTTTATACAAAATCTGTTGTGTATACTAAGACCAGCTAATAAGGTGTGGTAAGTGTTTTTAATGTAAGGATTTCATGATATCTCTTCATGCACTTCCTCCTGAACAAATCGTCATAATAATAAATAAAATAAAATAAAATATGCATGTCAAAATAAGAGAATGAAGGTGAGAAATGGCCACCTGGTGTATCCAAGTGCTGAAGGGTCGCCTCCAGGAGTCTTTCTTCTCCAGGTGGAGATACGTATTGAACAGGATGAGGTAAATGTAACGTTCAAGGAACTGAAGACTTTTCAGATGCAAAGCTTTAGACTCTTTTTCTGTTTTTGCTGTTTTGATCTAAGAAAAAAAAACACATAAATGTACTGTTGATATCATGAGCTGCCTTTTGTTACGCAAGAGCGTCTGCACAGACATTCAAAACAGTTCCACGAATATTGTCTTAAAGCAGGCTTTGCTTCATTTTTAACATTGTCAGTCTTCATACTGCTCATTACACTGCAGACACTGCTGCTTCAGACTGGACCATGCCTTTTTCATATGTATGTTCTTGGGCTCAAAAAGTGAGATTGTCAATAAGACAAGGCACACCAATGTTGTGAAATACCACAGTTTACAAACTGAGGTGGGTACTTTTGGCTTGCAAGTCGTGCCATGTCGATAGGTAGAGATAAATAGACAAGCCTGTAGTGGACTATATTCCGCTTAGTGGAAATTAGTTTTTGCATTCTGTATAGTACAGTGCATGCCTGATAAGCATGACATACACATAAGTACATAAAACACACTTATCCCCCATCCTCTTGAACCCGTTCTCCACACCCAACATACACGACATATACACAAACACATACACAAACACAACAACAACCCTTATGCAGCTGCCGAGTGCTGTACTGTATACATGTCCACATAACCAAGATTATTTAATTAGTTATTCATACACCTTTTGAGTTTGAGTGCTTATTTGAATCAGGTGGTTTTGTGAATTGTTGGAACAAATATGTGGCATGTTCTATTACCTCTCTGAAGCCACCCACCTCTGTTGACAGCACTTGTAATGTTACCTTTAGAGTAGAACTCTGGCAAAGCACCATGCTAGCACCGTCCCCCCACCCACCCATAACCCATACAGTCTCACCTTCCTGTAGGCACAGATGATGATCTCTCTCAGGTGGTAGTGCATAGGCGTCATGGTCTCACTCACAGTGTCCAGGGCCACATCCACCTGCCTCTTCATCTGGTGGCCCTGTGGCAGCAGTCTCACTATCTGCATCACCACCTACACACACAGCACAGACAAGCCATGGCAGTAGTGTCTGCATCACCTCCTACACACACAGCACAGGTGCTGCTGTGGCCTAGTGGCTAGAGAGTTGGTCTTGGGATCAGAAGGTCACAGATTCGAATCACGTTCCGGAAGAATGGGCTGCGAAGGAAGGAAGAATGCAGTGCTCTCTTGCACCCTCATCCATGGCTGAAGTGGCACCTAACACCACATTGGTCCAGGGAATGTAACTGAAACCCCGTAAGTAAATGTAAGTCACTCTGGATAAGAGCATCAGCCAACCTACACACACAGCACAGACAAGCAATAGCAGTAGGCCTTGCATCACTTTCTACACACACAGCACAAAGAAACAATAGCAGCTTCATGGGATTCAGGCACACTAATAGATCACTCCAAAGGAAAATAATGATTCCCAAAACTGCCTTGATCTTGTCTTTCATAAACAAGCACGAACATAAATAGATGTTTTTTTAATGTTTTTTTCTTAAAAGGGTTTTTGGAGAAGCAATTCAGAATTAAAGATCTGGCCACAGACTTCCTCAATTAAACTCTTAAGAAACACCCTGATATCAGTCCTAACTTATGTTTAACTTAAAATCTTGAAATAGGCTTACACTGTTGTTATTGTTTACACTGTATTTATTTATGAGCGACAAAGATAAGACTGCTATAAAAATATATGTTCCTCTGGTTAGTTTAAGATGACTAAAGCAACAGTGATTTTTGTGTTGGGCTACCTCAAACTCTCCTTTTGTGTATTTAGCATCAGGGATGCTCCCAATCTCTTCATCCACCATATCAGGGAAGCCCTATACAAAAAAAAAAAGTTTTGTCAAAAAATTATGATTAAATTTTTATTTAAACAAATTGCTTTTTTAGTCCGGAATCAACAATGGCAGAGTTGTTTGTGAAAAAAAACAGCTCTCACATTGAAATGCCACAGTGTCAGGGTTGCAATGACCATGGCGGTTGTGGTCCTGTCTTTGCCGTTCTGGCAGCTGAAGACAAACGCAGAGGCTGGATCCTCAGCTAAGCTGCTCTTCATGAGTCCCAGCAGCTCATCAAAGACCTTTCAGAGGAGATGTGGTATCACGGTAGAGAGAGAGAGAGAGAGAGAGAGAGAGAGAGAGAGAGAGAGAGCAAAGGTGACGTGAGAGGCAAACTGAACATCTATTGTGATAAGCAGTCGTGCTGTTTAGAGTTCTGTTTTGTAATTAGTTCAAATATGTTTTAACAACAGTTACAGTATGATTTAATGTTTGTCAATTAATACCAGCACTTTACAATCTGCCTGTGGGGCCTGTAAAACAACATAATATTGCCCCCACCTCTCCAATAATAATAATGCTGGTTGTTATTTTGCTCTATCCCCTACCTTATGGCAATCCTGGATACTACAAAGTAAATCAGCATGAGGTTTACGATTCACCAACACAATACAAAATAACACACACTCTGCTACTGAGACACTGCTAAACTGTTGCCAGTGTACATTGTAAAGGTCAAGCAGAATGACGAACACATAGTATGTTGCTATCATGATGGAATAGATATGCCCCTATTGTAAAATCCTGGATAACACCTCTTTTATTACATGCAACAAGGCCCTTGAAGTTTGAATTACTTGCTACAGTGTCTCCCCTAGGATTTTGTTGTAGCAGCAGAGCTGTCAGTCGAGAAATGAGGAGTCAACTGGAGAAATGGGCATGGTCACAAAATGCAGAAACTGAGAAAATGTAATTTATAAGTTAGATTTTTTATTTGATTTTATAAGTAAATGCTTCCTAGCTCAAGACTATTCTCATTTATTCAGAGGATTACTTCTAAAAAAGTTGGAGTTTCAATGCAACCACCACTGAAGAGGGTAACTTGAAAAAAGTGATTTTGTGACTCTGCCCGTTTTTTCCTGTGGGCCCCTTCAATGTTATTAACCCAACTGCAGGGGGGTCCAGGGACAAGTTTGAAAAGAACCCCGTACATGGTGACTTCTGGTAACGTCTGAGTTAAGAAATAATTTTAGCAGCATTCGTGCACCACTGCTCAATGCATATAGGTGAAACGCTGCCTGCTAAAACATGTGGCCTTGTGATTAAAGAGTTGGTCTTGGAATCGCAGGTCCAGTGGGAAGAATGGGAGAAGCTGAAACCCTGTGCCTAAATAACTGTAAGTCGCTCTGGATAAGAGTGTCAGCTAAATGTAATGTAAATAAAATAAATGTCTTGCCTCCTCATGTGGTGCGGAGCAGTCAGGCATGGGGATGCGTCTGTAGCTGAGGCCTGTGTGTGTGCTGCTCTGCTGGGCAAAGATCTCCTGCAGGGTGTGGCAGCTCTTAAACAGCCTCAGCTGCTTCTCCCGCTCCACTACCACCTCCAGCCACTCCTCAGACCTCAGGACCTCCTCTGCCAGGGCCTGCTCCAGCTTCTGATAGAGAGTTACTCAAAATCAGATTTACTGGCCAAGTACACTTACACAACATACACAAAGAAAGCTGACTTTGGCAGATGTTAACTCTCTAGTATACATTCAACATATAGACATTTAGTGATATACATTCAATAGACAAAAAGAGATGTGTAGACTAGCTGTACTACAGGGACAACAAGTAAACACAATATACATACAGGGCACCTACTCTATGAATATATGAACAAATAAAACAGCACTACAACACAATGTACACAAGAAGTGGGATATTGAAAACACAACCGCAAAATTTCTATCCAGAGGATGTTGACAGGAGAAGATGTTGTTAGGATGTTGAGGCATTTAGGGCTTGACCATCCTGGTACACACACACAAAACTCTTAATTATTAATTATTATTAAATCTTAATTATTTTAATTGTTAAGGAAATGTTGGAGGAAACTGCAAAGGCTTGCCAGTGGTCCTGGATGAGATGCATGTTGTTGGCATTGTAAAAGCCATGGGGGAAAGCGATAGGTAGGTGCTGCTGAGTGGATCATGTGAACGGCCCCAGCAGCCCCAGTCACTGTAACGGTAGCCGGCTGGTTCAGGTTAACCCTTGTTGAGCATCTGTACGGCTCCAGTTGGCCATCCCCTAAGCTGCTCTGTCCTGTACAGCCCACATGAGGTTGCGTGAATAGCTGTAGTCAGCGGCCAGTTGTGCATGTTACACCTGGGAGAAGGGACTAACAGCCTGAACTATTTACTTGGTTGTAGATAGTGTAGGGGTAGGTGTAATAGCTATAGTGTCTCCCTAAGGTGCTCTTCCTACATGCACAAGTACTTTGTGTTCTTTGTAAATAAATTAATATACTGCAGTGGACCCATTACCTTGCGATTAAATTTGTATTTGCTATTTTTAGATTAGAGTTCTTAAGTTTGATTGAACTGTCTGTCCTCTGAAAAACAGGTCTGTTAATTTCGCACATTTGGCAGCATCTTCTTGCAACGCCTTTTGTTTTTTTTAACTGGCCTTTTTGGCTCCACCTGGCCTCCTCCTGCCCTCCATCATCATCGACTAATACTTAGTGCAATTCTGTTGCTATATTTAATTTTACTGCTCCAGTAAAGATGACTCATGGGCCCAATGAACTTAAAAATTTAGAAGGGGAGAACTCCCTCAGATGGTAGAATCCATCTGATCTACTGCAAGTAGGAGCTGCACTGTCAGATCAATGGAGAATGGATGCATAGTTAAATGGAACATGAATGCAAGAAGAAGATAGATAACTGACAAATAAGTGGCAAAATTATGTTTTCCATCCAACTGGTCCAAACCCGAGATTGACATGAGCAGGGCCATCGGGAATTCTCTCAAATCTCCCAATTAGCCACTCCAGGCCTGTTCAAGGCTATTGTGAGAACATCCAGGGATATAACCCTAAATGACCTGGTCTAATGACACCCCAGTTGTTTTGTCTATTCTATACGTCAGAGTTGTATCATGAAGTGTTTTGCTCACTGCTATTTCCACAAACCTCTGCAATGGTAGAAGTCAATCCTGAGGTGACCATGCAGCTAGGCCGTGATGAAACCAGAACTAGAAATAACAAAATCCTAAAGGGAAATTCTTTCCCCCTGACCTTCCACCTTCATACTACATGTGAGATCAAAAAGAAAGTAATTAAAAGTATTAAAAGAGGCTACTATGTGTATGCTTCCACCTTACATAAAAGTGAGCTCAATAAGGTCACCTACTGACACCTAACTCAGCAACATTGAAGATGTTCTGTTTGGTGAAACTAAAATGTAAAAATCATCACAGAGCCTGTCAAGTGAACACAGAGAACAAGGCAATACATGACACCTGGAGTTGGTTTGGGCTTTGCATGCAGACTCTGATAGGTTTTTCCAGACAGGTGGGTTCCCGTGGAATGAACAGCTGCCCGTTGCCCTCTATCACCAGCTCCTCCTGCACGTTGATCCACAGCAGGTGGCCATGCCTCCTCTGCTGCATCAGGTAGGAGAGCACTGCAGACAGAGCCTGGGATAACCATTGCCAATCATCACTTTATCTCCCTGACAACGGTTCCGACAGTGCTTAGTGAGTCATCATCTCAAATTAATATGTGACCGGATCTGGCAAATGAGTCACCGTGGTTACAGATGGAGATTTTGGTATAAATGAAAAGACTGGACCAGACACTTTAAAAGGACTAAATGGGTCAGAGTCATAGTCAACGTCACATGTAAAGATAGAGCTATTTGAACTATGGCATCTAACCATAATTCCCTTTTTCAAATTAAAACCTGAGAAAATTACACTTATTTTGGACATTTGGAGTATTTGAATGGTGCAAGTAAATGTCAAATATGCTGGATCGCCCACCTCAGACCTTAAATTTGAATTTGTGACTTCAGTTCAATTTTGGCACGTTGGATCATATACGCGTACTTCTACTTATACCGATACCTACAGCAACTAAACATTTCATATTTGGAACTAGGGTAGGCTAACACCACTAGTGTATAGATATGTGGGGGGTGTACTATGTTCAATATAATAGTGAAATTAGGTTGCATATGTGTAGCAACACATTGCCTGATGCACACAACTCTCACCTCAGAGCCAGGCTGGGTCATGCCATACACCGCCATTTTGGGGACCCGTCTGAAGTTGGACACTTTCATCTCTTTGGCTGAACTCAGGATGTCTGGGGCTAAATATTCACTCGCTACCTATAAGTAGAATGAGTGAATATGTAAACAGCGCTTGCACACCAGGGACCAGATGGTGCTTTGTCTACTGACTGGGAGCTGGAGGCTGCCAATAAATAACTGCAATCCCAGCAGAGGCTCCTGTAATTGGGGTTGCAGTAGAGTTCATGTGCGGCTGCATCATTTATGACCATAAAGTCAATTAGGCTTTTAACCCTTATATGCATGTTTCCCAATGTGTGTTTAAAGGTAACATTGCCTGACAACTAACTGGGATTTCAAAGTTGTCCCATAATTTTGTTCAGCCATCATTTGTACACAAAGATAATACCATTCATATTATTATTCTTCCTTATGTCTTGTTTTCTAACTGACTTACCCATACTTTTTGAACAATCTTCACTTGCATGATCTGATCAATGACATTTCTAGACAATGCAGAAGTTGGTTTAAGGGTGTATTATACTTGTAAATATCACATTACTACCTGCCCATTGAAGGTAGATTTGAAATGATATGAGCAAAGCTATTGCTCATGCCCATAAACTGCAGGGGCTCCATAAGGGGACTTTATTCCTACAATTGCCTTTGAAGCTGATCCTCACCAGTACCCTGATTCCTTTTGTGACGAGGGCCGCTGAGGCAGACAGCTCTGACAGATCCATAGCAGCAAGCAAGCGGTAAATCCATGCGTTAGAGCACATCCACTGGGTGAAAGTTTTTGCAAATGCCAAGGGATACTATTTGACGAGGATATGTAGAGAGAGAGAGAGAGAGAGAGAGAGAGAGAGAGACAGACAGAGAGAGAGTGTGAGAGAGAGAGAGATTTTACAACAAAATAGATAAAAAATTATGAATACAAAAATGTAACTCACAGCAGAATATTATGTGCAATTATGCAGAATACCTGCTCATGAAGGTAAGCTTTAAAGACAATCAGATAAAAGTAACACTCGAGGCTTTGAAGTGTCATTTGAAGGAAGTATTGTTTTGCACTGTTGCCCTGTGCATCAAAAACACAAATGTGAATTGTTTTCTTGTTCAACCATAACACACAACAAGTCTTTGATACTCATGAAATAAACCCCAGACATTAGTAATTTGTTGTGAAATGACCATGGGATGAAGACTAAAAGACTAAAAAAGTAAATGTAAGCTAAGAGACTTGTTTTGTTATTTCCATATCAGGAGAGGCATGATCATGCTTCTGAAATGTAAAAGGAGAAAGAAGCTTTTACTTTCACTTAGTTTGTAACTGGGATAAACTAGGTGTGAGTTAGGCCCTTCTCTCAGGAACACCTGGCAACAAATGCAAAAAGGAATACTGTTTACAGCACAAGTACAGCAGCTAGGAAGTGACCACTGTGATGCCCTCACCTGAATCTGATAATCCTCTACAATCCCCTCCATCTTTTTCTTGTTTTCATAAATGGAGTCCTTAATGTTATGCATCTCTGAACACAAATTAATTGCAGTGTTCACCTGTTGCAAACAATAAACAGCTTACATTTCATTGATTAAGGATGTCATAAGGACATAAATATGCTGAAGTGTAGTTCGGTGTATGGTGACGGTAAAAAATAGGAGCATGGTTGCAGCAGCAAAGTGCCTAGTTTATTATGGTCATGTAGACACAGTGACATCCTCACCTCCTCCAGTACCTGCTGACCTTTTGGAAGTCTGCTGGCTACCATCTTTATGATCTGGAACTCATGTCTGTCTTGTGTCTTCTCTGGCCTAGAAGGTTGTTTCAAAACCAAATACATTTTCTGTTATCAAAAGTGACATAGACATAGATACATATGTTAGAAACAGTAAAATCTGCATATATAAAGTCAAGTTGCACAACAGTCTTACATAGCTTGCTTAGGAGTTCCCTTCACGTGATGAAGCAGCAGGGCAGCCAGGGTCATGGCCATGTTGGTGCGTCCAACCCCTGTCTGACAGCTAAAGAGCAGACTGGGCAGAGGCCTGCTGGTATTCCTGTAGATAGACAGGCTTGGGGTTTCCTGAGGAAAAATGAATAATTTTAGACTTTGAACATGGACACTATTACAAGTTTTCAAAGCACGGTTGGAGAGAGATGATCATCATTGATAGCCTCACAAATCAAACAAGATATTGCAAATTAGAAATGAAGCAACTTCTTAAATGCGTGTCTAGCATGTGTATACCCTTATCGCACCAATGAAGGTATCACATATTTCTTCTAAAGGTGCGCCTTCCATTGGCAGTGGTAGACGGTAATACCTGTAGCAGAAGACCAAACATCAACATCAACATCATGCTTAGGTGGTTTTTATAAGGTATCATTTGACACAAATGTGTTGCATGTTGTAGCCTTTACCCATTCCTGCATGAGTCACCTGTAAGAGGGTAGAGTAAACAAGGCTCTCTTGTAGATCTCCTCAGATATGTGTATATTCTCCTCTGACAGAATGGATACAGTGTGTGGCTCGTCCTTGAAGTGTTCAATGTCATTATAGACATAGATAATGTTCTGAGTCAACTTGGCAAAGTCGCACAACTGTAAAGAAAATTGCATCTTGTTAAAAGCATGGTGCCGCCCCTGTCTGCCCCATCTGCATCTACATCTCATTCTGTAGACTAGCGCACTCCAAATGAGCAATTCTATCCGTACAGACAATAGCATTACAGTTGCAATCAAAACCAGGAAGAATAATTTAAATATCTAAACACAATCAATATTACAAGTGTTTTCTCACAATTCAGTGCAAAATGGCATTTGTTAAGGATTTGTTAAGGTCAAAGACTTTCACCTCTTGCTTGTAGACAATTGAATAGTGTCAAAGCAAGTGGTGTTTGAGGAGACAAATAAAATCGTCATGAGGTGTAATATCGCCTCGCACCTCTCTCCTGACGGTGAGCTCCACCTGCTCTGGTGTGACATCCCTCCCTAGACTGTGCAGGTTCTCGTGGAGGTTCTCCTTTCTCCTGGGTGTGTAGGACACAAAGTCCTTCTCCCAGGGTAAAAATACAAGTGGCTCCTCTCGCAAACAGAAGAAAATAATCTCCTTTTTTGGGGTATTACATGGAGGTGAGAACGAAGTTTCAGTGAAATAATTGACACCTTTTGGCATGTTTAATACTTCATTTAGCATTAATGATTACTTTTTTTTTAAATGTAACTGAAGACCCGCTTGTTCAGATGTTCATGTTGGTATACTGTCTGTGTAGATTCTCATTAATCCAGGTCATGGTAGTCAAAAGAGCTAAGTTGCAAGCAACTGGACTTCTTTTTGGAGCTTGAAGAAGTTTCACCTTTCATTCAAAGCTTCTGAATTGAGGAAGCCTTTTGGATGAAAGGTGAAATGTATTCAAGCTCCAAAAAGAAGTCCAGTTACTTACAACTTAGCTCCTTTGACATGTTGGTATACTGTTTTAAATGTATTACTCTAAATAATAGTAAGCATGAAACTGTAATTTAGAACATGATGTCGTCTTCAGTGTATGCATTTACAACATTGAACAGTGCTGACCTCATGGCCTTCTCCTTGGAGTCTCTGGAGGAGCTTGTTGAAGCCAATGAGACTGGGCTGGCCCATGCCATAGATGGGATAGTCTCCCTGAGCCTTGCGGAAGTTTGGAGTACCATAGGTTCCTGTGGTACTTAAGACATCTGTTTTACAAAGCACATCCTGCACTATGAAATATTCCCCCTGGAGAAAAGAAACACAGCACAGCACTAGTCACAGTAGTTCATTAAAGGAGAACTTCGGTGTAAAATGAAAATTGGCATGTTAAAACACCATACCGAGTTGGTATGTGTACTGAGGAGCAAAATTGATTTAGCCTGTTGCATTCAGAGTTTAACTATTTTTTATTGTTTGTCCCAGAAGGCTAACAATGGAAGTGGTAGGTGCCCTCAGACGAAGCATGGCGACTATGCTATTTTTAAACCATTAAAACAGTTCGAAAAAACTCCCCACTCCATCGGTAGAACAACACAGGTCCTGACATTAAAAAACGAGGCCTTGAGAACTTTGTAAGTGTACACAACATTTATTAATAAAATAGTTTTGACAGGCAGTACCTTGCTGTAGTTTCTCGTCACCGCCATGAAAGTCCGCACAAGTCGATTGAGGAACACGAACCAGCAGGAAGAATAGGAGAAGAGGTAGTACAATTGACTTGTTTGGACTTTCATCATGGCGGCGACGAGAAACTACAGGTTGACAGGTACTGCCTGTCAAAACTATTTTATTAATAAATGTTGTGTACACTTACAAAGTTCTCAGTGCCTCGTTGTTAATGTCAGGACCTGTGTTGTACTACCGATGGAGTGTGGAGTTTCTTCGAGCTGTTTTAATGGTTTAAAAATAGCGTAGTCGTCATGCTTCGTCTGAGGGCACCTACCACTTCCATTGTTAGCCTTCTGGGACAAACGATAAAAAATAGTTAAACTCTGAATGCAACAGGCTAAATCAAATTTGCTCCCCAGTACACATACCAACTCGGTATGGTGTTTTAACATGCCAATTTTGATTTTACACCGAAGTTCTCCTTTAAAGCTGGTATAATATTTACTCCCTTCCCATCTCTTTAACAGCAACAAACCAATGTAATATTTACTTCCTCCTCATGTCTTTAACAGCAAGAAACATCAAACTATAGTCTGTATAGTTTTACAAATTCTAATAAACTGTGGGAATTCTCAAAAAAGGTTTTCATGATCATATCAGCCACTTGCTAAAATGTATCCAGATGATGATGATGTATTTTTCTGTCCTTTTTTGGACAAAATCTTCAAGATATGCTTGAGGCATGAGAACAGCTACTGAATATGCATACCATGCAGAATAAAGATACTTTTATATGTTTTGAAAAGTGCAGTTCATAGTCTTACCAATACCAGGTAATGCTCAGGCATGATGTCAGATATTCTGCCCATGGTGTAATTAGCTGTGAGAAGATCATTGTGTATCTGGAACTCCTCTGTACAATTATACCTGTTGACATAATGAACCTTGCTTATGATCATGAAAATAAGTTGTTTTTTTTTTTTTTTAAAGAAGTGAAGCTGGCTGTCTAAGTATAACATACTTGGCTTCTTCATACTTGGTAGTTGTTGACAGACAAATCACAATGTCATTGAAGAATATGTTTTAGGGCAGCCAAATATGGTATAATGTTTTTTTTTTTTTTAATGAGGTCAGATCAATATAATCTAAAGTAATGTTTGCGCAGACATATACATGTTACTCCACTGACAGTGGCATTAAAATGAATACCTGGGCCCATATTCACAGACTCGTAAGACTAATCGTAGCATCTAAAAAGCAAATTTAGGAAAAACTGAAGAGCTGAATTATGACAGTAGCCTACTATGTGCCGTAAATGGAATTTTAGGTGACATCAATTCCTAGTCCATAGAAATGACCAGTTACTGAAGGGAATACATTAACTAAGAACACAGAAATATGTTATATTTCAGTGAATAGCTAAATTAACAAGGGGGTGGGTATTTTTACAAAAATCTATAAAACAATAAAAAACATATACATTGGCAATAAATAAAAAGTGAGTTTTCAGTGATGAGCGGTTATGAAGTCAATGAAACGCATGACAAGGTGAGGAGCAGTAAGGGCCATTATTGTTTCCATATCAATTCTGCTAATTGATGATTGTGATGGCCCCAAATCATCAGCGTTACGCTGTCGCATTTTTCCAGTGGCAAGATATCGAAGCACTGTGATGACCCTTAATTCTGCCGTTAAAGCTCTGCTGCCTGATCTTACTGTTTAGATGATGTCCCTTATGATATCTGTAAAAATAATAATACCCGCTTTGTCCAAATGATATCGTTTTATCATTTGCTCATCATCAAACAAACCTTCGTACACTTCTCTCTCGCCTCAGTGCCATCCTGAACTGGCAACTCCTACCCACTTAGGATACCTCTGGAGGTCTCTCAAATATCTGGGGGCATAGGAGTGATTCTTAGACTTGAGACGGTTGATAAATTGATTTTATTCTTGCTTTTAAGAGTAGGACTACATTTCACAAATTCTCAGCACTTAAGACTAAAATGGCACTGTAAGACGCTTGATAAATATGGGCCCTGGACACCTAACTCACTAAGACCAACTCATAAAACATTCAAAGGCAGCAGTTTGTATAGAGCACATCCATAATCTTTTGAAATGCAGATGTAGAATTATGTATTCGAGGTGCCTATTATTAGGGAATAAACATGCAACTTGGAAGGAATACAGTAACACCACCAAAAGCCTTGTAGAAGTAGGCCATGGCTATATGTGCACTGTTCATAATCAAATTCAGCTAGTCGACTTTTTATCTATGTAAACGTGTAATCATGAATGCATTTAAAAAATGGTGCATAGATACTTTGTTAATCCACAGTGTAGCTATCCCGTCACCGTTTTATTTGTAGCCTGTGATCTCCACCACTCACTATCACAGCAGTGCAGCGCTAAAGCACAGCACATACCTCTCTGTACAGACCTGTCACTCATCAACCAATCACAGATGTAAATGCAAGCAGGCTTGTGCATGAGGCCATATATCTTATCTTAAGAGTTGTCATTTTTGTGAATAGGTTTTAAGAGAAAAGTCTTAGTTAGCAGCTCTTACTGCGATAACTCCAAAGAGGAGTCCTCTTAGTGCTAAGACAAATTTCTTTGTGAATATGGACCCGGTCTATTTATCTTCATTGATAATTTAATTGATTGAGATTTACATGGTCACCTTACATGACAAAGGTTTGAATTTGTGAAATGTCTGTGTTGCACTATCATGCAATGATTATAAGACACTTACGTAATGAAGACTGGGGCTACTTTGTTGGTGATGATGGATTTGGCCTTGCTGTTCAGGAAGCGGACCATCTGAGGTGAGCTGCTGCCAAGGGAACGTTTGGCTGCGGACATGCCGTTGCCATGGAGAAAGCCTCTTTGTTTAGGAGAAGTGAAAGACTGCTGTGTTGTACTTGCAGTTGTGCCCATAATGCATGTCCTGATGCAAAAACAGAAACTTTAAAACAGTCTCAGATACTTTAGGTGTATACTCAGTCATTAGTAGTGGACTTCTTGGTCATGCAGTATTTAAACAACATTGTATAGTGAAAATGTTTTGCTTGAGTTCAGAAAATGTGAGGGTGAATAGGAATTGGGACAGTGGCCAGCTCGTTACCCTCCACCACTAAACTCAGCTGTAATATTATTTTAATCTTGTGAAAAATCTCGAGAAAAATTGTCATGAAAATAACAATGAAAACATGAAACAAAAGTGACAGACATGTGACATGGATTATGCAGCATTCTACAATATTAGTTCAACATTTTCACAATCCCCTGTCCCACAACCTCTCCAGCATGACCATGTTACATACAGTAGAGTCTATGGTTACATCATGCTGTGGATGGAGCTGCTGTGTAGTGCTGTGCTATGAGTCATTGCAGAGAGCAGTGGGAGTGCGAGTGGGCTTCTCCAACAGACGGAGCTGCCACGCGCAAACCACTGAAGGGTGAAACAAGAAGAATAGCAACAACCCTAATAGCAAGCACAGAAAGTGCTGTAATAGAGACCAATGACAATTATTATTATCCCACAGCTACGGGTACAGGGCTGTTAAAACTGATGCACTTTCGTCTTTAGAGCACCTGTTTAATAGCTCATAAACTGTTAGTCTTATGTTTTTCTATAGCTGACTGTTTGCTACTGTTTTGTCTTGGTTGTTTTTTTAATTGTCTCAGCCATCTTCCTTTTTAGACAGATCTAAGGGGACTAATTCTATTACAAGAATTTGTCTTCATGAATCAGGACACAAGCCAGAATGAACTGAGAATTAAAAAGTACAGAGTAATGCAGATCACTTTTTGTCTCTCTGTCTTTCTAATCGTTGTCTCACACACAGTCTCTGCCTTCTCTCTGCCAACATCTGGCAACCAGGCGGTAGAGTAGGTTGGATCAAGCATTCATAGGGAAAGCCTAATGTCTCTTCAAACAGATGATATTGGATTTTACCCCGACATCCTAAGATGCATCATAAAAAGACCACTTACTGCAGCAAAAGCAAAGATTTCCTGGCCTAAAATTTCATCAAATGAATGTAGACTGAATGAATTTAATGAACTGTCTCAAATCAATAAATGAAGACATCTTTGCTTGCACATACCTTCTTTAGTTTATTTACAGTTATTTGCAGAAAATTCATGATCTGAGATGTCTTTAAAAGATTACCATTATATGGAACATAATGCTGTTTAGTGTCATTATGACTTATAGTTCTTACTCCACAATGCATTTTGTCTGCATAAATGCATAGTTACAGACAGAATACACTTTTATTGTCTCAAAATAGAACAAAAGCAGAGAGGACCAATCAGAAGCCATGCCTTTCTTGCAATAGCATGCTTATTACCTCCAACATGCATTAATGGCATTGTTTTCCTCCCCAGAACAAATCATCATAAAAAGTCAAATGCATATTTTCAGGAGGATTCAATAACTCAGTTAGTTTTAGAGTAAATCAATGCCATAGCAGATGCATCTGAACAATACCTATTTAAATTGATGGCTTAAATTGATCATTTGCTAAACTTGCATTATATGCTTAGGGCCCTGTTCAAATCTACATCAAATCAAACCTCAAGCATACTTCAATGAGGTTAATTAAAATAAAGCAGACAAGAAATGTTCACAACATTACTGTAAGTGTTGGCAATTAAACAAGAATGGAAAAGACAGAGGAGAGAGAGGGAAGGAATAAAGAAATACAGACAGACAGACAGACAGACAGAGACAGGGAGACTGACTGACCGACAGACACAGACAGAGAGAGAGACAGACACAGACACAGAGAGAGACAGACAGACAGACAGAGATAAACAGACAGACAGACAGACAGACAGAAATGTGGTATTGTTGGGATGTACATCACCTGGTTCTCTGTTCTGTCTCACACTATCTAGTCCTGTGTAGATACCAGCTGAGGAAAACAAACAGGCTGTGGAGGGGCAACTTACAGAGACATCCTCCTCTGCCCTCGCTCCTCACAATTGAGTGCACTATACTCCTACTGGTTCAGTGCCCAGACAGTGACAGACGGCCTCTCTGAGAGCACCAAACACAACGCCTGTTGCTGATACGAGAGGGCAGAGAGACCCAGAACCTGAGGGACCTACCCAGCTCACAAGTCTCCTTAACAGTGTGGGAGGACTCTCTGAGAACTTATCTTTGCATGGCAAACAAACACACACACACACACACACACACACACACACACACACACACACACACACACACACACACACACACACACACGGCTGGCCAATCACCCACTCAATCTCCTGGCAACAGACCATGTGCAAAACAAGATCTTCAGAGGACACTAAGTGTACATTCACTACACTCTCAAAATCTACACTCTCATTACAAGGGTCTGTCGTTACCATGTATACGTGTTTATTTCACAGGGTAACTGAACACGAGTTTCCATGGGTAATAAATACATTGGTATGAATTAATTTTTACCTGATATAAAAACAGTGAAAATGTGGGCACTGTGTGAGAGTAAGACAAAGGAGATGAAACCTGCAATCTATGAACAGCTTGTCACATGTTCTAATTTTGGGGATCAATCATAAGACCCTGTTTCTCAAACATAGAGAAAATTGTGTTGAAGTACCATCGTCCAAGCTGTTCCTGTGGTAAAAACATGGGAGTAATGCCATAATCCGTTATTTTATCAAAGCCATAGATTTAGAGGGCTAGTAGGGGCATTCATTGCTAATACAGCAAGATAACTTGTGATTTTATGAACACTTTTCTGTAAGACAACATACTATTCTTACTTGAGTCCAGACAAGCCTAGGGGCAGATTTCCAGTGAATGCAGGCCGTTGCCATGGGTTTCCAAGCAACCGGTTACTCTTCACACAAATCGTTCATGTAGTTTGATAACACCAATCTCCACGAGACCAAACCAATTCAGGGGGAAAGAGTGCATCCAGTCCTAAAGCTGTTTCTGGGTTGTATTTGCTTATCATTGTATTTGTAAACCTAAAGTTCAACAGAGTTATAAATGCTGACACGTCATTAGATATTTCTTTATTCAAATATTAACAAACTGCCAAGATATGGCTGTCAGGAGTGCTACTGCACTGCTAGTTATCAGCTATTTGATCTTTGGAAACAAGGGTGAATGAATTATGGGTTATGAATTCAGGGTGAAGGGTGAAGGATTAGGAATTCAGAAAAAAATGACTTTCAGTGTAAAGTATTGATGTTTAGGTCTTCCCAAAAGGAAAAATCCAAAGGCACACTACATTGCTTCTTATTAAAAGGCCTTTAACAAAATGGGCTTCCGCATCGCGACACAGTCTTCATAACAGCATAAAAGCCAGCTTCTATTAGTGCTGGCTACTTGACAATCAGTCAATCAGCATAGCTGAGCCAGTGGGTGTGTTCCCAAATTGGTAGGCAGGGGGTTCAGCAGATCCTACCAACGTCACAGAAAACCATGACAAGTTTTTTTTGTTCTATACACACATGAAAACATCTAGACAGAACACATGCCATTTGGCGTTATTAGGAATAAGACAATGAACCACGTTAATAGACTACAAATGAGTATAGCAATCACAAACACAAACAAAGCTAAGACATTCTTCCGATACTGGAACATTCGTACACTTCTCTCTCGCCTCAGGGCCATCCTCTACTGGAACACCCTAACCCTAACCACTTCTGGAGATCTCTCAAATATCTGGGGGAGTAGGAGTGATTCTTAGACACCAGAATATGGATAAATAGCTTTTACACTTACGTTTGAGAGTAGGACTACATTTCACAAATTATCAGCACTTAAAACTAAAATAGCACTCCAAGATGCCTGATAAATATGCCCCTGAACGTCGACACTTTATATTGAAGGTTTAATAACTCAAACCCAATTTTTTCTAACGTCACTAAATAACTTCTGTACCTCAAAATGCCCCTCCTGTGGTGTTAGCAGTTAAAAAACCCAAGGAATGGTTGTCAGCTTTTTCCATTATAGAGCAATAGATGCAGTAAGAAAGTACTTTAATGATTTTTCAACCCCCCCCCCCCCATCTTGGCTGAAAGAAGATTTCCAAATCTAAGGTCTGTTTTTATGAAGGAACTTTATTGATCTTGCTGTAACAGTGCCCACTGGCATTGGCGTTTTGTTGAAAAATAAGGTAAGGGCTTTGAACAGAAAAACAACAGTTTCAATCTCTTGTGTGGCATGAAATTAAATCATCCAGAACTTACAGGCACCCAGCATGTTTAAAAAAATCAGACCAAAAAAAAAAAACATAATGCAGCAATTGATTCTGATTTTATTCACTGAGAACAGTAAAACTTTGAAACAAATACAGGTGATCTGATTATTCAATGACCAAAACAAGAGAGAAAATTATTCTTTTTGCTTTAGCAGCATCCCATGTTTAGAATTGTTTTTGAAATGGGGGAGTTACTCACGTGTCTGGCTGCTTTTCTTGGCTCAAGACGGCCAAAAAAAAAAAAAAAAACGAATCTGAACATGGTTTGGCTTGTTCTTCGCTGATAAAATAGTCAGATGTATCATAACGGAAATCTTTTGAAGAAGTCTTACCACAACGACTACTGTACTTCAACCATTCAACAAACAAAAATATATAAAAATTACACCTCTCACAGTGTAACCAGAAAATAAATCATTCAGCCAGACCCCCCCCCCCCCCCCCAAAAAAAAAGACAAAGAAAGGAAAAAAAGGTTGTAGATAATAGACATAAGAGTGGCTTGAACTTTGCCTCACAAAAGAAGAGATCCAAATGAGACAAGAAATTGCAGAGAGGAATTTGTAGGAGCAGACGAGATTCACAGCCTCTAAGCTTAGTAAAGTAAGGCATGGGTACAGAAACAAGTGCAATAAAGATGGACGAAAAGATAGAGCTGAAAAGGGAAACAATAACATGAAGCACAGAAAGTGTGTTGATGTGTTGATCAATGCAAACAAAAATTCATATTTTGCTTTAAGCTCCGATGTTTCCCTTCAATAATGAAGTGTTGGCTAACAATACAGCATTTTAACAGACACTCAGTTGGAACTAATCTGAAGACGTTGGGAAGGAATAGATGTAAAAAATGCATAGAGAGTTGGAAATAAAATTCAAGTTTTCACACAGATGTTAAATGATTTTAGTTTAAACGAGTGTCAGGTCACGTTAAAGTGATGTTTATCGAAAGTAGTTTGATCTTTTTAACTTGACTAAATAACCGCTTGACTGTTAGTCAACTAGTTCCATACTACTTTAGATGACCTGACAACATTTCAGTGCTTTTCTACCTCTGACCTGGTATTAAAGTTTATGTATAATGTCAACATTTGTTTGAAATTGGCTTCAAACTGCTTTCCAATTCATGCCTGAATATTGACTAAATACTTTTCATCATGTCAAAGTATGGTAGTCTTAAGATGTCATAATTAACTTTAGGTGCATTTCAAGACCAGCTCTTCGTGCCTGGTATGTGCCTCATTGCAACACAACTAGGCAGTTCACCACTCACAAACTGTCTTCAGATCTAACAGAGAATAATGTAAAGGTCACTTTCCTTGATGTGTATGTCAGTGTATGTTTGAGAATGATACTTAAAACATAACGTTAATGTTCTTTAAATTCGTCTCACAAAAATATAGGCAAATCATACATCTAGTGGGACTTCGGTCACATTCTTGATAATTAATGAAACAATCTGTTAAAAATAACATTTTTACACAGACACAAGTATTGAGTGCCTTTTGTTCTACACATAATTTTGCTTGGGGTTTTACTTTGGTGCTCAAAGTAATCATTCAGAGTTCCATACAATTCCCAGATATTTGTATATAAGGGCCATCATCACCATACCACAGTTGTTAAAGGGCGGAGAATGTCTATTTAGAATTACCGATATGTGTAAAATGGGATTAACTGGATTTTTTGCCCATCAGCGACAATCAGATATGAATAACTGATTATTCTTACAAATACAGGCCAAACCCAAACCAGCAAGTAATGGACAAAAAAAAATTTGGAATGACAAAGGAATTTGTTGTTGTTCATCATAGACTAAAAACAGCTGATTAATGCTGATCTCCCAAATTCACCAGACTACAAAAGAAAGCTTATGAGAACTGTTTTAGGCATGGTCTTATATTGTTTTGGATTAATTTACAAAAAAAAACAAGCATGACAATCACAATATGAACGTGTGACAAATGTCCATTCAAAACCAATTCATTCAAGTTTTCAAAAAAATAATAATCATAATGCAAGTAGGCAAAGTGTGATGCAATGAAATACAACCTGAAAGGAAAAAAAGCAGATTTTTTTTTAACAGATTTTCTTTTTTCTTGAATGTGTTACGTCTGGGCACTTGTTTGTCACCTTAGTCACCCATTCCCTTTATTTGTGGCCATAAAGCCGGTTCAATGCAGAACCCCAGAAAGCTAATTAGATGAAGCCAACATCTACATTAGCTTTCATGGGCTTCAGCAACCTAGAGTAGACTGCCTGAAGTCAACATTTTCCCCCATTGGTTGATAAAGAACCCTGCAGCTAAAGAGAGAGCGAAAGATGGCTGAAAGGGCTCATGACAACATTGGTTTCTACAAGCCAAGCCACTGGCACACATGCGCCAGGTTAAATCTTCTTATTTCTTCATCTTGGTTATCCTTCCGCTAGATATCCATCTCAAACTGAGCATCTTCACCTGCAGCACAGTAAAGACAATTACATTGACGTTGCGTTTTGCAATCAACACAGTACCCCAGCAAATGGTAAACGGTAAAACAGCTTTGACGGAAGGTCATAAAATATAAATATCATATCCAAAAAGCATGTTTTCCTGCTCTAATACAATTCGGTACATTTAGGTCAACATAAGAAATTCATTTGTAATAGAACTTGGCAGAGCAAACATTAAGTGGGTTTCCATCCAAGCTGTAATGCGAATTTAAGTTATGCAGATAACACCAAATCCTCTGTTGGAAACACCTGCAAATGCACTTCAGTCTCTTAATGCAAATATAAATTCAATTTGCTTGAGAGAGGTGGATTAACTCTTAATGCACATACACCAATATGTGAATAAAGTTGATGGAAACAGTTTATTCACATGTATTGGCATGAAATATACCCAGCAGCAGTCTTTCATCTCACCCGTCGGTGGGAATGGGACCACGATAGGACTGCGTGTTGGGTGCAACAGCAGGGCCTATCCAACCACACACTTGTGCAAATTCAGCACTGGTAACTCTGAAATTCTTGACCAAGTCTACTCTGTGAAGCTAGTCTTTGTGCCAAAAATCCACTTGATCGTGAACGTTCCCATGTGTACGGAGGTCGGCGGGATATGGAAGCGGCTGCGACCTCAGCTGTAAGAACCTGTAACAGCATTCTTTGTCGTCTCCTTCTAGCAGTAATTATTGAAACTATTTCCAAAACTGTCACATGGACAATTCGTACTGCTGCGAGGAGGACGTCCAATATCCACAAGTAGCCTATATGTAATTAGTTTAACAGCTGATGGAAATGGTTGCTGATGCACATTTGTTTAAGCTGAATTATTATTATAAATTGACATTACTGATGACACTGAGTTGGATGGAAACCCGAATAGTTTTTCAGGTCTTACAACCTGCTTAGCTATGTTCATTAGCACCACAAAAATGTATGTTAAAATGAAACAAAAACAGAACTTTGGAGGGACGTTATAAAGGTAGAGGGATGATGTTGTGCTCAGACAAAGATCTTTGTTGCAGGTGCATAAAGGCCAGTAGTCAAAACCAAAAAATCTGACCTGAGGACATTTTCTCACTTTCCAGGAAGAGCAGCAAACATTTCAGCTAGGTGGCCATTTTCCATGCTTGAGAGTAGCCAGCTAGCTGAAACATCTGCTTTCTGCCTTTAAAAAAAAAAATCAGAATCTGCCAAGACTCTTGTCCTCAGGAACACTGTGTAAAATAAGCAGACAAGCTAACCTGTTCCTGGCTTGGAGTCATGGTTGTTGATGTTGTTGGCTTCGTTCTTCTTGTTTTCGTTCAGGACATTTTGACTGGTCACTCCTGGGATGACGGGGAGGTGTGCTGGTGGAGTCTGGGCTATTGGGGAGTTACGTCTGTCCAACAGAAACTTACGATCATAGATGATCCGGGTTCCTATGTAAAATTTAAAATGGGTGATGCTTAAAAACACAACTGCAATGTAATATGAATCTAATATCCATCCTATGTAAGTGTATCCATTTACATACTGTGCAATAACCATGTTTTGTTGTCTATACGAGTAAGGATTCCTTGTGTCAGTAGTGAATAAAGTACCAAAATTAGCTGCTTACAATGCTAGACAGCTTTGCTATGAAATAAGTGGTCAATGCAGTTACTATTCAATGGCAGGTACAATCACTCATTTAGGATGGAATGCCTTTACTCTTCCCTGTGGAATTGGAGACCAGATTTAACCATGGTGATGCAAATCATGTGTTGTCTTCAATACCCGTTTCCTGGGAAATATACACCCAGTAGTTATAAACATTTTCGAAGTTGAGCAAAGCAATGGATTGCTGCTCCCATCCACTGTATGAAATATACATATAGAGCACAAAAATAAGCTAAGCCATCACTGACATGAGTACATACCTCAGCGCTGATCTGTACAATAACTGAATAGTAATAATGAGTGGGGATATGGCATAACCAGGACAGGTCCTATCCAAAGCTTAGTTCTGCTAACATTCTGAACACACATCCTCCTGCAATATAGGCTTGATTCTACTAAGTGCTTCATGGGCTGGATGAGGAAATGAATAAGGAAAGGTACCCACATGTAGCAAAGTACAAGATGTGGCATATTTGTGCTACTTTGCAGGTGTACATCTGAATTTTATCTGGAGGCTGCCCAAGGTACAGCTGCAACACATGATTGACTAGGGCACAACATGCCAGTGGGGTACAGTGGAAGATTATTTTTTTGGAAGTGCATGCGCTCATCACAATTACAGGCTAGCCAATCAAACATGGCTACTGCTAACCATAGCTTTTCTCAAGATATTTTATTCTGTTAGCAAAATGACAATGTCTAACTTTTAAAATAAATGATTACTGTAAGGGAAGTTCATGAATCCCTTACCCCTTCATAAATAAGTAGGCTGTGGTGACACAGCTGTTGTGAGTCCATATTTGTGTACTAGAAAATTCCATGTGGCTAGCAAGTTTTTGTCATATCAACTATAAGAGGTATGCAATGCTAGTCTCTGTCCCCAGTTGGCAGAGTTAGCATGCATCCTGAAAATTTACCTTCTGTTACATTTCTCAGTAACCTGCTGTTACCCCACATAATTGGAGTAGGTCAGCAGTCATTTGCTCTGCTTCTGCTAACTCCGCTAGCTAGTATTCGTTCAACTTGATGTCTATGCCTATCTACAGCCAAGTCTACAAACAGTACAGTTGTTTAGAACTGTTTCATTATCACATCGTATCCGTTTGAAACTCGTATCAGAAACAGTGTCGACGTGGTTGACGACTGGAATTCAATGACTCACATTGCTTTTACTATTTATGACATGGGCAACACAACTATCCAGTTGTTTTCAATAGCTTAATCTGAGAGAAAGAGAGAGAGAGAGAAAGAGAAAGCATGTGTGTGTGTGTGTCAGAGAGAGAGCGAGAGAGAGCTACAAGTGCAATAAAAAAGGAAATGTAATTTATTGTGGCATGTTCTAGTTGAGCAAATGATGACGCAGTATAGCATCCGGTTTCGCTGGTTTACAGTTTACGAGTCATCAAATCACAAATCAGCACAGGAGGGTTATATTTGGCTCTGTGTGGGAATACGTCTGTAGCAGCTAGTTTCACAAAACCAGGATTTACAGATGCTACTGCAACTGCCCCCAGTGGTTTTATTCAGTCTGCGAAAGGCATAGGTTGCGCTGTGTTCCATAATCGCAACAAAACTGTTCAGTAGAGACATGATGATAATGCTGGCCTTTGGATATATGATACGGCTATTAATCTTATTGTTTAATGTAACAACCGTGCTTCTCAATCACTGCGCTGCTGCTCGGCCAATCAGGTTTTTAAAACCGACAGCATAGGCGGCGCAAGGCTTTGTTTTTGTTTTGAGCGCCGCGGTTAGGCTTGCTGGAGACCAGCAGACATAGGCCACATTGTAGTGTGCTAGCAGACAATCAGTTAACCTTTAACAATCGACAAAGCAACAATCCCGGGTTCCACGACATAGGAAATGTATCACTGGCTTGCATTACCTCCCGGAGTGGTGGAAAATAAAGTGCCTCCAGGGGTGGTGCAATAATCGTGAGGTAGCTGCGTTGTGTCGTTGATCAGCACCGTCCTGGTCGGGATGGCCCGGCTCTCACTATGCTGACGACTGGTCGACATTGCACCAAAACTATCACAAAACAAATAATAGCAAACTGAAGATGTTATACTATCTTGCGGGAAGGTGGTATCCCGAACCCGTTACCTTCTCCCTTATCTCTCTCAAATCCTTTCTTATCGCTCAGCTTGCTAACCCAGCCGTCAGCACCGTACCCTCCCTCCGCCAGGCAGGAAGCGCAGCATGTATACAGGATGTGAAGTCATTTACAAGCGGTCACGTGATCGGTTGCGCTATCCTTTTCCGTATTTTGTGCGAAACTTGCGATTGTGTAAGGTAATGTACAAAGCACAGACATGTCATAATGTAATAAAAGGTGTGCGTTAGCTGTGAAATACGTAGATCCTGCACACCGCTAAGCAAACGTAGCGCTAACACAAATCGTTGTAAGAAATGTATTTCAAGGAAATAGCAAAAATGAGTACCCTTTTTCCTCGCCTATTGACAACTGCGCATGCGGCCATGAGGCCCTTTCACCCTAAAAGCAAGCAGTGTATACTATATATACGTCATTCATCGAGATCGGAACTCCTCGGCACGGCAGTTAGAAGGTATTGGAAAGGTAACATCATGAGCTTCACAATCGAAGAGAAGGGAAATCCAAATACTCTGAGTTACAGAGTGTATTTCAGTAAGTACATTCCTTTTGTACTGTATTGAGCTTTTCTGCGTATTTTAATTCAATAGTGATGGGCCGCAAGTTTCCACGTGTCACTCATTACAGTGACCCAAAATTGATGGTCCAGTGAATCAACGCAGACAATTTAATCAGATAACTTGTACTCGTCTGGGTGTTGTAATTTATTGAAATGATCAGTGGGTTTATTCTGCGAAGTGATAATTGAGACGTTGTCCCACCAGCTTTGCCTGGGAAGAAAGGGGTTGTGTGATGTGGACGCCTGGGTTGCATGCCGAGTCACGATAGGGTGTCGGATCGCTCCTTGCGTCAGACACTGCACGGTTGTTGAACTTGCACTTGAAATACCAAGAAACTATTTTCCAGTTACTGTGGCGAATTGCTGATTGTACCACAATATATATTTAAACTCATACTATCTGTAGTAATTTAAACTATCTTGTGAGCTGTAGTGCATTGTCAAAATCACACGAAGGCAATCAGTGCCAAAATGCAATCTGATTGCTGAATATCTCCAGCAGTCGCTCACGTTTTGTGCATCTTACAGAAACCTACGAGGGAAAGTATATTTCGCCATTCCATGACATACCCATATATGCGGATGAAGGCCAGGTACAGTGAGGTTCTCATCTGTCTACAGTTCATGGTTTGATTAAGTAAGCAGTTAATAGAAAATATTTTTATTACGTCCGAATGACATGAATTTATTTATCTCCTAATTACATTTTCAGTACTGCCATTATAGGTCATAGTCGTTCAAAACCTGAGTAAAAGGTCACTGTTAAATAAGAGGACGGTTCTTACCCTCCTGGACTTGATCTTGCAGTCACTGATATAACTTATCAGTTTTATTATCATCTTGTTTACCTTATTGCACGTAGCTTACATTTTCACTATAGCAACAATTAAGACATTGTATGTCTTTACATTGCAAAAAAGTTATTGTATGCCTTAGAGAGTTTCTATTGTTTTGAAATGTAAAAATAACTAAAATGCCATTTGTTCGTAGAATATTTTTCACATGGTCGTTGAGGTACCAAGATGGACGAATGCCAAGATGGAGGTATGTGTATTTGTGTTGGAAATTCACCAGTGAAGTTTTTTTTCTGCATGGATTGTACTGTTTTGCATATCATTAATGAAAAAGGTGTGGTGGTGATTTGGAGATAATACCACTTCTTGCACATTTTGTTATGGTGCTGGGAGAAATTATTTAATTTTTCCCTCATTAGTTTATACTTAATAGCAAATAATGACACAGGACTGTGCCCTAAGGCCAATGGTACTTTGTAATGTACAATTTAACAATTTCCACCAGTATGCAGAGTATCTGAGAGAGGCTGATTTTGTCAAAAGAAGATGTATGCAAGGATCTATCCAAATGTCTCCACCCATGTAAGACCCCGAAACATTCTGGATATGTGGTTCACCCTGTTTTAGTCTAAAAACTCCAGGGTTGCATTTAGCATAGACAATGGCTTTAGAATGGTTCTTCCTGATTAGACACACCACATTGCCATTGTATGACCTTTTTGCAGAAAGAAAAATGACCAGTGTACATGATTGGCATTGTGATATGCATCTTAGGTGTGTACTATGGAGATACAATTTCGAAAGCAGAGCTACACTGCGTGTGTGGACACAAGGATTGTTTTCGTTTCGAAATGAAACTGCATTAATGTGGCTGTAGCCTATAACTTCTGCTTAAACCACTCCTGCATTGTCTTGGCTTTGTGTGTATAGTCATTGTCCTGTCAGATGGTAGACTTCCAGTCCAGTCACAGGTCCTGAGTACTCTGGAACAGGATGTAATGTTTTCTCTTTTTTTGCTTCACTCCGTATTTTTTATTTATTTATTTTTTTAAATCCGATGAGGCTTTCTTGGGTCTCTCACTGAAAAGAGACTTCTGTTTGATTTCTGTGGCTTAGAACCCAGATTATTAATGTTTCAGTGACTGTTGTCCTTCTGGAAGTTTCTTAACACAGGACCTTTGGAGCTCAGCCAGAAATAAATATTTGTTCACTTCCTCCACTAAGACCTCTAACAATAAGTAATTAGAAAGGGTTGGGTATAATTGGGACAGTCACTGAGGTAGAGGAATGCTTATTGCATTATTGCATGTGAAAGTAGATAACTGCATTGGTACCAGTGGTAATCAATGTCACTGTGTCAATGTGATATTAAAAATTTTCCTTTTTAAAAAGTTGTAAAAACGACAATCCTGTTGTTTTTCTCCCACTGTGTCATTTTGCAAAGCTGAGTGTGCATCGATAAGGGAAAAGAGAAGCTCAGTTTTAAATTGAATGTACAAAAAAGAAAGGGTCAGAATGTTTTTGAGTAGACTGTAGTGAGTTCCACCAAATGACCTGACTGAAATGGGTACCTTTGTAGCACTGGAGTAATTGTAGTACTGTGTCCACTGTTCACTTAATTGTCTGGTGAATTGGAGGAGGGAATTTTGCAATAGCATGAGAAAAAGATTTCTTCACTATTTGCACTCCTTGGTTAGTTGAATACTCTGTGGCACAGAGATCGTTTGGGATATTTTGTCGCTTTGGCATACAGTCATTGCTTAAAGTCTGCTTGGAGAAACAGCCTTGAAATAAAAAAGAGACTCGTGTTTTTCATGATTGATGCAGTAAACAGTAGACATAAACTGTAGACATTTATACTCTTAAGCCTTCTGTGTCCTTTATGTAACTAGGGTTTTCATCCAAACAGATATGGTGACCTTTTGTCATTCTGTATCATGTGTTCCTTTTACCCATTGCCTGAGCGGGTTCTCAGTGGCCTACTCCCACAATCACACTACAAATGGTTGGTGTCGTATTCACACCTAGTGTGTTTCCTGAACCCAGGTATTTGGGTGGGAAGTGAGTACAGACTTTTTTGTTACCATAATAAGATTACCATTTGGGAGATTATTCGGACCACATTCTTACTAGTAACATTGACTGTTTAACCATAAACCTCAGGGATAGTATACTGTCATTTTTAGGAGGCTTTAAATTAAAAAAAAGTTTGGATTTTAGTAGCTTGTTTCATTTCACAGGCAGGTTTTCTAACCCGAACCCTGCACTGAATGAGGGGTCTGTCAACTGCCACCTTCAGGTGGCCTCTCAGACATTCTACGAGGTTCTTGTGCATACTGGTTGGGGCACTCAAGCACCCTCAAGCTTGTGCTGAAGCTTTTCTGGTTTCTGTGCTTTTGGGCTTTGCTGAAAGGTGAACTATCAGATCTGGTCTAATGGACCGGTGAGCATGTTTTCTATCAACCTCCTGTTATTGGCACATTGGCACTATTCATCCATACCTCAGTTTGGAACTGTGTTTCTGTGTCTGCCATGAAGAAATACCAAGTGACGGGGTGGTGCTCTTTGTGTAGCCACAGGTGATAAGGCAGATAAGCTGCCTCCCCACTATTGACCTGAGGCCGACCCAGTTGAGGTGTGCCAGCCCAGGGCTAGTTCCTTCACCTTTATTACTTTCGGACCTACATCACACCTTGGGGCTTCTGTGGGGCTACTGGGCCAGGATATTTGGCACTTACCTGAATGTTTTTCAGGTGGTAGAAGGCAGATTTAGAGGCCTTTTTGATATCTGACTGATTTAAGATGATTTAACAGTGATTTTTATTAGATTTAAGATGATTTAACAGTGATTTTTCAATGTGACATGTCTGTGTTTTGGCCTGTATTCTGTATTCATGCTTTGGTTTTGTTGGTTGAGTAAATAAATTCACTTCTTTCTCTTTTCAGATTGCCACCAAGGATCCCCTTAACCCAATCAAACAAGATGTGAAGAAGGGAAATCTGCGATATGTGGCTAATGTCTTCCCTCACAAAGGATACATCTGGAACTATGGAGCCATCCCTCAGGTAGCTAACGGCTAACAAGCAGGATTACAACAATGACCAATCTGGATGCCGCTATACAGTGTTAAATAAACGGCAAACATTTATGAAAGTCTTCCCATAGACAGTGGCAGCGTGTGCCTATAGTAGGGATGGGCAACCGGGCTTCAGAAGCTGTAATCCAGTACCACATATTTGTTTCAGCCATTCACTAAATCATCTTATTCTAGTTAGCACAACTCTTCAGTCAGGTAAAGGAAAGTCAGGTAAAAATGAAAGTCAGTCAGTCCCATTGATCATTGTGATCACAGCGAAATTCAACCTCTACATTTAACCCATCACACACATGAGCAGGGGGCAGCCATGACGACGGCGACCGGGGAGCAGTGTGTGGGGACGGTGCCACACACTGGGCACCTCAGTCATGGGGAAGGATGGAGGAGAGCGCTGGTCAGTCACTCCCCAACCCGCTTGCCGGTGTGTGGAATTGAACCTGTGACCTTTAGGCTGCAAACCCCATTCCTTAACTGCTAGCTCATCACTGTTTTCCCATTTTTTATTTATAAAGTGAAAGGTAATTGTTGAAATCACCTGCATTAACAGTACAGGTAGAATCAGGTTCCAAATGTGTGGTACTTCACTGTAGCTTCTGAATGCAGGTTGTTCATCACTGTCCATGGAACACAGACACCCTTTGCGGCCCCCCCCCCATTTGCCTTTATAACATTTTTTAAATGTAGTCTATGTTGTGATGTAATTTCCCCCACCAACAGACCTGGGAAGACCCAGAGCACAAAGACGGCGATACCGGCTGTTGCGGTGACAATGACCCGATTGATGTCTGTGAAATCGGCAGCAGGGTAAGGTACCCTCAGATTCTAAACTGAAACATTTGAAAGGTGTAATATAATCATTGTTGTCTTACTTAAGTAATGTCTTACTTAATTATTAGAGATTAGATCAAATATGATCCCTGTCATTATGACCCTCTGGAACGTGGTGCTGCTTTCTGATTGGTTGCTAGGCATGCAGTAAAATCGTATATCATGCACGCCTTGAAAGTAGTTCTGGCAAAAAAAATTAAAACTTCAGCACCGTTCCATATCAATACCCAATAGAATGTACGTACCTACTGTAACCGTCTCTATCAAACTTCACAATTAATGGCAATGTGGAGTTCAATTTCCATGAACTTAAAAAAATAGTAAACCGAAAATAACAAATAAATCAACGTTTTGGAATAAGTATTGCATGTGTTGCATTGCTCAATCCAAGCTAGCTAACACCTGATGAGCAGTAGCAATCACCTTACCAAATGAAAGGTAACCTTGACAACCAATTTGGCTAGTGACTGAAGGCTGCGTAGCGCTCTACTTAACGTTACAAATATTAGGCTACATTGTTGGCCACATTGTAGCGAAACTGAGTCTAAGTTAACCCTCTAAGTTAATTGAGAATTATTTTAAATACATTCTACATAATTGAGTGGCATTAACCGGGTCATAAGCGGGGTAACATCCTCCGAGGCGTGCATTATACAGTTTTAAGTCAACTTGGCGGAGCAAACTTCTTAGTTCTTAGGCTCCACCTCGTTGACTTAAAACTGTATAATGCACGCCTCGTCGGATGTTACCCCTTACTTAATGTTTCACAGTTTTCATGTGTAGTTAGTTAAGTCTTTCCTTTGGGAAGAAGATTTGTCGTCTAAAGGAGTTGGTTGGTTGGTATGTTTGCTGAGGATCAAAACAACACTGGCCTGTTGCATTTTGAACTGCACTATTTTTACTGTTTGGGGTACTAACTTGACCAAGTAACTTTATCTGAAATATACCATGACATCTTTGCTCTAACATTTCAGGTATGTTCAAGAGGGGAGGTCATCAAAGTGAAGGTGCTGGGTGTGTTGGCAATGATTGATGAAGGAGAAACTGATTGGAAAGTAATAGCCATCAATGTTGATGACCCTGAAGCCGGAGAACTGAATAGTAAGTTAAAATCACTTTTTCTTCCTCTACACACAACCCTGTTTCATGTAATTCTGAATGAGGTGTGTCAGCTTCATTCTAATTACAGTATTTGTAATGTTTGTGGGAGGTTGAGCAATTTCAGTGCAGTGGAAGGATTTACATACAATATTAATATACAGTGTTTAAACTTGTGCTTTTATATGACCTACGGATTGTGTCACATCTTTGTGTTAATCTGGTTATTTTGTGTATGTCAGATATTGATGATGTCCAGAGGCTGAAGCCAGGGTATCTAGAGGCTACTGTAGACTGGTTCAGACGGTACAAAGTGCCTGATGGAAAGCCTGAAAATCAGTTTGCATTCAACGGAGAGTTTAAAGACAAGGTTTGTATTTTATCACGTGCAAAGGTTTCTCTAACAGAGCAAACACAACATATAAAGGGAAATGTCTGCAAATGTGTATATCACATCACATACATTACATTTGCATATTGTTACCGTAAAGCTGCAGATAAAAGCCCATGCGTTTATTTTCCCAAGTGACTCCACAGACCCGGCATGTACATGAGACAGGCATCTATATGAGACAGGTGTTTAATGTTCATTCAGAACTTATAACCCTGGTTATTACAAATGCACTAGCCCTGCTAGGCTGTCGAATTGAGCTTTATCATTCACAGCAACCTTGTGCGCACGTGCATATCGTTTGTAGACCTACCCATAATCCAAACTGACAGGACAGAAAAAAGCAAGGCATATTGCTGTTCTGCACAATGGAAAGCTTACATTTTAAGTCGTCCTTTTCTGTCTTTAATGCCATGATGGACTTGAAACTCGTTCGAAGAAAAACTGCACTCTTAACAAAGAAAGTTCATGAACCTTCTTGTTTTGTAGCATAATAAAAACAGCCTATAGGCCTGGCAATATATTTTTTTCATGCACCTATTAAAATGAATTGGGGGGGGGGGGGGGGCTTTCTTTGGTATTTATCAATTAATCATGGGTACTTTTATGAATGAAAACATGTAGGCTAAGCCTAGAACAACTGTTAAGACACATTTCCGTGTGTGAAAAGAAGCATAGAACATGGCTTTTAGGGACAGGCATCTATTCGGGGCTGTTATTTACAGCTTTACGGTAAGTAGGTTTTGCTGTTTTAGTAATGTTAACTGTTTCATGCAGGACTTTGCTCTTGCGACAATCAAGTCCACCCATGACTTTTGGAAGAATCTCATCTCTCAGCCTACTAATGCAGGAGGACTTAACTGGTAAGAAGAGAAAACTATTTTGAACATCCTACACTAATGATGTCGTAGACATCCTATATAGGATGTCTATGAATGCTGTAGATAGTTGGGTATGCTGTAGAGTACAGGGTGCCTGAAATTTGATTCTGAACATGTGCTGCTTTGTTAAACTCCTTGTACTATTGACACACTTATGTGGACATGTCTATTAGGTTCACAAAATGGCCTTACATAGGCTAACATCTGTTTAGTTTAGTTTGTGCATGTTCAAACAGATTTCAGATTTCCGTTGATGAGATGATTTCTTGTGTGAAGTATTGGAAACTAAAACTAAGAATGCACTATGTTGCTAAACAGATTAAATCGATTCTCTGTTATGGATGAATGCTTTAGGGTTGGTTGGTTCATAATTTTCACAGACCTGATTGTTAATGGCTATTTCTGTCCTGGTTAATTGCAGTAAAAACACGTGTGTCTCTGGAGACGGGAGTCCTCACTGTTGCTCCAGCAATGAAGCCAAAGCTGCTGTTGATGCTGTAAGACCTATCAGCTTTTCTACTACTTGCATCATGTCCCCCTTCTTCACCCTCTACACACTCGTGCTTATCATACACACATACAAAGTTGCCTTAAGGCTGATTCTAGGAAAATCACAGTTATGGAAAAAAGATATTCTTCTTTTTCTACACTCTGTAGAGTATGTCTCTGTAAATAGTCGCTTCTCAATAACCTAATACATATTGCCTGTGCAAAGCTGTTTGTGCAGTCTTAAAGTTCAGACCTGAAACTCAGAAAAAAAATAGAAGAGCTTATACAGTCAAGTTAAGTTGGTTTGTCATTTTAGCCATATGCACTCTACATAGTGAAATGAAGCAGCGTTTTAGCAGAACCTGAAATTGGTGCTACATTAATAACAGTGTGGAAGGGCACAACTGTACGTGCGCGTAGTGATGTCCGTATTGTGTAATTACTGCATGAAGCAGTACATTTAAGACCGACAATGTACAAAACAGTAGACAGACAGCAAGCAAAAATAGACAGTAGACAGAGCAAAAAGAACAACAGACTTTGTCATGGTGCACTTACGTGCTGTTGACTAAATTTACTCTATGCAGTGAGGTAGATAAATATAGTATTGAGGTAGACAAAAAAGAAGCAGCAGAGAGTGCAAAAATGCTGCATATGTGCAATAACGCAAGGATGCATTATGCAGACTCTTCAACAGTTTGATTTCCTGTGGAAAAGGCTTTTGCTTATTCTGAAGGAGTAGGCTGTTATGCTGAGGTACTTTCTGCCCGATGGCAATAGGAAGAATACATGAGATGCATGTGTTGAGTCTTTGATGGTGTTTATGGCTTTGTGCCAGCAACAGTTATTGTAAATGTCAGAAACAGAGGCAAGAAAGGCGCTGATGATCTTGTCAGCCATTCTCACATTCTTCTGTAGAGTCTGAAGAGGTCTGAAGGGGCGCAGTTTCCAAACCATGTTGTGATGACGCTGCTGAGGATATTGTTATTATTTACTCTCCAGGATGTTGTAAGAATGAGGGAGAGAAGGCCAGCATAATGGACCCCAGGACACAAAAAGCAGATTTAACTGTCATATCTTGGCGAATGTAAATAGTGGTGTGGGCTAGGCCTCAGTAACACTTATTAGGTTATTAGGAAAAAAGTGAAAATGCTTGGGTTCACATAGGCAAAGCCCGATTTAAAAGAGTCTCTTATGTAGGCTTATTGGGTCATTATTATTACATATTAGGAGCTACAGATCATTTTATTTTGCTTTGTTGTACAGACAACAGGCAAGAAAAGAAAGCGAGAAAATCCAGATCAGACAGGGAGAGAACAGAAAAGTAAACAGGTAAGAATTTGCACTGAGCTGTAGGGTCGCTCAAAAAGATGATGATGCCTTCTTTCGGTTACATAAACAGTTCTGCATTAATAATACAACCCATAACTATTATTAAATCATAAGTATTATTTATCAGTACAGTAATATGTCACTGAAGCCAGCGTCCGTAGCAATTAGATATTTTGCACGCCTGTGGGTCTCTCTCGAAAGGCATGGTGGTGGGGGGTGTGTCCCCACCATGGTTCAGACCAAACCTACACCCTTGTCTCAAAGTAAGATGAACTCCTTCCACATCTCTGGACCGCCATGTTGACATTGCCACCATTAGGTTTGGTACTAGGTTTTGTGCAGCAAACTGTGAATATATGGTGAAAATATTAATATTCTTTCAAGTATAATTGTTAATTAAGCAGTGATTGGCTATCTGCCTGTCTAATACTCTTGGACAGACTGCCAGTGTTTGTAGGAGCTTCTCACAGTTCTACTTAAATTGATGAAAATAGTTGGAAGATGTGGTGGTAGCAATGGATGGAGCTTTCAACAATATATGCAATCTTTAATGTGCATATGTCTTAGGAGAGAAGGAGCAGTGATCTTGTCAGCTGTGTTGACTATCTATTAGGGTCAACCAGTGGTTGTACAGTCAATTCTCACACATACTTTCATTCACTCACCCCCACCACCTCTGTCTTTCGCACACACATACTTTGTCTCATCACGGCTGGAAATATTCACATTTGTACAACCGCAACATTATCTACACACATACACAGTACAAATACAGTACACATAAACACATACGAGCACACATACAGAGAGGCACTTTTCACACTGTTTAGTGGTTTAATAATGTACATTTTAATAATGTATATTTAGCATGGTTAACATTTTGTGAGCTTACTAACCACAGACTTCCTGCAGAAGGTTTATTATTTATATTATTTTTATATATATATATATATATATATGTAACTTGTTTGGTTTGCGTCCCACTGGGGCTCATATGGACATCACAGGACTCAGGGTTGGTCACAGCAGTATCCCCTTTATTGCTGGCACTGTAAATACAAGAGTATGTGGTGGTACAAACAGCACGGATTTGATATCTCTGATGTAACGGCATTCGGCTCAAGCTTCAGAATGTTCTGAAGTAAACCGCCGTAACCGTAAACTGTAAAAGTACCACCACAACAACTGACAGAGGCGACCCCCAGAGGGCGCTCTTGTACCATTTTAAATAATTTTATACTGAGAACTGACGTACCCTGTTACATATATATATAGGCTATATATATATATTATATTATAACCATTTTGGTATGTTCTCTCGTCTATATTATTTTTTGTCATTAGTATGTCATATTGTATTTATCGTTTCTCCTGTTTCATCATTACCTTACCAAAGCAAACTTGTTAAGGTGCTATATGTAGGAAATGTATGGCAAGTAATCATAAGATGTTCCTGATATTTCACCAGTGTTGAAAACATGTTAAATTGAAATACTGGTTTCACTGACATCAGCAGTACAGCCAGAATATTCACGTTCTAAAATATAATTTACAGTCTGTTTTTGTTTTAATTTTGTGGGGTTTTTTTCTGTTGTCATGCTATTTTGCTATTTTGAATTTAACTGTAGTAAATGTATTGGTCATGATCCTACATATAGCACTGATAACTTTTAACAACAATAATATTAACTTAATGAAGTGAAGGAGTGTGACTAGGAATGGCAATGGATTCCTCAAGGCAAATAAAGTTGGCTGAGTGGTTCAGGTGGTTCAAGTATCATTTTACGATGTATGTAACAATGTATGCTCTTTCCTCCCACAGCACTGCGCCTGTGGACAAGAAGAACCCATTCCATGTTCAGGTAAAACTTGTACATGTAAAGTAACTTGCTCTTGTTAAAGTTTTGTGCTGCATTCAACTGACACAAATCTCTGTCTTTACAGTCGATAAATGGTTTTACTACAAGAAGTAAATGAAGAGCACTTCGGGGGACCATGGGTCATTAGGTTCCATAGATCTACTTGAAAATAGTTTGGACTTTGTCAGCATTGACCGATGAGCATAGCTTTGTTTTAGATGTTCTATAACAGACATGAGCCGTATGAATTCTGAAATGTGGAAAATTAGTCTTCATTTATTTAACTTTTACATAACTGAGCTGTTTATAAATACTGATAACTCACTCTGGTTACAACATGGCACTCTGTAAAAGACTTGTAATTGCTTTATTAAAGCGTTTCTGTTCAAAGATGTTACACTCTGTTTAGTCTTCATTAAAAACACTTTGAAATCTTCGCGTTTGTGTGCAGTTGCTTTAAGTATTCAATCACTTGCTGCAACAGTTGGTCGGTATTAGACAGTAAAAACAAGTGCATTTAGTTGTTTATTTTCTTATGTCAGTGTTTTAAAGTACACACTTCACTCATACACACACACCTACACTTTTCTCATACATATTTCTCTCAAATGTGTAAGTAGGCATACTTACTGAACAGTTTTGTAAGATGACGTAGTTGAATTTTACTTTAGCTATACAGACACACCAAACAGCATGCGGCTGTTGCTCCAGTATTCCACATCATTCTATTGCTGCGTCTGACGGCCAGAAATAATGACTGTTGTGTCTAGCCCTAGCACCCATGAATGAGTTAGGCTGCGACCTCTGCAATACAATAGCAATACGGTGTAATTCCACAGTTCCTACAGGATGACTAAAATTTAAGCTCCTTGTCACTTAAAACTGTTCGGAACGTGGCTACTTTTTTGCGACAAGGCTCGCGTCAACCTCGCTCAGTCTGGACCTCCCTGTTACGCAGATCCGGTTAAACGTCAAATTGGGACTTGACAGAAGAAGCTGACTGAATTTCGGACGGTGTGTTCTAGTCCGAAAGACTCAGGTACGAAAGTAAAGTTTATTTCCTTTGATCTGTTTCAAATGATATTGTCTCGCTCTCCTTGGGGGTCAACAATATCCCAAAGTAGCCAAACGACAGCCCATTATTCTGTGGATATTGTGGGCTACGTGTATACTAAAATACACTAGAATAGAAAGTATACTTGTAGTCGCTAAATTCAGCTGGTGTTGATAATGTAACGTTATTCCAGTCTGTTGTTACACAACTTCAAGACAACCAGGGAAATTACAATAGGTTATAATGTTTATAACTCATTGTTTTAGAGCTATCATTTGTAGGCTGTAGCCTATGGCAAACGGGGTCCACTCCTGCCTCGGATAACATCACTAGTACCTTAATAACAGACAACGGTGAGTCTGTTTTTGTCGGTCAATAATTTCGTCACTTGCCTGACTTTCTCCTTTCAAACAGTGTTCTGCCATCCCCGGATAAATTTAGGTATAAGTTAACACTTCTCTAGGACCGAGGTGTTCCACCAAAGCAAGGAGCCCTTGGCTATTGAGTGACAGTTGTGGCTGGATGGATCCCCTCGGTGTCCAATGTCAAGCAACCACAACTCGTCCACAAAAATAGTTGTGAGGCCAACGAGGCGGTTTGCAAAATCATTCACAAAGAAAATGATTCGCAGTCTGCGCGTAAAATGTTCTGCCCTTTGTTTTCTTACCACTAACACAGATTTGAAATTGCGCACAGACTGTAATCCTTTGGCCAAGTCATGCAAAAAGTTTTAAAACTGGGCCTGGTTCATGCAGCACCATTGAAGGCCTGTCTCATGCTGTATATAGATTGACGTAACGCGATAATATTTTTCTTTAAAGAAAACGAGCTGTTTGGCCATTTTATCATGTATAATAATAACAACAATAATACATTTTATTTGAAGCGCTTTTCGTGGTACACAAGGACCCTGTACAATATAGGACATTTACAGTGTGAGCACCCTGTGGTGTTGCATCAGCCTATGTAATCCAGACAGATTTTTTATGTATTTGGAACTGAATGATGAGTTACTCTATAAACCTGTCTTCTGGGCTTCTTTTCAGGTATCATCAACAGACATGTCTTTTATACTTGACTGGCTCTATAGAGGATTCAGCAATGTTCTACAGTTGCTTGGTAAAGCACCCACATTTACTTGTATTCATGACTGTCCAGTGACGGCAACCTGAATTCAGAAGTTCATAATATTCCAAATCACCAGGTTCTACCACCTTATACAAGTGATTTCAGTATAACTCCTACGAGGCTGAGAGTTGTGATAAAGCAGCTGATTTAGTGACTGGCTGGAGACTGGATTGTAGTTTCTGAAGCGAGGTTGCACATCACTGTGACTTTCCCCTCTGTAGCCAACAATTAAATCAATCGTGTTGCTAAACTAATAAATTGACTGCAGCAGTGGCATTCATATTACCCAGGTCTCTACAAAAAATCAGGAAAGCTTGTATTCCTGGGTTTGGATAATGCTGGGAAAACAACGTTATTACACATGCTCAAGGACGATCGACTCGGCCAGCATGTCCCAACTCTACATCCGAGTAAGTTGTTTCTGTCTTCAAGCTTCAAAAAGTCATCACACTCTTAAACTGTTACACTTAAAGCCATCCTAGTAAAAAGAAAACTAAAGAAAACTGAATAGTCGTATGTCATATGTGTTGTCTTAGCTTCTGAAGAGTTGACTATTGCTGGGATGACATTCACAACCTTTGACCTGGGTGGCCATGCACAAGGTAAATATGGTTGCCGCACATCTCCGTATGTACATGGCTGCTCTTGTCACTGGAGGTTAAAGAAAATGCTGATGAAAATACATAATCTATTTTATTATTTCAAAAATTGTAAATATGTGATACTGCAAGTTAATTAGTAAATGTAAATGAGTGGTTTTAACAGAGTTATGTATACGCTTAGGGTCATCTCAGTTCACCCAGGACCCAGGAGTTTACATTAATTTGTGAACTGTCCAGCTAAAATGATTTGAAAGTTGTGTCTGACTGCTGTGCATCTGCCTTGCAAGTTGTGATACTTACTGTAGATATAAGGGTGTCTAGATCAGTTAGTTAAATAATTATAATTCAAATAACCACCACTAGCAAATTGCTATGCCACAGGCCACTGGGGTGATGCAGCTTGTCACAGGCTAGGTGTTTCTCTCTTGTGTTCAGGGGGCCCTACTTACAGAGATTGTTCTAAAAGTTCACACGGCTTTTACTGTAATAAGTAGTGGCTCATAAAATGGACATCTTGCACATTTTTGGTCCTTCTATAACCAGTGCTGAATCAGTCACTGGTATCATTACTGCCGGCGGCTAGTTTGTATTGAAACTGAATGACGTTGCTACATATGGCTAATTTGTATTGAAAATGGAGAGCTGCTTGTTGCTTTGTTCAATCCCCTTTGTGGCCTGTGTGACTGCGGGATTATAGCTGTTATACATTCACAGCTTATCCCCTCAGAGGAATTTATTGGGCTAGTATGGTGTAGCAAAGCCACAGAACTGTGAAACAGATAATTTAATGTTTTTGTGTCTTTAAAAAATCTATTTATTTTCTATAGCGAGACGAGTGTGGAAGAATTACCTCCCAGCTATTAATGGCATTGTCTATCTTGTGGACTGTGCAGACCATGAACGCCTAGTTGAAGCTAAAATTGAACTTGATGTAAGAGTCTTCATTATCCCATTACAAAAATCTTGGCAATATTCAATTTTTTTTGTTTGTGCAGTTGATTGTGTTTACACTGTTTATGGGATTTTTTTTACCAAAGTCTTATTTGCCCTATGTCTTGTTTGTATATTTTTTTCTATTGCTACATTGATAGGCCCTTTTAACTGACGAGACCATCTCAAATGTCCCCATTCTCATTTTGGGAAATAAAATCGACCGGCCTGAGGCGATAAGTGAAGATGCATTGAGAGGGATGTTTGGCCTTCATGGCCATACAACTGGAAAGGTAAGCAGTTAATTAAGGGTTATGACTGCGCTTTTCATATGTCTATGTTGTATTTTACATAAAATGAAAGCGTAGCTTCTAATATGTCTTACATGTGAATGGAGTGGAAACTGTGCTCACATTACGTATGACCTGTGTCCACAGGGTAATGTGAACTTGAAGGAGATGAACTTGAGGCCAATGGAGGTGTTTATGTGCAGTGTACTGAAAAGGCAGGGGTATGGGGAAGGCTTCAGGTGGCTTTCTCAGTACATTGATTGATGTTGCCATGGTGCTCTGATTCTGTTTTTGTAGCATTTATTTTCTTATTTATTCTTCTGAGTAGTGAAGAGTCTCTACATAATCTGTTTGAAATCAGAATTGATGTGTGTAAAATAGGAGTTATTATTATTATTATTATTATTATTTATTGCTGTTATAAGTTACAATATCTGTGACTTACAATAGAAATGCAGGTCAGAACTACTTAACCTCAGAATGAATGTAGTATGTAGTGGTTATGTCATGTGCCAATGCCTATTTATACAGGGTAAGAGAAATAATCACAGTAAAGTAGATTACATGGCGGGAGTTATTTTTAAGTGTTCATATAACGTTACAGAGGGACATGGCTCTCACTTTCTGGGTGCTTTTTTTTCTTTGTGCCTGTTACGACTCCCAGTCACTCATGCTGCCAAAGAGAATTCCTGTGCCTTCAAAATGTGTACTTCACAAACCGCTTGAAATGTTGACATCTACCTGTACTGCTTTGAGCACAAATTAATTAATTGTTGAAAACATCATCATATAGTAGCAGTGATAAAGAGGTGAAGATCCCAGCTTTAGAAGGTAAAAACTCTGCCACATATTTGATCCAAGTATTTTCTGAATCAGCTAATTAGTGAAGTCACCTGTGTTAAGTGCACAGGCAGAAGGAATATGTGGCAGCATTTTTACTCTCTGAATCCAGCAATGTATAATAAATCATACAATGTAATGGTATATTTATTACTATTTATTATTGTGACATGGTACAATACTGAACAAATGTATTTACTCATTGTGTGAATAAAAGTAAAATCTAGACTTGTATATGCTGACATGCATGTCCGGCCCACCATACTAAACTGTGATTATTAGTTAATGCCTGTGACTAATGAATAACTATTCAGGACAAACATCAGTAGCGTCAAGACAGCTACCAGTATGGAATTTTGTTTCAGGTGCTGTAAATGCCAAGCAGTTCTTGTGAGTATTTCAGCTCAATATATTTTATTTATTGTGTTTTATAGCTGTTTACATTGTAATATTCACACTTGAACTTGATTCGCCATCTTCTGTTATGTTTATGTGACGATAATGCAGTGAGTACTTTTTGAGTATCTGCTGCTGTTGGTATGCAGTCTAGATATGAGAGTACACAAACAATAAACGTGAAAAAAAAGAAAAAAAAAAAGTCTAGGACTTTTGCCTTTATGATGTTTGGTTTATTGATGTGTGGTAGCCTAATTGTGTGCTGTCCCTAACCTTTTCCCGTTGATTGTGTGTAAAAAGTAGTTTTGATGTACAGTTTGGGCCACAGTTTTATCTTTTGTGGCACACATATTTAACTCAAACACCAATCTATCCAGTGTGGCACACGATCAAGGCCAAAGTCCATCTTGGTGAGGGTTTTCTCAGCCATGGAGTTTTAGTAGTGATGGGCAAATGAAGTTTTGGTGAAGCACTGAACCACTTAGGCACATTGCTTCAAAAATAGGTTCATTACTTGAAGCTTCAGTAACAGTGACCTCTCCTGGTGAAAAGCCAAAGTTGCAACTAAATTGGCCCAGCTTCATAGTGGCAGGAGGCGAACTAGTGTAGAGGAAACACGTCTATTCTAGTGTGAACGTACCAAAACACACACACCACACACACACACACACACACCTGTATACGAAGTTTGTGATATTTTTACAAATAAAGATTAATTTATCTTTGCATTGTGTAATCGTGGGTGCTTAGGGAAAGGATGTGCTTGAACTTGGGTATTAGGGTGTGAAGGGAAACTATGGGACACGTTGGGTGCTTGTGTAACTGGGGAACACTCAAAGATTCTTATTCAAAAACATTATTTTTTCCACACTTTTTGGACTGGGCCTGTTTCTATTTTTTCTCACAATTTCTCCACATTTGGAGAACACCCTTTCTGAGGGCACTGATGACAACCGGATTGGTTCGTGTGGCGCCGCGAAACACGCAGGTGATTCTTTCAGCGGATGAACCAGTAGCTGTTTCATGCGTAATATGTCACGTGTTTTTTCCCGTACCAAAGCAACCTTCGGAGCAGTGGTTTTATGGTTGGTGTAGTTAATGGTTTGAAGCACGTTCCGGCGCTTCTGTCTCAGACTGCCATCACTAGTTAGTAGACATGCTTGTATTTTGACAGGGTAAAGTTGGTCAGCGCACCATTATTGCACACCCGCCTATTCCTGCGACTACAACCAATCCGATTTTGGATATCCTCGAAAACAAGCCAATGGGCTGCTTTAAATCCACCAAGCGCCCTATGACAGCGGAAGAACACCATGCCACCATTTCCCCGGTTATCCTTCGAGTTACCTGAAATTTAAAGACATTAGTCAGAGAACATAACTTTTGGTAAGTTATGTTATATCTCGAAGTTGTGTTTTATGGATGAGACAGGTATCGCCCATAGTGTACTGTTGCCGAAAGCCGTTCCTCAGACTATCGTTGCCTTCTTCCACAATGTAGTGTGTGCTAGCAATCTTTGTTTTGCTAGCATTTTCCCTCAAAAATATAGATGCTGATTTTGCTCTACGTTACTTGGTGAGATTACTTAAAGCCATGCAGTCCGTTGAGAATACGTGCTGTGTTGTATCAGTGCTTAACGCAGATACAGGTAAGCGTTTGAGTTGCAGCGGTACCATAATACGCCGTGCAGGAATTGTTATATGCAGTGGGCTCTTGTTTCGGTTCTTAGAGAAGGACGGTTGTTTCTCATCAAAGCAGACCTTTACCTTGTCAGGGAGCACTGGGCGTAAACTTGACATACGCGTGGACTACTATGAACCATATGTTGGTATGAATGAATGCGCTGCTGAGCCTTGTGTAAGCTTACCAGTGAACCCTGTATCCAGTCACAGTGCTGAACTTTTAATGTTGGCCAACTGTCCAGAGTTTCGCTCAGCCATCGAGAATGTATTCAGAGAGTCTGATGAGTGGAGCTTGACAGAAGGCGAAGATTCTGAAGTCAGAAGCCTTGACGTTTTGTCTTGGTTTGCAGTACTAGGAGTGCCACACTGGAAAAGCGACAGTGTTGTTCCGTATGTGACAAGTGATACTTTGAGGAAAGGGTGCACTGTCATAGCATGTGGTTCCCCGTTCGGCTCTATGTGCCCAGACCTTTTCATGAGCACTTTGAGTAAAGGCATTGTGAGCAACCTCTTCGGAGAGGATAATGTAGTCATTCTCACAGATGCGCGGTGTTTACCTGGCACAGAGGGTGGAGGTGTTTTTGTTAAAGAGGGACGACTTGTTTACCTTTTTGGCCTCATTGTGGCTCCCTTGTGCTGGAAGTCCAGCGACTGGATTGGGTTGAGTCTCGTATGTTCATTTCATGTCATACTCAGAAACATACGACAGTCTGCTGTGTGCAGTCGCGCGCTGCAGGAAAGTCTCAAACATATTTCCAGTAAAGCACACCGACACCTGTTTTATGAAAACCAGGCCACCCATCCAACTGTGGCGTTGGTGGAGGTTGGCCACTTGTGGGGATCAGGGATTCTCTACAAACATTTAGTTTTGACATGCAGGCACGTGGTGGATGGGAAATCTGTGGCTATAGTGAAGGTTTATGTGAGTGGAAGGTGAGTCCACAGTTGTTAATTAAAGTACAAGTTGCACCTTACTATTGTGACCCCTTTCAAAACAAACTACCATCAATGTTAAGAACAGTATGTGTTATGTGACAAAAGTTTTTTCCCCCACCAGGTTTCACACCATGACTGGTAAAGTGGTATTCTCCACTAAAGCAGCATCTCCCTATGACATCGCCGTGATTCAGCTTAACACTGCTCCTCCACATGAATCGATTCCACAGTTTGCCTTCTTTTTTAAACCAGGTTATTTTAATTTTCCACAAGATACATATAATTGGTAGACAGTAGGTAATGGAAACCGGCACCAGCCAAATGCTGGTCAAATGAAAGTGACTGGTAGATTTCAGACACAAAATAACAATTTTCTGTTGAGTGGTTGGTGAATTTCACAAGTTATTTGTCAGTGGCTGGTAAAGTTTCACATTTTGTAAAATTTATACTGTATTGTAATTTATTTTGTAAAATAATTTCCACCCATGTTAGACAGTGATGGGCAACCTTGATTCAGAAGCTACAATGCAGTACTACATTTTTCTAATTACTAGGGTTCTACCAGAATGTCTTTGGTTCGACCGGTGCATTTAATACAGGTAATTTCAAATACGTAACTCCTTCACCTGGCTAAAGAGTTGTGCGAATTAGAATTGGCTTATTTAGTGAATAGCTGAAACAAATATGTGGTACTGGATTGTAATATCTGACGTTTTCACCAAAGACACGTTAAAAGTCTTACAATTCAACTTGGAACTTTTTTTTCTTTTTCTCACACCTCTACCTGTTATGACATGCATCCTCAAGGTGAAGATGTTGTTGTCGTTGGCTATGGTGCTTTTGGCAGCACTTGCGGCCCATCCGTGACCTCGGGTATCCTCTCCAGAGTGGTGAGCCATCGGTCCCAGCCTGTGATGCTTCAGACGACATGCGCAGTGCAGGCTGGTGCCAGCGGTGGAGCAGTGGTTCGCGCAGACACTGGAGAGCTCCTTGGTGAGGAACATCATAGCCAATTACAAGATCACATTAAGTAATATAAAGAATGTAAAGATTTTGGTCGATTTATCAATAAATATATCAGACTGACCTTTTCCATTGGGCATTTGCTGGTTTGGGAGATAAACGCAGTCAGTTCCATGTCTAAACACCAGATGGCACTGCATCAACACACTCTATGGTCAACATGTATTTAGATGTGATGAAACTATTCTTTCATCAGACTTGGTAGGATGGCTATTCTTAATAATATGCCCAGTGGCGGACATGTCAAGTTCAAGAAAGCCCTGTCACATATTTGCTCCAGCCAATTCAGTGACCCAGCTAATCCTAACACAGCTCTTCAGCCAGGTAGACAAGCTTATTAGTGAAATCACCTGTGTTAAGAGTGCACAGGCAGAATACATACATGGCAGGACTTCTACTTTCACAAGCTGGTTTGTCCACCTCTTATTATGTGCATACAAAAATTGTGATTTTCTTATCCATTGCCTGATTTTACTCTTACATTAGAATTAACACTTTAATTGTTTCTCTTTATCCAGGTCTTGTGTCCAGCAACACACGTGACTTTGTGGCCAAAGTGACATATCCACATTTGAACTTTAGTATCCCACTGACTGTGCTAGAGCCCTTGCTAAATCGCTTTGCCACGACAGGAGATGCAAAAGTGTTTGAAGAGCTCAACAGAGTGGATGAGGGAGTCAGGACTGTATGGAGACTGCAGAATACTCAGAGCCGACTGTGACAGTTCATGGTGCCCTACTCCAATCTATGTGCCTTAATAGTGACTCTGCTGTTTAGAGACTAAACTGATGATCTCGGATGTATTCACGTTTATGGTGATAGCAGTGGTGTTCTTTTGTCATTTGTGTAACTAAGACCAGAATCCTTAATGACCGACATGCATATGGTACAGCATTGACCCCCCCGTCTAACTCAGATGAGTTACCCCAGTGTGGTAAAACTACTGACCGAAGAGTCTCATGGCTCTATTCTCCTCGCAAAACACAGGGCTCACCTTTTAGTTGGTTTACCACCCATTGTGATGCTGAGGATGACCAGATTTACAAAGACAGGCAAACACTGCGAATCCACTACTCTTTTATTATCAAATAGTAGATATTTTAAATGTGACATGGTTTATATGGAATTTTCAAAGTTTCAGCCATTTATAGAGCCCCAGAAAGAACCAACATGGGACAAGTATCTACACAATGAACACTTGACCACCTAAGAAAAAAAATTGCATAATCACACTGTGTAAACTATGACATGCTGTCTTCAACCACCAATCTCTGAGCTCAAGACCTCTCCGTTACTGTAGATAACATGCAATATGGTCCTAGAACGTACAGCTCTGGAAGAACAGAAAATAATGGTCATACATAGGAGATGCATTAATTCATGTTCATGCATTGAAATACATTAATACCACACTATCAGAGGGGAATGTGTGAGTGTGAGGACAGTCTGTGTAACTCGTTTCCCTTAAAGCATGGAGGCTGGAGAGATCTTGCAGTTCTCTGTTGTAACGTAGTCAGCTCAGTGGGTATTCCAAGAATATGAATTAAGAACAAGCCTTGCCAAATTAGATGTGTTATATCTAGCCAAACTGGTACTGCAATCTAATTCAGAATAATGTGAATCTTTTTCTCCCCTTCAGAGGTGAGAGGCAAAACGCATAAAACATAAATGGAATTTGTGTGCTTTAAATTGTGGTTAAAATGTGAATGTTCTGCCTGTTCTGTTGTCAGTGGAATAAGTAATTTAATTAGACATGTTTCCTTAATCTCTGGTATCATCTGGTATTATTAGTTACCATTTTATAATTACTTGATGTAAATGTCTTACATTTAACACCTTTAAGTCAGAGTAAAGGGGGAAGTAAAAGAAACCTTTTGGCTTTGGTTTCTCTACAAGTTACTTAAGTTGCCTTGTTATTAATGAGCAATCCTATTCTCAGGATTCATGTGTAGAATATGACAGGTGTACATGGTTAGGTTAACAAATCAAGGTCATTCTTTTATATGAAGTGTTTGTGCAGAATACTCTTTGCCTTTGTGTTCATGCAGACCAGGCCCAAAACCATGACTGATTTTTTTTCCTTAGACTTGCACTTTTGCATTTGTTCTCATTAATTTTTTTTTTTTTTGTAAAATCTTCAGATCAGATTCTGTAATTATAGTGTTTGTTTTATTGGTGTTGTCAGATTTATCAATCTCTGTATAAATTTTGCTGTGGGTGTAAACAAAGAGAATTTTGTTGACAAATATGATACATCTGGACTAGTTGTAGGGCTGTATAGAGACAGACTAAAGTGTCAGTAAAATTTCTTTTAGTCTCATAGATATTGACCAAAAGGTTTTAGACTGTTTTTACAGGTACTGTGTATCTGGAGCACCATGTGGAATGCTGTATGACACACGGCCTGCATGAGACTTGCAGTTGAATGGAAAATCCAGGATGATGTATGCCAACTGAAGTTTAAAATGAGACCCATGTTTTTTTTCTCTCTGTTAATTTATGTGGTTGCATCCATGCCACCTTGTGTTTGCTGGCCTAAAGAAGCTACTCTTGTGATTTTTGGAGAAGCATAATGCATGATGATAATTAGTGGAATCCACCTGTCCTTTTATTCGTGTGATGTTTTATCTTGTGCCACTAGTAATTAGCCTACAACTATATCCAACATGATGCCTAACGGAAGTTATTTTCATGACATGCTGCACCCTTTTTTCTCTTACACGTATTTCAAAAATGATTTTAGCTTGTAAAGATTTTCTGTTTTATAATTCATGATTCAGGCTTCTTAAAACTCCTTCTGAGTCATCTAAATCTTCTGGCAGGTTCTTTGAGGCATGTGAAAGGTTGGTTTGGTTGGCCTTTGTGGCCATCGGACATGCAGTGTGAACTGAAAAGAGTTCTTAATCCTCCAGGTGTTGCCCTGACTTGGACAGGTACCCCAAACAGCCATTTGTAAATAACACTTCTATCCCTGGAAATGGGCAGACTGCAAACATTTGATACGTATTTGAAAATGTTCTGCTACTTTGTAGGCATTAACAGGGTCATTTAGCACCTCTGTCAATTGCTTAGAGGAGCTTAAATTCAGTGAGTGTTATCACAACATCAAAATAATCAACCGGCCTGTAGCTGTCAGCGATGACCATCAAGGCCTACAAGTTTAATGCTAAGTTTTGAGAACTTAAAGTGGATTGGTGCTCAAAATTTTGCCTGCCACAGTTTCTGTTTTTTCCTCTACTGGAATCCTCCTTTCCTGATATTAATGGCAGCAGAGTGAAAAGATAGGTATTGATAGGACTTGATAAATTGAGTGGTGCTGCCATTGCACTTTGGAAATATGTACAGAACTGTGTAATTAGCATTATATTTCAAAAATCTTCCTAATAGCACTGTTACCCCTAAATATTTTTAGAGAAACAGGTTGTAAGTCAATGTTTACTGCTGTACTGAGGTCATGGAAAAGGTATGATTTGAGCAAGTGCATACCTTACAAAAAAGAACAACTGCCCAGAATCACTGGAGAATAGAGCCTGTAAAGGCTCAACAAAAAAACAGTACTTTTTGAGTGTAATATTTTCTTCCACATACACTCTTAAAAATAAAAAGTTGCTTGACAGACAAATCCGTTAAGTTCACAAATGAGACTAATGGGCTTTATGGGAATCATTAAATATACAATCTACAAAAAAGGTTTCCTTCATGTAGATCCACCTTTTTTAAGAGTATAGATTACTAAGTGCAGGGGCCTGACTCAGTGGTGGGGTGAGCTAAAGACAGCTGCAAGAGGAACAAAAAAGTTCTTGCACATACAATACAATGTATATAGTAATGAAGTTTCACAAGAATTTAGGACAAAACATTTTGAAATATTCTCTGGTATCCTGTTTCCACTGTCACTACATCCCCGAGTCCTGACCCACCCGTGCTGTTCTTGACTGATTTTTTTTCCTTAGACTTGCACTTTTGCATTTGTTCTCATTAATTTTTTTTTTTTTTGTAAAATCTTCAGATCAGATTCTGTAATTATAGTGTTTGTTTTATTGGTGTTGTCAGATTTATCAATCTCTGTATAAATTTTGCTGTGGGTGTAAACAAAGAGAATTTTGTTGACAAATATGATACATCTGGACTAGTTGTAGGGCTGTATAGAGACAGACTAAAGTGTCAGTAAAATTTCTTTTAGTCTCATAGATATTGACCAAAAGGTTTTAGACTGTTTTTACAGGTACTGTGTATCTGGAGCACCATGTGGAATGCTGTATGACACACGGCCTGCATGAGACTTGCAGTTGAATGGAAAATCCAGGATGATGTATGCCAACTGAAGTTTAAAATGAGACCCATGTTTTTTTTCTCTCTGTTAATTTATGTGGTTGCATCCATGCCACCTTGTGTTTGCTGGCCTAAAGAAGCTACTCTTGTGATTTTTGGAGAAGCATAATGCATGATGATAATTAGTGGAATCCACCTGTCCTTTTATTCGTGTGATGTTTTATCTTGTGCCACTAGTAATTAGCCTACAACTATATCCAACATGATGCCTAACGGAAGTTATTTTCATGACATGCTGCACCCTTTTTTCTCTTACACGTATTTCAAAAATGATTTTAGCTTGTAAAGATTTTCTGTTTTATAATTCATGATTCAGGCTTCTTAAAACTCCTTCTGAGTCATCTAAATCTTCTGGCAGGTTCTTTGAGGCATGTGAAAGGTTGGTTTGGTTGGCCTTTGTGGCCATCGGACATGCAGTGTGAACTGAAAAGAGTTCTTAATCCTCCAGGTGTTGCCCTGACTTGGACAGGTACCCCAAACAGCCATTTGTAAATAACACTTCTATCCCTGGAAATGGGCAGACTGCAAACATTTGATACGTATTTGAAAATGTTCTGCTACTTTGTAGGCATTAACAGGGTCATTTAGCACCTCTGTCAATTGCTTAGAGGAGCTTAAATTCAGTGAGTGTTATCACAACATCAAAATAATCAACCGGCCTGTAGCTGTCAGCGATGACCATCAAGGCCTACAAGTTTAATGCTAAGTTTTGAGAACTTAAAGTGGATTGGTGCTCAAAATTTTGCCTGCCACAGTTTCTGTTTTTTCCTCTACTGGAATCCTCCTTTCCTGATATTAATGGCAGCAGAGTGAAAAGATAGGTATTGATAGGACTTGATAAATTGAGTGGTGCTGCCATTGCACTTTGGAAATATGTACAGAACTGTGTAATTAGCATTATATTTCAAAAATCTTCCTAATAGCACTGTTACCCCTAAATATTTTTAGAGAAACAGGTTGTAAGTCAATGTTTACTGCTGTACTGAGGTCATGGAAAAGGTATGATTTGAGCAAGTGCATACCTTACAAAAAAGAACAACTGCCCAGAATCACTGGAGAATAGAGCCTGTAAAGGCTCAACAAAAAAACAGTACTTTTTGAGTGTAATATTTTCTTCCACATACACTCTTAAAAATAAAAAGTTGCTTGACAGACAAATCCGTTAAGTTCACAAATGAGACTAATGGGCTTTATGGGAATCATTAAATATACAATCTACAAAAAAGGTTTCCTTCATGTAGATCCACCTTTTTTAAGAGTATAGATTACTAAGTGCAGGGGCCTGACTCAGTGGTGGGGTGAGCTAAAGACAGCTGCAAGAGGAACAAAAAAGTTCTTGCACATACAATACAATGTATATAGTAATGAAGTTTCACAAGAATTTAGGACAAAACATTTTGAAATATTCTCTGGTATCCTGTTTCCACTGTCACTACATCCCCGAGTCCTGACCCACCCGTGCTGTTCTTGAGTGTTGTAGAAAGATGTCGGACAGGAACCTCCCAACCGTCTTTGTGTGTCAAGAGATTGAGAGAGCTCCCTGTAACTCTCACTGACTTGAGAGAGGGTTTGTGATGTCAAGCAGCCATTTTAACATCTCACATCTACCAGATGTAGCCTCCGTCGTCTACTTCTCCTGCCTCCTCCTCTTCCTCCTCCTCCTCGGCCTCCTCCATGTTGTCCGCCTCTTGTTTCTCCTCTTCATCCTCCCAACCGACCCCACTGCCAAAATCTCCAGAGTACGCAACCACCTCATCTACAGGGAGAGCAGGAGGGAGAGAAATACATACAATTTTTTTACATTTATACATTGTACGCAATGTATGTCTTCATATCTAAAACTTTATGTCTAAGTTTTGTTATGACTAAATGCTTTGGCAACTTAGCATATGAATTTTCATGCCTATAAAGCATATTTGAATTGACCTGAAGTGATCTAAATAGATTTGAGAAAAAGTTGGGGGTGGGGCATGCATACAGATGCACCGACAATATTTAATAGCAACAGCAGAGGCAGTCAGTTCTACTCTAAACAAATTATAGACAACTGCGAATTAGCCAAAGGCCAACAGCAAACAAGAGGCATGGCTTTGATTTTGTGGTTTTCAGTTGCTGCTTTAAACCTAGCCAGGGGCTTTCATTCTCATCACCTGCAGGTTTAATGCAGCCAATTGTAATTAATCTTGAAAGACCCTCTTTATCAGACAGACAACTGGCTCTTTTGGAATGCAAATGAAGCTGGCTTGACTGAATGTGCCACTTGGTCCTGTGTTTCACTGCAAAGGGGATATTTTGGTGGACGGGTGCCCTTCCAGAGAGAAAAGAGGGTGTTGTTGTGCTGTGGTCTATAGTGTGGGTGGTTGCCCAGTGCCCTGCCTGTCTTACCGCAGTCGGGGTTGCCATGGATGCGAGAGCCTGTTAGCTGTCCTCCGTGCTGGTCCACGCACCAGCACTCTCCTCTGCTCTGGTCGCACTGCAGCTTACGGTAGTAGCCATCCTCATCACAGCTGGGCACAAAGGCTCCTGGAGAAGTAGACCCCACACAAGGACATCAGATACTTTTTTATTTGTTGCTTGTTATATACAGCAGTACAAACTGTGTGATAATCATACATATTCACACAGAGACAGACACACACACACACACACATTAAAACACACACACACAGGAATACACATGGATCTGTGACAGATCATACATGTACAGTCTGACCAAAGATTATTTGTACACTGACAAATTGTATAACGTGGAAATAAAATTGATGATATTAAAGATAGAATTTCAAAAATCTTTAACTATAACAAATACATGCTTGGGCGTCACCACATCCTCCAACAAGATAACAACCTCAAGCACACTGCAATTGGTGTACCGGCCTTCCTTACAAAGAAGACAGTTAGTTTGTCAGAGTGTACAAATCATTTCTGGCCACACTGTAACATAAATATGTATGACGCTGTGAGATGTTACACCTGCTGTCTTCCACTCTATGAATAAATATGCATAATATCAATCCAGCTGAGGTCACCGATCACGAACCATTGCGTGTCGCGTAAGCGGGCCATCAAACGATAGCTCCCACTGACGCTGACGATCGGCACATGGCTGTATAACCTTGAGAAGCCTGAGGGACGGATAACTGTACACACGTGCATGTGTGATGGATGCTGACTAGCTTAGTTGTGCTTGTGGAACATTAAACCTCTCTCTTTCAGTGCCGTCCTTAAAAGATTGACTGGCAGCCTGGGCTGTTTTTTCATCCTCTACCAAACCACATGTGACACCTATCCTGGAATTACTGGGAGGTTGTGGGTTCGAGCCTGGACTGGACTGCGCAGGATAACCTCAGCTACACACACACACACACACACACACACACACACACGCACACACATTTCAGCTGGAATATGACCAGCCATAACTATCCTCCTTCCCACCCCTACTGTCCTTTACACTCAGTAAGATGACACACTCATTTTCACAGGTAACATCACTAGTAGCCTTGAAGTAACAGCGCTTGTTGTGAACTATGAAGAAAGGGAGTCTCAGGGCCGGGCATTGAGGCTGGCGTTGAGGCCGGGTCTGCATCTGTGGCATGTCCTTGGAGAGTCCGGCGCACAGCTGAGCCAAATATGCAGCAGCGTCCTTGCTGCTGCCAGCCTTCGGGCTCTAATCCCCGGGTCTGATTAGTCCGTAATCCCAGCCTCGTGCTTGTCATCTGATTAATAAAACTCCTCCGACACTGACTCTTGCCAGAGGCACCATCTATCAATCTCTTCGTTTTGTCTATCTCTCTCCCTCTCTGTCTCTCTCTCTCTAACATCCTGTCTTTCTCTCTGCCCCTCTCTCTGTCTCTAACAGCCTGTCTCTCTTTCCCTCTCTTTCTAACATCCTGTCTCTCTCCCTCTTTCTCTCTAACATCCTGTCTCTCTTTCCCTCTCCCTCTCTCTCTGCCTCTCTCTCACTCTCTCTATCTCCCTCTCCCTTTCTCTCTCTCTACCTCTCTTTCCCTGTCTCTTACACTACTCCTGTTTTTCATTTTAATGTATGCAGCTTATCTCAGTTCCCAGTTTCTCCTTTGTCTGTTTTTCCTCCATGTCTGAAGCACAGCCACTTTTGTCTTCCAGCTGTATTCCCAGTTGCCTCTCTCTCTATTATGCTCACCTCCACACTATCTTTTCCACCTCCCTATCTTCTTTTTTCCCTCTTACTTTTCTTCCTCAATTTCTGTCTTGGCCCTCTCTATTATCACACACACACACACACACACACACACACACGCGCGCACAGACACACGCACACACAGACGTTCACACACACACACACACACACACACAAGGATGTCAAATTACAAAAACACACAGGTGTATTTCTTGTGCCCTAGATTCTTTTGATGGCTCTCTGCCTCTCTCATCCCATCCGTCCTGTTTGTCCCTCTGGGGACTCCGTGCTTACCCGGCTTTCTCTTGGCACCCTCCTGTACTTGGATCCTCTGTAGCTCAGCCAGACAGGGGGGCTCTGTGGAAGGCAAAAACAGTCCCACTGTTCAATGCTCAGACCAAGGGAAATAGGTCCCACTCACCCACTTCACATTTAACCGTAAAGACTTCATTTTTCCAAGAATTTCTTTAGATGGGTTAGAAAATGGGTTTGAGAGAACTACATGTATTTTTCAATGTGAAAGAAATACTTAATCTGTGGAAGGCAAAACAGTTCCACTGTTCAATGTTTAGAGCAGGGCAATCAGCTCCCTGTGACACACTTCACATTTCAGCTCACATAAATCCACTGCAATTTTCTTTAATTAAGTTTTAAGATGGGTTTGGTGAGAAAAATGATGGGCATTATTCAACATGAAAGATGTAGTTAATGCGGCTAGTAATGGGACTAACAAGGTGCTAAACCCAAAAGAAAAGGGTAGTGACCTCCAAACCAGTGCGTTCTGCTGCCACTACACCCATACACTCTGGCCATCAGTTCAGATTCACAGCTAGGGCAGAAAACTACAACATTTCTGGGCCTATGCAAACCCAACAGCCCATACCCCTTCAGAACAGATTTGAGTGCCTCAGACATCTGGAACCAGTGGTTTCCAGAAAGACAATTCAAGAAAGACAGAGACCAAACCACAAGAAAAAAGGAGTGGGCAGAGATGGAGTGCAACCATCAACACCTGCTTATCCTACAACCCTTGTTCTAGGTGATGCCACTGTAGGAAATTTAAAAGGAGAATGGATGACCGTATACTGCCTTCCTAATGCATCCATCTCTGACACTAAAAACAGTATTTCAAAGAAAATGTCAAAGCATAAAACTATTAAACGTATCACTGTGCATGTTGGTGCAAATTACATTTTTAGAGAACAGCTCAGTGTCAAAGAAGATTTTAAAGAACTTTTCTCTGCCCTTAATTACCTTGGAGTACAAACCTTTATGAGTGGCCCACTTCCAGCACAGAGAAGCTTTGCATTCTCTCGACAATTCAGTCTAAACACTTGGCTAGCAAAGACATGTTTTTCCCTTGGGATGAACTTTATAGACAATTTCAATCTTTTTTGAAATCGCAGAGCATTCTTCAGACCAAATAGCACAGAACTCAGCTAAACTGGCGCCAAAGTCTTGGCTGACCACTATCGCCTCTCTCTCTACCATGCAACCTTTTCTCTGCCGACCTTGGGTCCACCTGCTGATAAGCGCTCTGTAACAGTGCAGACAGAACCATCATGAATCATGGTTGATAAAGACTCTGTTGGGGTACAAACTGAAACAGTCATGTACATCAACAAACACTCTGGTGAAACAAAACAATGACCCTCACTGGAAGACGTTGTGACCCTAGATATGCCTCTGGCAGCTATATACAATGCTTGCACTAAACTGCGGACCATGAAAGATTGTTATGTACAAAAGCATGACAAGGACACAGAATGACTCAAACCCAAATATGAGTAAATTGACGCTGATAACACTGGAGTTAAGCAGAGGTCCACAACGCCAACCAAGGCTGCTAAGAAGATATCAGTTGCAGAGGGTCATGCTAACATGTCTGTATTTGATACAGTTCTGGGAAACCATGTGATGGCTGACACATCATCATCCAGATCCTTGCTACTGCAGGACCTTGATGACAAGGACACTATTGGACTCACTCAGGACTCAAATGAGCAAAAATGCAAGGATACATCAAAGGAGCAAGAATGTGTCAATGCATACACAAAGAATCAACATAAGTAAATAATGAAAAGTCCGCTCAACCAGAAAATATGCTCCCAAGTTTAATAAGGTAAAAACCGTGTGACGTTTTGGGCTCTCACCCTTCCTCAGACGTGACAATAGTGATAAACGACACCCATATATACAATTGTCATGACCTCACCTGATTGCAGGTGTTAACTTTGTGATTGACTGATTCACAACACCTTCCCCCAACAGACATCACAAGTTAAACACAAGTTAGACACAAGAAAGTCAAATCAAAAGATGTACATGAACCCCATGGGGGATTGCCAAAGTGACCAGTGCAAATACAGTACAAGAGATCTGAACCCTGTATCCTATAGACATGTGCAAAATCTAGCTTACGACTTTTGAACAGGCATACTCAGGATATTTACAAATATGCAGCACCATTGTCCAGTGTCACACATTAAAGCAGCACACACGCTCATAGAGTCCAGTGTTCCATTTTGCAACGACGGCACGTACGCTTACAAAGTCCAGTGATGTTCCAGTATTGTGGCCATGATATTCAGACCAGTCACATTTTTGCAGTACAAGAGTCCAATGCAGCATATTTCAAACAGTAGCACACAGCCACATATAATGATGTGGCAATCTCACAGTCCAGTAATGTAGCAATCACATACGCAGTCCAAAATCGTAATACAGTGGTTCTCTTAAGCGGACACAGGGCTTTGCCTCAGCAGTACCCAAGCAGAGAAAATAGAGTGAAAATAAAAATCAAAATAAAAACAACATGAGACTGACAGCAAATCTCATAACATGCACAATAGTCACAGAAAAGGCCTCAGGTCAAACTCTTCATTCATACCCCTGGGAGACAATGTTCCCAGGGTGTAGATCCAAAATGCCTCTCTTCTCAGGAGTAGGGCATTGATGTCTCCCCCCCGACTAGGAGGCTTGACCTGTTCTATTCCAGTATACCTCAAGGTGGAAACATTGTGTGCGGCTTTTGTGACTTTTGGGACTTTTCATTATTTACTTATGTTGATTGTCTTTTGGTCCTGCTCCCAGTGTTCATTTGGATGTGCGTGCTTTGTTTGAACTCTTACGTACACAGAGAATCAACCCACAACTGCTTCACCAAAAACCCCTGATTTGTTTTTACCATCTCCATCACCATCCCACCTGCAGTTCCCTGCAAGTATGCAAGAGACTGCTGCCGATTGCCAGACTGTCTTTTTCGAGCCCAAGACACTCTAAACAAACAGTGTACACAGATTATCACAATAGATAGGCCTTTACCAGCCCACAACCTTTAACTGCATACCCATCCACTACAGCACCCAAAAAAAAACAGGGCACCACCACCCCCTCCACCCGCAGCAGGATCCCTTAAACAAACCTATGGCTTGGAATGTGCACAGCTGCAGTATACAAACAGTGGCAGCAGGGACGACCTTCATGATTCCACTATCTGATATGCCGTTGGTCCCTGCATTAAGGGTACTTTTGAAAGCAAGCTGGGACCCAGGATGCCCTGGCCACTTTCTATTCATGTGCTCACAAGAAAAAGAAGAATTCGTGTGTATCCTGTCAATGGGGTAAATCCGTCAAATCTCCTGCCAGTTCCGAAACAACCTCAGAATGCCTCACCAGATATGACACCCATGCTCAATGTAAAACTAGCATTTCTGAATATCAGATCATTCTTTAACAAGTCATTTTAATTAAGGATCTTATTTGCCCACACAAACTTGAATTTATGCTTCTCACTAAAACCTGGCTGGAACAAGCGATAAGTTTCACTACCCTTATCGAATCAGCTCCCCCAAATTTCAATTTCATGAATGCCACAAGAACTAATAAACGGGGAGGCGAAATAGCAAACATATTCAAAACATCTTTTCAGTGCAAACAGACAACATATGGCAACTTTACATCTTTTGAGTACACTCGTTAAGTGTTCTTCTAGTTGGTTATTATTGACTATCTACAGACCACCAAGACTTTCAGCAACAGTTTTTCTTGAAGAGTTTGTTGAACTGTTGTCAAACATTTGTTTGACGTTTGATAGTCTAACTGTGTGTTCACATCAAAAGCGACCAAAGCGACCAGAGCGAAGGAAGTCATTATTTCTCTATGGAGAGTCGGCAAATTGGGCAACCAGAGCGAATTCACTGGCAGCGAAGCGAATTGGGCGACCAGAGCGAAAAAGAGAAGTTAAAAGTCAGCTAACTTAATAGTAATGAGCTATGACGTGGTTAGGCGAAAACCAAACAGAATTAAAACCAACCACAACTTCAGATTCATTATCAAATTCATAAAGAGATGCTTTTTGGAATGCAATTTCGACATTTCTAAACCAAGGCAGTCTTTCTTCTCTAACATCACAAATAGAAATATCAACAATGCCCATGTGCTTTTTTCTACTGCTGAGAAGTTAACAAATCCCTGATCACAGTTGCCTCCTGAGCTTTCCTCAGTTAATAAATGCAATGACTTTGCATCTTTTTTTCAAAGGGAAATTTGATAAAATATGACTGAATGTAGGATCATCACTGCTCTTGAGACTAAGGGGCTCAAAGCAAAAGATACTGTTAAAAATCTTGGTGTCTTGATTGACAGTGAACTAACATTCAACAGTCACGTAAAAGACATCACTAAATCTGCATTCTATCGCCTAAAAAACATTGCTAAACTTAGAGGTCTTATGTCAAAACAAGATCTAGAAAAACATGTACATGCCATTGTTTCTAGTAGGGTTGATTACTGCAATGGCCTTTTCACGGGCCTTCCTAAAAAGACCATCAAACAGCTTCAACTGATCCAAAATGCAGCAGCAAGGGTTCTTACAAGAACAAAAAGATCTGACCACATTACTCCAGTTTTAAGGTCCCTGCACTGACTTTAAGGCATCGCTTCTTGTGTTTAAATCATTAAATGGGATGGGACCCAGTTACCTATTGGATATGTATTCAGTTATATGCACCAACTACGTCTCTGAGATCACATCAGAAAACTCTGTTGGTAGAAGCTGCTGTTAGAACAAAATGTGGTAAAGCAGCTTTCAGCTGCTATGCTGTAAAGCTCTGGAACCAACTTTCAGAAGACATTAAAATGCTCCTACTGTTGGCAGTTTCAAATCTGGACTTAAGAACAAACTGTTTTCAGATGCTTTCTGTTAATGATTTCTAATGAATTCTAATTTTATACTTATTTTGTGTTTTTTATGCTTTTATATCTTTTATCTACTACATACCTATTTTACCTTTATGCTTCTACACTTATTTTATCTTTAATGCTTTTACATATTGTCCTTTGCTTTTTTTTTGTGAAGCACATTGAATTGCCGTTGTGTAGAAAATGCGCTATACAAATAAACCTGCCTTGCCTTGCCTTGCCTAACTGCCTTTCACTTTGATTTTTTTTCAAGTGGATTTGAGGATGGTCTTAAGAAATTGTGTGTATTATTCAACATAATACAACATAATCTGTGGAAGACAAAACACCTCCGTTGTTCAAGGTCAGACCAAGGTAATCCCTCTCCTACACACTGACATTTCACCTGTATAAATTTACAATGGATTTCTTCAGATAGATTAGAAGATGTATTTTGGAGAAAGATGTGCATTATTCAACATGAGGGCAATAGTTAATGTGACTGGTATTAAGACTAGCTGACATGTTTACAAGACCAGACATGAGTTCAAAAAACAAACAGTTCTAGCCTACAAACAGGCTCAGCCCTGCTGGTAAAGTCAGATCAGAAAAACATGGCCAGAATTTCCGCTCTAGTGCCCAGTACAGTCCCCCGGTGCGACGAGGAGAGGCGGGCAGGCTGTCAACAACAAACAGGGATGTTGTTTCTGCTCAGCGCTTGTGATAGAGCCAAGCAGGAGAGGTACACGGGCAGTGTGGTCTGTGACAAAAGCCCATGGACTGTTGTTTGTCTCTGGGGGGCCAGTGAGAAGAGACAGAGGGGCTGCAGCTGGACAGACACACACTGTGAGCTGAGCCGCATCAAACATGACCCAGGATACTGAGCATGGTCACACGCGTGTGTTCGCTCCAATCCACAGAGAGCAGGAGTGGGGCCTACATCAGATCTCTGTCTGTATACATCAGATATGACCAAATGGCTGTGAGATGAAAGCACACACAAGCCTTGCAAATCTTTCTCACACACATATACACACTTGCATAAGTACAAAAATGTCCACACACACACACGGATGTCAAATTACAAAAACACATATATCTATAAGTATGTATCATTAAAATGCTACCATTTTTACAGAAATCATCAAAGCACAGCAAAACACAACACACCGTAAGAGATCAACCTTCAAAATAATTAAAATTGTGGCACATCTCATCTCTTCCCCTTTCTCGTTCCCCCTCCCTTTCTCCTCTAGAGAGGATTGAGTGTATGTCAGATGGAGATAAAAGCACTGGATTACTGTAATCCAAACACGTCACATATGGTTCAGCTTCCCACTTGCTGTTTGAGTATAATTAGAAAACCAATTAAGATGTACCCACTGGGGGTTAAATAAGTTCTGCTGATGTGTGGGATGTGTATAGTCTTTTGAAAAGTGTCTTACAGCCTCTATGACTCATTTCAGGTTTCAAGGAGTAGTCCTTTTACTAATTTGTTCCTCCTAGCGTTTCTCTCAAACAGCAGGAACTCATGAGTTTATGAACTCATGTTCAGTGAAAACTGTGTGTGCAATGGTGTGTAAAGGTGCTGTATGTGGGATGGTGGCCAACACTGGTCCTTCAATCAAACCCTGTTGCTGTAAAGCATTCGTTTGGAGTCAGTGGCATGCTCAATCCTTTCAGAAAATAGGTCAAGATTGTTGATAGGTTAATTGGGTGGTCTTTTAATCCAAGGTTATCAAATCAAGGACGAGAAGGTGAAAAGAAAAACTTTTCTTGATCAAGGCACTCCATTTAGTTTAAAATGTCTTTAATAAACAAGGGCATGTCCAGAGAAGGACGTAAATGGAGTGCCTAGATCAAGGAAAGTTTTTCTTTCCTTAGCTTTATATTTTGTCAAAGCTGAGTTTAGACTGGAAATGGACTTTATAACACCTTTGTCTTGTGACTAAATCTCTTGCTTCTTCCTATTCAAAGTACATAAAAGCATCACCACTATTTTAACTGCAAGCTACAACAAAGACATGTTTCTCAGTTTCTGCACTTTGCTTTTGTAGGGCAGTGTTGTTGTCAGTGAAATTATTATTATTATTTCAATTTAACATCTTTCTGTAATCTCTGGTGACATATCAGCACCATTTTATAAAAGTGATTCCTATTTGTAATTGTGATCACACAGCACCACAGCACACTACCACACACAATGCACACAATGAAATGTAACCTTTGCATGACAACGACATCAGTGGAGAAGTGTGTGGGGATGGTACCATGTTCAGAGCACCTCGATCACAGGGGAAGATGGAGGAGAGCGGTGGTCAGTCACTCCCCCCACCCACCTGTTGCCTCAGCTCTAAAAGTGCCAAGGCACATGTATCCCCTTGTGTATTTCCTTACTGTGCCTTACCCGTTGCAGCCAATGCTGCCTATTTATATATATATATATTTTACATTTTTACATACTTAATATTGTATATGGCTTTGTATGTCTAAGTTGTGCTCTTTTTCTTCATTGTGTTGTTATTGTCTCTGTTTGTCCCTGTGTGTCATGCTGCTACTACACTGTAATTTCCCAGCCTGGGAATCAATCAATCAATCAATCAATCAATCAATCAATCAATCAATCAATCAATCTATCTATCTATCTATCTATCTATCTATCTATCTATCTATCTATCTATCTATCTATCTATCTATCTATCTATCTATCTATCTATCCATCCATCCATCCATCCATCCATCCATCCATCCATCCATCCATCCATCCATCCATCTGTCTATCTATGGACTCACTCTCTCTCCAGAAGCACAGGCACCACTCCGCCATGGACACTCTGCCGTCGCGGTAGGAGTCGCAGGAGTTGAAGAAGGGCCGGATGCAGATCTCGTACTTGTCCAGGTTAATGGCGGCCAGCTCGGCCTGGTCCAGGTAAAGGTCAGTGTTGGTGTCCAGCTTGGAGAACATCCAGCCGATGGAGTCCTTGCAGGTGGCCACCAGACTCCTGTCTATGACTGGAAACAGCAGCACTGGTTTTTGTCTTTGTGATTTTGTTTATGATGGTTTACACTGTGGTGTAGTCGTAACAGGAAAAGGGGGTAAACTATATGCATAGCAGTAAAAACGGAGGGTAATCTTCCCTTACCCCTAATATTAGCGATCACAAAAATGAAAACTAAATGTTTCATAATTGCAAGACTATGATTGCAAGATTATATTTGCTGTATAGCATCGCAATCAACACCGCCTACTGTGAAAATATTGTACTGATAGATTGCAGAAGCTGAAAGTAAAATGTTGCTGGAAAAACAATCATCTCGCAACCCTCGCCACCGCTCCCGTGACCCCCCAGGGGGTCACAGCCCCCACTTTTGGAACCACCGACCTAAGCAACGTAGTAGGGCTAGTTAAAAATACAATATTCATTTCCATTCATTAAAAAAACCCTTCTGTTTTTTTTAACAACTGAAACCCTGACCGCTACTACTATTACTACTATGAGACGACCTCTATGTACAGTGTTCTGAAACCATGTCCATGGTGATAGGGAAGGGATAACAGCCGCCGAGGCGTGCATTCGATGGAATTAATCAATGCTCCCGGAGGCAAATAACTTCCCGACGCGAAGCGGAAAGCAGCATTCTATTTGACCGGGGCCACAATGCACTTTAAACCCCCATAAACTGAACTGAGCTGAATGGAACTTGTGTGCTGCTACAAATGTGTGATGTTCTCACCCGAGCCAGAGTTGGCTGATGGGCTGCCCGTTGAGTTCTGCTTGGCGCTGCCCTGCAGTAGCTGGAACCAATCCCGCAGCCGGTCACCCAAATCAGCCAGATCCTGCCCGGTACAGCTCTCTGAAGCGGGGAGAGGGATGGACCACAGGGAGAGACAGAGAGACAGAGAGGGAGGGAGGGAGGGGTAGAGAGAGAGAGAGAGAGAGAGAGAGAGAGAGAGAGAGAGACAGAGAGACAGAGAGACAGTGAGACGACAACAAAGACAGAAAAAGTGGAGAGAGAGGGAAAGAAAGTGAGAGAGAGACAGAGAGGCAGAGAGACAGAACAATCAGAGATAAAACCAAAAGCAACAGTATTGTGGGGAGCTTGTCTGAAAAAGACATGAAAGGAGAGAGAACGAGTGCAATAGTATTCTCCACTCTCAGGGAGATTTTGGGCATCTGTGTACAAGGGGGTAATGGATGTAAGGGACTTTGTGGCAGGCAGGAACAACATGAGTGTGTCCTGGTGTAGCCTAAATCTGACACAAGGCTTCCCATCAACAAAATACAAGCTATGAATTTAATATCGCACAAAATCTTCTTAGCTATTAAGCTGTGATTGCATGTGTTGTACTTTTAATCTCTTGTTTCATCTACTTCTGTGAAATTGGACACTGCACCATTTACAGTTCATCTAATAAACAAGCTGAAGTGATATACACACCTCTTTAGACTACAGACACAGAGTGGGACAGGAGGGATGTGTGTATATCAGGCGTAAAGCCAGACTGGGTCGTGAATCCAGGTCTCCAGTGTAAGAGGCTGGTGACCAACCCACTAAACCAGCTTAGGCATGGATGTAGGACAGAGAGACGCAAGAGACACAAGGCTTCAAACAGTGTGGACGTTCGTAGAACAAATTCACAGACAAAACTTAGTAATTAGAGTCAAAAATACATATTCTATTCTATTCTATTCTATTCTATTCTATTCTATTCTGTTTTATTCTATTCTATTCTATTCTATTCTATTCTACTCTACTCTATTCTATTTTATTCTATACTACACAGTCCAAAATCAAGAGCCAAAGGTCAGTCACAAAGGCAAACAATCCAAAAGGGGCAAGACCAAATCTCTCAGTCCAAGAAAATTTTGAATTTAAATTTATCCTATTTCCAATATTTTAGACTAGCATTATGTATCATCATTGCCTATACGTACAGATGACTGTAATTGATGCCAGCTAGCACAGCTCGAACACGTGGACATGGGTACCCTGAACTTTTATGAAAAAGCACATTATTTCCCCCCATGATATTAACATGTTTGTACTAAAATATTTGTAAATGCAACATTTTTTGTTTCTGGAAGAAGTTGTGCATTATCTGACAGAGGTGCAGAGGTGCTAATGTTTTTGTCCACATCTGTATATATTAACATATCAGTATACACTGCACAGTGTATCTGACTGCATATATCTGTGTATATTGCATATCAAGAAAACCCCAAAGCACCTTCATTTTGGCCGACATGAACAAAATATTTCAAAAGGCTACAGTACATGTGCCCTGGGTGCTCATCTGTACAATCAGTGCATGTGTTGCGGAGAGATAGTGCTGTGAGGTCAGGACACAATGGCGATGAGAAGCCATAAGCGCATATCTTCCCCCAGCAGGTCAGTAGTGTACTCGTGTGCTCGTGTGCTCGTGTACTCGTGTACTTGCCGTGCCTGCTGCTGTCCTCGTCTGGGGGAGGGGCAGGTGTGGTGCAGGGGCACGGGCCGGAACACTTCACGCTCAGCTCCTTCCCCAGGAGGCACGCTTGCTGCTCCAGTTTACACTTTGAGGAAAACACACACGTGCATACACACACACACACACACACACACACACACACACACACACACACACACACACACACACACACACACACACAAGAACAGACAAAAGAACCCACTGTGAAATCACGAGGCACACATGAAAAGAGGTGAGCCCATGTGGAGGTGTGCCGCTGCTGCTGATGCTGCGGCTGTCGTGACATCTGACCACAACCCCCATCATACGCCATTAATCCTCCTCAGTGCAGCAGAGTGAGTTACAGCCACAATACACATCAAATATTTGCAGAGGTTACCGTAGAGAAAGAGAGAAAGCGAAAGAGAGAGGGGGGGTGGCTCATTCAGCTCATCTCCCTATGTACTGTGTATATGGCTGAAACACACAACTACATTTCAGCAAGTTTTGCTTTTGGTAAAAATCTAAGATGGCTACCTCTAAAATGTAATTTTGTTTTTGGAACTAACTGAATTACAAAAAAGAAATAACAAGTTATTTGAAGCTTTTCAAGCATGAAGACTTCTAAACAATCATGACTGCCCACTTAAAATGAACAGAAGTGAGCATCTGCCTCAAAAAGAGGATGTTATTTTGTGAGATTGAACTGTCTATAAAGAGATAATATTGTGGCAGCTACATTGCTGTGCTCAGAGGGCCTACCCACTACTAATTTGTCTGTACTGTCATCATCACTGCCCTAAATATGTGTTTGGCTTTTTCATATATACAGTAAGTATAATTATAAGAGCTCTTAATTAACCATCTTACTTAAAGGAGTACTTCCATGAGAAACCGCTTAGTACTTGCTCTTTTGAAATATGACAGGTCACCCCGAGTTGGATATGCATGCTGCACGTGAAAATGTTCTTCTACCCCGATTGCCTCCATTAGTCAATGACAGAAAGTAGGTGGAAAAACGAAGGAATAAGAAGAAGGCCAACAAAGTGACGTAAGTTTATAAATTAGAAAAAGCCATGCCACAGTTGTGATTATAGGAGGTGTCGTTGCAGCACACATTCACTTAGCAAAGTATAGGTACATATGTGTGTTTGTTTAGAATGTTTCAGTCTTCTATTTGGTTCGCTATGACTGAATGGGCTTTGAATGATTGTAGCCTGTAACTAGCGTAGCCAAGAACCTGTCATTCTCCCTGCTCCATCTCCTCCACCAAACAAGAACAGCCTGAAACAGAAGCACTAAAGCATTTTTTTCACCAAAACCTGCTCACAGGGCATTCATTAATACTAGAGACCAAAATTAATGAAAACACAATGCAAGTACACCTTTAATCTGATACTTTTGCATTGAAACACAGATGTAGAGACAGTCTTGTGTGAGCTAAGGGAACTTTTATAATATGAAAGATTCTAAGGACACAGAGAGGGAGAGGGATAGAGAGAGAGAAATAGAAAGAAGAAAAATTACGTACAAGGTAAGAACTGGTGTATCGTCATACAATGGCAGAAATATTATGTGTGTTTGCAGTTTAAACCAGGAAGAATAAGAAAATATGTGTGATGAGTGACAGTGCGTGCCATGGGGTTGAAGAGACAAAACGGAGAGATAATGGCTGAATAGAAGGTGCGACCATAGTGCTTTACCTGAGAAGCGTAATTATGTCCGTCGGAGCCACAGACAGGCCCTGAGCTGGACACGGGGCAAGGACTGCAGCGATGCTCAGCCTTCACCAGTGGGAGCTTGATCCTTTGGGATACAACAGACACAGTGATGAGAAAACAGCAGCTCAGCAGTGCCACAGAGCTCAACTAAGCTCTTACCACTACCACAGAAAGAGCGAGCGAGAGTGAGTGAATGTTATCTAAATGAAATATGCACTTTACATAAATATTGGCTGTATAATAGATAGATAGATAGATAGATAGATAGATAGATAGATAGATAGATAGATAGATAGATAGATAGATAGATAGATAGATACATACATACATACATACATACATACATACATACATACATACATACATACATACATACATACATACATACATACATACATACATACATACATACATACACACTCCATTAATCCCGGCGGAAATGTAAGATCTGTGGGCTTACAAAGCCTCAAATGTCTGCTCATTCCAATATTGTCCATGGGGAAAACACACTGAATAAACATGGAGGTCTAAGTGAATATACAGTGCTAGAATGAGTAAATATGGAGGGCTAGCCTCAAAGGCATTATAAAACAGGTGCAGTCTAGGGCACGCAGACCTCAGGGCTGAGCGCATGAAATAGTATTTTACTATAGGGAAGAGCTGCCACTGGCAAAACCAGCAACAGATTTAGATGTTGGTGTGACTGAATCTATCTAGATAATGAGGCGTATTCTTCTACCTTCTTTTCATTTTTATGTTCTTCTCTCAGCACATCTGATGGGTGAATGTTGGTTTAAGATTCAGCAGTGTGTATTTGCCAGTAATGCACAATGAACAGCATGAACTGCACTAACCTGTGCTCCAGCTTCTTGCGATTGACACACACAGCACGCTGGTAACCCTGGGCAACACAGACCTTGTGCTGGCTGCACTTCATCTTCTGACAGGGGTCCTTGGTGGTGTCTACATCTGGGGAAAGGAGGGAATATGGAAGGAGAGGTAGATAAAGATTCATCAGACAGAGACAAAAACAATCCATCTTGCACTATTCATCGAGGACCAGGAGGAAGAGCTTGCCTTCCCTTCCTCCCTCCCTTACCTGTTTTTCTAAAGCAAATGCATACTGTGTGAGAAATATCTGGTGCTTGCAGCATGTTTACATCCTAGCTACATCTATTCTCATTACTGAGCAAGAATGGTCGATATGTTTGACCTGTGGATGTGTGTGCTGTGGGGTAGCTCAACTCGTATGGCAAATCTTCACACCACTGCTTCTGTGCCGGTTAAGTGGGGAGGGGAAAAACAGGCCGCGATACGTGGTGCAGAGAGATCTGGGCTGAGCTCATCGAAAGGGAGTAGAGGGGTAGTATTGTGTTTATGTATATATGTATCATATCTTACAATTGTTACTCTACTATTCCTGACACAGAAATGCTACAGCTAATAGGTTAATGATTATATTATATTATATTATATTATATTATATTATATTATATTATATTATATTATATTATATTATATTATATTATATTATATTATATTATATTATATTATATTATATTATATACAGTGCCAAAGGACAACATTTGTTTAGACTAACAAATAGTAAATATAAATTTGAGAGAAATTGCAAGTGAAATCCTCACAATACAGTAGCTATATTATATTACTATATTATCATGCTATGCACCGTATTATATACCATCCTATAGGTTACTGGCATCAATCATTTGAATCACACAACACTGTTTAGTATCACTGCAATAATGACAGGGTGATCCAAAATCTTCAGAAGTGGAAAATCTGGTTTGGGATGTACATTCTGGAAGAAAAGCTTAATTCCTACTAAATTCGACTGCGCTTTCATCTTTTCTGACAGTCTTTACAACTTACATTACTACAGCAGGCCTGTCCCTCATGACCAGTACACACTACCAATATACAGTAAACATCCCAGTCCTTCCCTGGTAATTGCATCATCTCTCCTTAATGTAAGACTTTGTAAATCAATACCCTCTCCTTCTGTCTTTGACCATCTTGGGAGTTGATCTATGGATGAACACAATGGCATCTTGTAAGCACAAGCCCCTTATATTAACATAACAGGCTCCAGGGGATTAGAGTAAAAACAGTATGGTGCTGTTACCATAGCAACAGGCACGGCACCATCACCAACACCACTATTCTCTGGGCACTGAGAGACCATTTCTGTGAGGTTGATTTGTGCGCTCCATCAAGTCGTCTGAAAATAAAGGCCCCCTCTCTCATCATCATTCTCCCCTGTGCTGTGCTCTGTCTCCTGGGTGCATCTCGTAAAAGTGTGAGCTCAGGGGGCAGTCTCTCATAAAACACATAATTAGGCTCCCTGCACTACCGCATTAGTTGTGCCAGATCTAGCTCAGGGGGTTGGAAAAGAAACCCCCAGCAGATCCATGTGGACCACTAGGTCTGTTCCTAGCCTCATCATCTCCTTCATCCTCTGTTTAAATGCAATCAGCATTGAGGCATAGTCAGAGAGAGACGTACCAGACTCAATTACAGCTCAGGCAGTGAGAGGTAGAGCTGAGCTTGAAAACTTGCCTGCAGCTACTGTAGGATGAAGTCCAGGTCTTTCACTGCCCCCTGTAACTTCAGTCCCCTGATAGTGCATTAGACATGCAGCCTCCCTTTCCACGCTTGCCTGAGCTTTATTGCATGACCCCTATATGGACCCTCAATTGCATCAGCCAAATAAACAACACCCTTAAAACCAGTAAAATGAGCTTTCGTGAGGGTCTGTTTCAGCTTTTTGTGTATATGAAAGATGGATGAGCCATTTTCTGTATCCATAGATGAGATCACAGAGTGGTTCCTCAAGAACGACTATTGACGTGGGGTTCCTGTAAGGGATAATGGCCGCCCAAGTGACCTGTGCTGTGGAAATAAAGGCGGAGATGCTGAATTCCTTCCGTCGAGTCTATTTCCATGAAACAGGTCACCTCGAAGGCTTTCATCTGAATTATCTCCCGTTTGCATCAAGGAAATATTTTGATCTACAATGTCCTTTTCTTTTAGGAAAACAATATGCATGAACAACTAAAACAACCTGCTAATTTGGTACTTTATACCATCTGTTAGGAAAAGGTAGAACGTGGAATAGACCGTCATGCATCTATTAATTAGACTACTACAGTTATGGTTACCATTTATAAGCACACTGATATGGAATGGCGATTCAACTTGTCTTTTGAGATCTACATCAAAGGTAGTCTGTTCTTAGAAAATGAATGGCCACCTTCAGCCAATCAGAAAAAGGATTTCCATAGCTAATAATATATGGGAATAAAAGATGATAACTCCACAGGCTTGGAATGAAGAACTCAGAAGTACTACAATTGACCAGAACTATCAAAATCTGTTTAAGAGGGTCTCCCTGTGAGTTAGCAGATTTACTGTCTCTCTCTTCCCATGAACACCTGAGCCATTTCTTGCAATGTCACATTACATCACAATGGCATCAAAAAATCTTAAACTGGAAACAAAACAACTGCAAACATATTTTGCTCTAGAAAGGAAGCATGCTGCACTGTTACCACTGTTATCTCACTGATACCCTCACAGTCAAGAACCGCCACTTTTTCCAAGTGTTACAGCCATTCATACACCTGTGTTTGAGTGCCACAGCTGACCGAGGGCTGGGCTGCCTACGAGAGCAATGATTCTTTAGAGAGCAGAAAGACTGCTGATTCAAATTACAATACACACACACACACACACACACACACACACACACACACACACACACACACACACAGGCTTGTCTGTCTCTACCTCTCCACGTGTGCTAAAGAGGCCTGATGGCCACTGATGTTAGCGGGCAGACTTCAAAGTGCACTCATCACCCTGGTTTAGCCGTGCCTGACTGTTAGAGATCTTTCAGCTGACCTCCTCTGCTGCTGCGTCATTAATGCGGCCATGAAGGGGAGGGCAGATCAATGGTGTGTGAGGTGAATGGCTCCCTTTGTGTGGAGTGCTGAAAGGGGGGGATCAATCCTATTAAAATGCTGCATCCGAATGCGAATGGCCAGAGCACCACTGGAGCCACAGCGTGAGGCAGCTCTGTTAAGAACAGAACACACCTCACCAGTGGTTGTAGTAATAAATTCACCAACTGTCTAAAGTACAAGGAAGGACAAACATCACCTGACAAAAGGACCAAAAAAAATGAACTCGGAACTATAGAAAGACTAGCCCCCTGCATTTTGTTGTTTTTGTTTTTTATTTGCTTTCGTAAATCACTGTCTTTCTTTCAGGCACTTACTCAGGAACAGCTGGCTAGCCAGTCAGGACTCTTTCACTCATGGTCCTGATTTAACATGCTGAGCCAGGAAGCTGAAGGCTGATGCACATAATGATGATGTGCCGACGTCACAGGACACACTACATGTCAACGTGTCGTAATTGATGAAGTCCAATGGTGGGCTGTTGACTTGGTGTGTCCCTATCTTAAGTGTCCAAGCAGAATTGTGTAATATAAGATAACAGAAAGATTACAAGAGCACGTTAAGCAACAAGGATACAATTGGGCTGGTATTTTCCCCTCAACATTAGTTCTCTAAATGGACGTGAACTAAGTGACTCATTTGTCTCTGCTTGTGTGATTCATCCTGTGCTGCAAAGTGAAATTTGAGTTTAACTCAGATGACAATATTACTGAGAGCTTTTGGCAGAGTCCTACTATTCGGCACCTCTGATGTAAGTGCGTTTATGTTTCACTGGAAAAATGCCAGTGTTACTCAGGTCTAAACCATGTCCTTGGGGCTCTTAGCAGGACCTCAGCAGAGCTGGCAATTACCCACTAATTACATCTGAGGATATCTGCTAATGGACTTCCTCTCTTCTGAGGACTCTTATGTACATCAAAGGCACACAGCTGTAATTTAAGGGAGGTAAATGAAATTTACAAATAGATACAACTTGTATGCTCATTAATATACTCAAAACTATGTACTTTTTGTGGGTTTAAAAAAACAGGTCAGGCTTGCCCCATTGCTCCCATTGGCATCAGGGAAATATTTTAATCTACAATTTCTGTTTCTGTTCTTTTAGAAGAGAACATGAATAAACTACTGAAATAACCTGTTAATTTGGTAGTTTTTAGCTTCCGTTATGAAAAATTTACAAGGCAGTTTATAAGGAGATACGACTTGTATGCTTATAATAAACACAAACTAATGTGCTTTTTGTGTTTGTTATTTTAAAACATTCCAGAAAAAGGGTTGTGATCTTTAGAGTTGTAACAAAGATTCTAGATTTAGCACTCTGTGACTGCAATGCATTTCTTTACTCCTTATCAAATGGTTGCTATAGATATTGGAGACCTTTTTCAAAAGCTTAACAGCATAGTCAACATACTGCTGTTGGAGACTTGAATAAGAAGTAGGCTATTATCACTGTGTATGACATCAGGTGTCAGATGTCTGCTGGTAAGTGCCCATACAGTATGTGTCAGGCCATACCTCACCTGCATAGTCCTCACCCCTCATATGGAGTACTGAATATCGTTAAATCTTTTTTTTTGTGGCACGCACCTCACTCAGCATATGCTATCCATGAATTTAATCTTTCTCCCTCTATACTAACAGCACAGAGCGATAGGCTTTCCATTGTTTGCTCTTATAAATCCACTGGCAAACTAACAAGGGGTTTCTTTCTCAGATGAAAATGAAGACAGATTTCTGTGGCAGGCTGTAAACACAAGATGGGGAACACAGATGAACGAACAACATACAAAGGACTTACTTTCGCTTGAAACCTGACCTGCATCCCATGATCGAATGTAGTCATCCTGGAGGGAAGGGAGAGAAAGAAAGGCTAGCATTATTTTCAGAGGGTACTGAATCATAACTAAATGTAAAAAAGCACAGTACAGGTCAAAACACTGCCTGCAGCTAGACACGCTTTGCTCATTACAGAACCAGAGTCACTTGGCTTGAGTTTGATGTTGATAATATGCACTAGAATGTTTCTGAATTTTATGTATTGTCACAGAAAAAACATATAACATAGTTCTACTGTGTTGGAAAAACTATACACAAAAGTGTGACTGTTTTCTAAATTTTAACTATTTAATTTAAGAGGTTATCAGCGAACAATAGGATGACACAATGCATTTGAAAGTGCTTATTTAATCACTGACCTCCACTTCCTGAAGTGAGGCACGCATGAAAAAGAGAGAGAAAGGAGAGGGAGAGATGAGTAATTTAATATCCTTATACAGACACGCCAGTGTGTAATTCCAGTCGTCTTGATTTATATGATTCATTCCCATGATATTCTGCGTAAATTTCCAAACATAGTGCTTCAGCAGTGGTCTCTTCAATCACACTGTTTATTATCATTCTTATAAACACAATTTGTCTGTATTTCTTTTGAATGTAGCTGATGACAGTTTCTACAATGTATCCTGCGTGTGCAGAGAATATCTTTCATATGCTTCAAACAGGCTACTCCTTCTACAACAAAAGGGGTTTCTTCAGGACTGCACTGCATTTACAGTCACACTTAGATCTCTTGCCACATTTGTTAGAATAGCAAAAGCTAATAGAAAGTAAACAAGGTTTGCTAATGTCTTAAATGCAAACATCTTCAAAAAAAAGTGCAAATTTCGGCCCCATCATGGAATACAGCACTTAATAGAAAACATTACAGAGGAATCCACAAAGCCAGTATAAGCCTTGCTCATACAAGTGAGTCAGGATGTAACATCTTTACAACAGTGTAAAGTCCCCTTCACCAATGTAATCATTTCTTTGATTGGCATGCAACCAAGACCACTTGCACAAATCATTGCATGCACTGATTGGAGCAGACTAATTCTTCTTGATAAGAGAGTGAAAAATATCCACGCTGTGTGTCAGACATGAGAGATATAAAGATCCTATTTGACGATAAGGATTAAAGACTGAAATGACGTGTAAAACATGGCTGAAAGTACAAAGTCCCTCAGTACCAGATTCGAGTCTCAAACTCCTGGGCCTGCCATGCTGATTAAGACAGTTAAAACAGATTCTTCACACTAGCGTGACTTTTGGCACCAAGATTCAGGAAAAAGACATAGTTTTACATTCAGGATCTGTGCAGTTTGGTTGGAAGACTAAGTAAAGAAGCAACTAGGCCTACTACCACATAATAACATGACGAACATGAAACAAGCATAGGTCTAGCATAGGGATGAGATGATAACAGATTTTGATGGTACAATTATTGTCTAAGAAATAACCATGACTGTACAATTATTAGGGTTATTATGTAATAATACATGGTACCAAAAAGTACCAGAAGTCACAGGAACAATGCACAGCTTTTTATGTTTGTTATTTAATGAATGTAAACAAAAAGAAACCACTGACACCACTGTCATTCTTGGGATAACCAAAAAACTGCCACACTGGCGATTTGAGTTGCTTTTTTGGAGGAAATAAAATCAGCCATTGTTGCCTCTGCCATAGTCACAGCCGTTGTCCTGTTTCTGCCGGCAACAGTGGCGCAGGCGGCAGCCAAAAACGACGACAGTTTTGTGTAGTTGCCTCCAGGTGGCCACACGTGTGTGCTGCAGGTGTAACTTTATTTTTGTTCTGTGCGACTTGCGCCACTAAGTTCCAGCTACCGGCATAATACATATATTTTTTAAGAATGTCTTCATGACAATGTTGGGGAGCTGTTACAATTAAATAATTGTGATGTTTTTAATTGCGATCAATTGCAAAAACTAAACAAAAAAATCGTTTCATCCCTAGTCAGGGGTAGAAGATTGTACAAATTTGTTACTATAACCTTAGTAGTAACATTTAAAGCTATGTATAAAATCCATCTAACAAATTCTGTTTGAAGGTGTAACTTGCTGCCTGTAGAACAATAGTCTGGTAAACCAGCCCCTCGTGCTTCTTTTTCATTTTGTACAGAGGGTCTGGCAGTGCTGTATTCAGAAATGGGTTTTTCCTGGAGGTGTGGACTCTGCTTTAGTTTAAAACAAGTGACTGCCTTTACCCAATCACTAACGTCTGGTCATCAGGTGTGCAATTAGCCTGCCTATGCATTACAATTCAAATGTTGCACACAAAGTCAACGTCATCGCTCACAAACACTCCCTCTGTTCGCTGATTGGCTAGGACTGGCTGGTACCTAATACAGAAATGTCAATGGCAACATGGCCAGACCTTGTGTACAAAATGAAATAAAGTACGACGGGCTGGTTTACCAGGCCAATGGAATAGCATCACAGACTTCCTACAGTGATTTCACACCAGCAGCATAAAGGTACCTGCTCCCTCAGCTAGCCTGCGGCTGTTGTAGATATACAGTGCAGAGCATAGATGAAGCGTCATCATAATACCCACAGACAGCAGATGCAGTGGCGTTATGCAGAGCCAACACTGCCACTGATGGGCTTAGCACTGGACTCCAGCCCAACCTAGAGCAAGCCACTGAGGGGTTGCAGTACTGGAGAGCAAAAAGCAGTCATGCCCATGAAAGCCAAGGACATTTTCAGCATGCCAGCAGAGAACTGCTCATTTGTTAGATCAGCAACAAACCGTAGTTGGCCACACTCACATAGGCACGAGTACAAACACAAAACACATTTATACACTGTTATGCTGAGAACACTTAAACAAACTGCCGTTTTGCAGTATGTAGTTAAATGTAAAGCTATGTTATATGTTATATGTATAATTGAAATAATGGAGTCTTGCATCTTCCAAGCTACAGAGGAGACAAATCATCCTTCTTGTGTTAGTGGTAAGTTCAAAAGACAGCATCTATGACGGTATGGGGGGGCAGTAGTGCCTTGGTTATGGTGTGCTTATTCATCTGGAGAGTTAACATTAATGCTGAATGATATATATATATATAAGTTTTGAACAGCACAAGATGGCACACACACATCACATTTTGATGGTAGACCTTAAAGGTGTACTTCCACGAGAAACCGTTTAGTACTTGCTCTTTTGAAATATGATAGGTCACCCCGAGTTGCATATGCATGCTGCATATCAAAATGTTTTTCTATCCCCGTTTTCTATATCAGTCAAAAGAAGACAATAGGCGGAAAAACGACCTAATGCGAAAAGGGCCTTCGGCGTGACGTAGACGTGGAAATACATATAAGAGAAACTGACCGAATGGGCTTTAAATGATGTTAGCTTGTGACTGACTCGCATACGATTAGCAGGCTAGTTGAATGACTGAACTGCATTTAGCCGGGCAACTGCACTGTTTTGTCATGCAAATATTACCATTCTGAAACGTTCATTGACAAACGGTCAGGAAGCGACTGTGCTTGTGCCATCTCTCCTTCCTCTTCGGATTCAGGATCAAACACATAAGGCTGTATCTCCGTAAACATTCTGTGTGCAGTTTTAGCGCTGTCAAGTTGACTTTTCCCCTTTACCTTACTCTGCTATCAAGTTGACTGTGGGGCAAAGGAAGCTGCAGGGAGCGTGTCACGCCTCTGGTGAAATCGTGTCGTTCTGCCGGCCCCACCCCCTCCACCAAACTAAAACAGCCTGAAACAGAAGCACTAGAACATTTTTTTAAAACCAGCGCACAGGGCAATTATTAATACTAGAGAACACCGCAAAATTAATGAAAACACGATGGAAGTACACCTTTAAATATTACCAGATAATGAGGTCAAACTGCATTCTATACAAAATTCCAACAGTGTGGCTCCATCATAAGGGCAACCATGATGCTAAAATGGCCAGTGTACTGTCCAAATCTGCCACATTTTAACCATAATAAAAAGGAAAACATGATGAAGAAGACACCTACCAATTGGGCTGCTGAAATCATGTCAAAGACAAGAAAGAAAGCCCTTTTTATATAAAATCATCTTGTCAGTTAACATAATTAACTGTGAAGTGCCCTCTGCTGTTTTTTCTTTAGTCTTACTCAACTTTTCCTGCCTTTTATTGACACTGTCCCAACTTTTTTGAGACACGTTGCTGGCCTAAAATTTGAAATGAGCATAAATATCCCATACAACAACAAAAAAATCCAGTTTCAATAACCGATATGTTGTCCTTGGACTATTCTCAAACACATATGTTGCTTGTATGTTTTGACAATTATAGCATTTCTTTCTTATGAACATTTAACACAACTTCCCAACTTCAACGGAATTGGGTTTGTATATTTATGATGTTTTCAGCTGTATAAGACGGTATGAGTGATGATAGGATAAGGCAAAATAAGTTAGCTTAATAAACGAACTGCTGGTTTGCACCTATGTTGGTTTGTGGATAAAACTAAAAAAACTAAAAAAAAAAAAGTGCAGACACTGCAAAAGCACGCTCAAAAACTCTGCACCACATGTGCACTGACTTTTTTTTACGCCACGTTTGTGCGCGCACAACTTTGCACGCAAGTATATCCCAGGCTTTATAGCAAGTTTGGCACAATCTCCCAAATCACGCATTCAGCATCTGACATGACAGACTGTTGCCCCCTGCCAGGCCTGGGAACAATGATTGGTGGTTTGACAATCCTCCAGATCTCAAAAATAGAAGTGCCTCAAACAAGCACTTCACAAATTGTGCTGTGAGCTTCGAAGAGCTTTTCACTGACTGAAAAGTTGAAGGAATCGCAGGGTCGCTGGTTGGAATCCAGCTCCTCCTGACTACGTCCTTGAGCAAGACACTGAACCCCATACAGCTCCCAATGTGCTGGTTGGCAACTTGCATGCCAGCCCTCCGCCATCAGTGTATGAATATACGTGAATGTGAAGCACTGAATTATAAAGCACTGAATTATAAAGCACTACTATACTACTGAATTATAAAGCATTACTAAACTGTATACTATACTATACTATCACTATATACACATTAGAATACATGCCATTTGCTATTTTCACCTAACTCACAGCTGTCACAGTCACAGCTGAAAATATGTGTTTAACTATATATTATTGTATAAGATTTCCTTTAGAATCTTTGTAATATGCACATTACATTTTCGCATAATGCTTTTGCTATTTTCCTAAGATAAAGCATAGTAGTTACTGATAGCATCTACAGACTCCTTAGCGAGTTCGGCACAATCTCTCAAATCACGCATTCAGCATCTGACATGACAGACTGCTTCCCCCCTGCCAGGCCTGGGAACAGTAATTGGTGGTTTGACAATCCTCCAGATCTCAATAATAGAAGTGTATCAAACAAGCACTTCACAAACTGTGCTGTGAGCTTCGAAGACCTTGTCACTGACTCAAAAGTTGAAGTAATCACAGGGTCGCTGGCTGGAATCCAGATCCTCCTGACTATGTCCTTGAGCAAGACACTGAACCCCACACAGCTCCCAATGTGCTGATTGCGTGCCACCCCTCCGGCATGAGTGTATGAATATGTGTTAATGTGAAGCACTGAATTATAAAGGACTTTGGACCACTCTACTATAATATCACTATATACATATTAGAATTCATGACATTTGCTATTTTCACCTAACTCTAAGTCACAGTGGAAAGTGTGTGTTTAACTATATATTGTATAAGATTTTTTTTAGAATCTTTGTAATATGCACATTACATTTTCATATAATGCTTTTGTTATTTTGCTAAAAGTAATCAGAGTATTTTTGTATATAATGTGGTGTTTTATACTGCTGTACGTTGCTTTAGGGGAAAGCGTCCGTTAAATACTATAACTGTAACCGCAATATGTCTATGTGCTGAACAGCAGGACATAATGAGAAGATTAAATACAGAGTGTCAAATTGCTTGTTGTTGGAAAGAAACAATAATGTACAACAACAATGAATCCATAAATCATAATCATTAATATTTGACTTTATAAACCAACTTTGGATCTCAACATCCACTTTAGAGAAACCAAATGTTAAAAAGTCTTTAAAACAAAATTGTTTTAGTTACAAACAGTGAAGTATTTGTGAAAAAAAGCAGGTAAACAATAAGCCAGCTGTAAGAAAGGTGGGTAAAGTATGCATATCCTTCACATTAGATACCATAAAAAGACAAGTAAACACTGTTTTGTAATTTAAAGAGGTACGTACCACATCAACATGCATTTACCCTCCACTACACGAGTGGTTATACAAACAATAAATGGCAGAACCCTGCAGTGTTTAACAATCCCAGCAGTGAACAACATTATATTTTCACTATATAAAGCACTTTATTATCCCACTGGATTGGAAGATGCTTATCACGCATGGTGAAGATTTGCATTATGTTTTTTCTATGTAATTGTTGTCATAGCGAGTAAAGTTTGGCGAGGTCTGTGGTGCCTTAAGACAGATGAGTCATATCTATTTTAGATGACCTCTCTCAGATCACCTGCTGGGGCTCCTCCCCCTCACACTAGCTCGGGCCAACTCAGCTGGACATGACTGCAAAGTCACACACTCATTTCTGTCTACATAGACATGTACACACACGTTTGTTTGTGAACACTGAGCATGGTGCTTTCAGAACGATGAGCATTATAAAGTAAAGCATTGCAACCCTATAAATTGTGTCTGTGAATAAATGCTGATGCTTCCCATTCATTTGTAGTGTGTGGTTTAGTGTTTTATACATGTGAATCTACTGCTTTAAAATATTATGCTTTATGCTTTTAACGGCATAGACGTTTACAGTTAGCTGACTGCGTAAGAGCTATCTTCAACACAGAGGTGTATACAGTTTGGTCCTCTGTCACCTGTAATGTGCACTGTTCCCCCTTAATGTCATGACATGCTGGAACACATCTGCAAACTCTGAACACCAAACTACAGTCATTCCAGACTCAACATCATATTATGACAAAACCTGCTTTATAAAAGATGATAAGCAATTGCAAGCGTTCTAGATATCTGGGGGAGACCTAGAAGATCACTCAAAGATTGCAAACATCGACCACAGCCAAATGCTGTATCTCACAATGTTCATTAACATAAAAGTATAGTCATCGAGCCATGCCACCAGAGCCAGTCCAAAATGTCATAGGTTCTTCCTCCTCCTATACTACATCTTTTCTTCAGCTTTCATGAAAATTGCCACAGCTGTGTAATCATACAGACAAAACAAACAAAGCTCACCAAAAACATGGTCTCAATGGCAGAGGGAAAACGTACACTTGTTAACCACAAAAATACACTTGTGACCATCTACTTTCTTCTTAACATGCCTGCACTTGGCATCATACTTAGAGAGAAATACTAGCTCTGCCATACAAGGTTATGTGAGCCTACAAGGACAATCCTGCGATCCTGCGGTCACAGGTCCCATATCTTAACCGCTAGGCCGCCACTGCCAAAATATCCAATCCAATCTACCCCTACAAACCAAAATATCAGCTTAACCTACTGAAAGCCCACACAAACAGCTTTAGAACTACAACACAGACCGAGAATAGCCTACTTAGATATAGGTCATCCACAAAGTAAACTATGTCGTTACCATAATGGAACAAAGAGGTATACATTCCTAAAACCCATCAATACCAAATACTATGCAGATAGATATACAAGGCAGACCTTAGCAGCTGATTCTAATGTAATATTGAAAGCTTTGTAGTTGTAGGCAAATGTTCAATAATTTCTGTCAATAGTTAACATGAAGTGCAAACTGTGTATGAATGTACAGTCATGTTTTACTAAGAATTATTGGCAAATGTGAATAACCGCAATACATGATCCTAATACATAGCCTACCCACAGGTTAAGAGAAATGAAATCCGAATGTTCAGCACATTACATTAATATTCAGCACACAGTATGCTGACATTACTTAAACTAAAATGAAAGTGCCATGTGCTTTTAAACAATTTGCATTGTTTGTGCATTTTGACTGAAGGTAACATAAAGGACATGTATATAAATGCGAATAAAGTTATAAATGAGCTTGTTTTGCCCATAACTCCTACTTAATTGTAGTGAGCGATCTCTATGGCTCTGGCATATACAAATAATACTGTGGATTTTTCTATGATTTAACTAATGGTCCCTTCCCCCTTCATAGAGCACAGCACACAGTCTGCTAAACTATTTGAGTATGCTACACTCATTCATGCTATTACTCAAAATCTACCTTTTATTTTTATTTTACACAATTTATGTAATTACCTTGAGTCTATTTTACTGAAACAAGCAAGAGGACACTTCTCAATACACAACACACCAGCACATCTGCAGATCTCTAGTCTTAAAAATAATAGGTTTGACTCTGTCACTATGGTGGGGAGAGTGATATCTCAAAAATACTACTGGTGTGTCCCCCTGTTCTATAAACATCTGCAGGTCTATTCTCTTCTTATAACTAATAATGATTTATAAAAGGACAACAGAATAACTCCAGTGCAGATCAAATGAATCACTTAAACATCTTTTCAACTGTGATGATCTAATATTCCAAGAGTCACTGTTGGGCCAGCATTGAACCATAACGGATGTGTAACGGATGCCTGCTAGCTTACTGTAGCTGTGTTTAGATGTGGTAAACCTCGTTCACAATGATTTAACAGACATGCTAGACAGTTGACTGGCAGCTTGGTTTGTATGCATGACCCAACCTAGTGTTTCTGTGAGTTCATGGATTTGAGCCTGGGGCTGGACTGTGTGGGATGACCTCTATTACAGTGCAGTGGTGCTGAGGCCAAGATAGGAGTGGAGTTTAGAGGGGTCAATGTAATGGACATGGTTGTGAAATGTTAGTAAACCTCCCTCCTGCTGCCTTAAGAGACCTGCTGGTCAGTTGACTGGCAGTCTGGGCTTTCCTATCAACTAGCTAGTGCAGTTGACCCCTAATTTGGAGTTACTGTGAGGTCACAGGGTCCAGTCTGAACCTTAATTGTGTGGGGTGACTTCTGTTACAGCAACAGTTTACAAATACGTTCAGACCACCACTGTCTCCACATGGACTGCAAAAATAGTGCTTTACTGTAAAAGCAGCTGTATCAAAGCATTTTTCCTCGATTAAAGTCCTATCAGAGCAAGCCAAAATGTCAGACAGCAACGGCTTTGCTTTTCTTTGCCAGAACACACTTTATTTTCACACTACATCAAGCCTTCTCAGGAAGAACGGGCACACACCTTAGTCTATGGCATGAGCTTTACAAGCAGCAGCCCGTTAAATAAGGAATGATGTGCAGTCAGTGAATGACAAGAGCTTCCCTTTATTTTCCTGTTTACTCTCTGAGCTGGACTGTAAACAATACACTTATACACTGTGACGTCAATAGAAAACTTGGCTGCCTTATCTTAAAACACATTATACCTAATTATCTCCTGGCCACTGTGCTGATGACACAAGCATGGAGCCACCTTCAGTGAGTGACACACAGCACCACATCATACACACACTCTCAAAAATATGGGGACAGTAGGGGTACAAATCTGTATCTTAAGGTACAATAAGTATTAATGTACCACAGAGGCTAGTATTTGGACCTTAAGGTACTGATGTGTACCCATTCAGCTCTGGAGAAGGTACAAACTAGTTGTAAAACTGTGGTTAAAAGGTACAGTTATGTGCCTTTGAGGGTACTGCCGGTGGGGCAAGCTTTGTACCCCTAAAAGTACAATTCTGTACCTTCTTTTCTGAGAGTGTAGACAGCCATGCTGTGTTAAGAAGAGGACAGGATGAGGGGCCAAGGCTGGCCCTGCAAACAAACAAACACACACACACACACACACACAAACACACACACACACACACACACACACAAACACACAAACACAAACACACACACACACACACACACACACACACACACACACACGCACACACGCACACACACACAAACACACACACACACACACACAAGGGTGAGGATGGGGCCTTCCATATATTAGCTGATGCTGCTTTGGCTTCCAGCCTAGCTGCTTAGATTAGCTTCTCCCCTCTCTCTCTCTCCCTGTAATGGCTCATGTGCCATAACTCAGCTGCAGCAAGCTGATACGCCACTACAGCAACAAAGACGATTTAAAAAGACTGTCACACCATTCTGACATCTTAGAGGGGGAGGGAGAAAAAAAAAAAAATCTCGCTTGCTCGCTTAATTAAGAAATGCATGCAAAGAAAGTCATCCCCCTCAGCAACAACACCAACCCCCCCACACATCCACCCACCCTTATCTTGGTCGTGCTGCATTTTTAATCAGATGATAATGACTGGGGAACGGAGAGACCATTTGAGCATACTCATGAAACATTTTTGCTTCATTAAAAATGTAGTTGATGGAATAACAGGTGCAAGCCGACACACACACACACACACACACACACACACACACACACACACACACACACACACACACACACAGCCTTTCTTTGGGCAAAGGGGCACAGCTTTTAAATGAGCTTCTTCTGCACAATACACACACGCACACACACACACACCACCCCCAGAGAGAGAGAGAGAGAGAGAGAGAGAAAGAGAGCGAGAGAGAGAGAGAGAGAGAGAGAGAGAGAGAGAGAGAGAGAGAGAGAGAGAGAGAGAGAGAGAGAGAGAGAGAGAGAGAGAGAGAGAGAGAGAGAGATGCCTTCAAAGGGTTGGCCAGTTCTGTTGATTGTTTTTTTTCAATGGAGCAAATACTACAGCAATACTATTTCACTATGTTATGGGGTGGTTGAAAAGAGAAATGTTACAATCAGGATGGTGTTCTCCAAAATATCATTGTAGATACATTTCTGTTTGTGGGTGATCCTGACTGTGACATTTGAGTACTGCCAGTAGTATGCCACAAATATATAGAAAAAATAACTTCAGTAAAATATAACTTCATGACAATGATACATACATATCAACATATTGATACACATAATACATTTGCTATACTACTACTATCAGGATGTGCATATAAACATTCTAGCAATGTTTATCTGCACCTGTAGGGTGTTGTTAAGGTTAATGCTTGAAAATGATACATTGACCTATTATTGTAAATGAGTTTGGCAAACATAACCTAATCTGACCCAGTGATGTCATGGGAAATAAATCGAGCCGCAGATAATATAACACTAAGCAAAGGCATTACGTATTCATAATGGAAAAGAATTCCCAAGGCAGAATTCACGTGTCTATTTTAGGTCTGTGCTGCTTTGCTGCTACTTCAAGGCTGCATTGACATGCAACATCTAATGCAGCTTGTGGTTGCACTGTTAGCCTCCATGCATAAGCAAATACGACATAATAAACAGCCAGAACCACGTCACTGTCCCTGTACAATTAAAGCCACTAGCTCAGAAATTTAAACCTCTTCACCTAAGGTCTACGAAAGGTTAACCTCCAAAAAAATCTTAACAAGGTCTTTGAAAGGCTGACCTCCAAACAAGACAGAACAAGAAGAAACAACTTATGTTACCTGTGATAATACATGAAATCCACTTTAGTTGTTCAAAATACAATATAAAGCAATTTGACTGACTGAATAAGATTGTGTAAAGTCTAAGTATTAAGACTGATTAAGTAATTTTGATACATATAGGCCACTTTTCACCAGAGGTCTGGTGATTGTAGTTGATCATTATTAACAATCTGAGTCAGGCCTACATCTCATTGTTTTCTGTATACAGTCTACTCCATGGGTGCACCGTTAATACAGTCAACAGCCTTCAAGGCAGAGAACAACAGAGATCAAAGCAGTCACCTAGGGAAAACTGACGACTTGAGCAAGACTTAACTATTTCTGTACGTCTCAAGGCAGGCCGCCGTGGATATGGCCCTTATAAATGCATCAAAGGATCAAATGCATTTGCATCAAACAAGACAGCCCCTTCAGTTGCAGCATGACTACCAAGCTAAAAACAACTGTATCTGTATCATTCAGCAGCATATCTAAGATGGTATGTATTATCATTAAAGAGGAACTCTTATGAGAGTAGTCCCAGGAAATCTCGCAGCATCTCTGCGGTCAAAGACCTGTAGCGGCTAGTAGCAATCAAGGACGCCTATTTGTAAAGACAGTTTGTCAATATCACCATAACCTTATTCATTATCCAAATGTGACCTCCTGTAAAGAATATATTTTCTAATAATTAAAACGCATATAATGACAGACGTCAGGGTAGATGAATTGGGAACTGCACGGGACGCTGTGCGTAGAATTCTACCCAACCACATCTTACTTTTATGATGACTTTGCTGGGAGTAGCCCTATTCACTGTGCTCTATCACCAATCTACAGTTTGTCATTGTAATGTGTCATAGTCAAATCAACCTTCTACTAAAAATCTCGATTACGTTTCAAATTAGTTCACAACTATTTCGAATGTAAACTGTGATTGCAGTTGGGGACCACTTATTACCTTGGCCTGAATGATTCATTAGCATATATGTGTCAAAACTTTATCCAACGCTTAGGTTAATTTATGACTGCAATATGGAGGCTAATCTACAGTCTTAAACAATTACATTAATTCAAATATATCATGCAAAAAAAGAGATACTTTATAGTGCACAACACACTATTTCTATTCAGAAACACCAATGAACTTGAAAATTAAGGCTTCGCTTTTACTCAGCACTGTAGGTGATGCTTTCCTTCGCACTACAGTGCTAATCGCTATTCGGACGCACATGCATCATCTCCAAATCCACGCGGCCAACTTACGTCTCTGAACCGATTCCAGTGTTTGATCTTGCGACTGTATTGGGAAATGGTGGACAGCCACTGCTCATCTTCCATGAAATTCCCTGTTTTTCCGGGTTCATTTGCTGTCTTCACTTCTCCTTGCGCGGAAGACCCCAATATCACCACAACCGCGACCAGAATGCTACCTAAATGGATGATTTCCTTCATCGTTCGGTGCTTGTTGATAGGCCGATAAACTAACAAACGTTCATGAAGGTGTTCTTTTATGCGAAGGAGATGGATGCTGAGTCCACAGTGAAATGTGACCTGATTACGGGATGCTCTCTCGTAGGCTGCCGTATGAGAGAGAGAGAGAGAGAGAGAGAGAGAGAGAGAGAGAGAGAGAGAGAGAGAGAGAGAGAGAGAGAGAGAGAGAGAGAGACGTATTATAAAATTCCACACTGATGTACATGATGCTTAATTATGGATTTAATCATGTTTCCATGATGTAACCACCTGTCTAATCGTAATCCAAACAGACGTCTTTAGTGACAGAAAACTGGTGTTTAGATTGACACAGCACTGCGCAGTAGGCGACTGTTATATCAGAATTATGAAATGACAATGGATGTCACTGTTTTTTTTTAATCCCATCTTGTTAATGGCCATGCTGGAATAATGATTACTATAGAAGATGGAAATATGCGAAATTGTACACCAATAGTTTATCAATCTTAAAAAAACCCTTAAATAAAGTCAAACATGCAGATGAAACACATGTATGTTGCAAATATGAATATTGTCAATGATGTGGGTACACAGACCTTGAAGGGGTGCAGCTAGAGGTGGAAGGTTATTATGATTCTAACAACACAACATTGATAGGGGCCCTTTGGGGACACTATATTATATATTACTAAGCCTTTTACCTCTTTGTCAGTTAATTAGCAAAAGTCTACCATGGACAGATACATGATCATCCGGCTGTATTAACAGCAACCTTTACATGCAGATTTTATCCACCTAGCAGACAGGATCAATTTCAGTACAATTTTATTACACACCTTTATACAAAATAAGTCCATTAGACTGTATTTGAAAGGCTCATTGGCTGGGCTTAATTGTTCAGTAAATTATCACAAAAAATACAAACATATAGGCTAGGCCTACTTTAATTTAAGAAAGTGGTTTGGATCAACCACTACAGGGTTTTAAGTACATATACAAATCTAAATCATATGCTACACAGAGCAGGCAGAATAGGCAAAATTTAAACATTAATTGATTCCATCATGTCATCCTACCTTGAATGGTATTAAAAAAATGACACGCACACACCTATACAAAGTAGAGAATCAGGGGGAAAATAAAAAATAAAGTTTCACCGTTATCCACAGAGTTGTGTAAATAGCAGAACTGCAGCAAAAGTCAGGCCTGGTCTTGCTCAAAGCAAAACAATTCATGCATTAGGTCCCAGAACATATCCAGCGCTGACCTGCATGTCAAGTGCATCTCAAATACTACAGTCAACACTGATTTATAAGTGATATCTACATAGGAATTCCTATACTAAATGCTCCCCGTTTACAGCCTCCTGTACAGCCTCCTGTTATAGTGTGTAATGGTGAATTTATTCCATTCGCCACTGCTGCCATATTTCAAAATTGAGGTTACAGGTCATATTATCTATTTTATGTAAATGTATAATTTATCATCAGGACTTAATCCAAAGGTTTTACATGAAACGAGCTGAGGGTTAGAGCACCATGTTTCATTTGTCCAATATCACTGCTTCGGGTTCCTCCTCTGAAGCACTAATCAATTTCTGCCTCCTTCAGCAATAAATCAAACCCTAATGGCAACAATATTTAAGAGCCCAGACACTGAAAGTAAAAAATAGCAAAACCTTGATGCCTCCAAACACCAATGTATTCTCCAAATCATGCTTGCGGTTAATTATGCCAGTGGAACTGGGTACTGTAAAATGTTCTGCTATACCCTCTTCAAAGACAGGACACTGCTGTTGTTTGCTAACATCTTGCACTCTTGACTGAGCTATAGTGACACTTTAGATTCAATGGCAGCTGCAGCTATGGAATAACTACAACGAAGTCATTTCTCAGGGAGGCATGTGGTTTCCATGGTTACTGCTAAAGCGGTCGAGGGACTATATTGCCACCTTCTCTCATGGGCCATTAATATGGCAAAGCTTGCCACTTTAAAACATCACTCTAAATAGTCATTTACCCACACAACCTTACACACCTTCAAAACTTTCATATATGTGTGTCTGTGTGTGGGGTGGGGTGGTGCAGGTATGATCAATGTATGATTCAAAATTCAGCCTCATTTCCAATGAGGTATACGTATTTCAAAGTCTCCAGACTTTTCATGCTATCACTGATGTTAAGTACAAATGAACCCTTCAAATATACCATACACGTTTGCACATATATGTTTAAAGGTGTGTGACTGCACATCTGACTGCACATCCTTGTACATGGCCTTTGGGTACCTATAGATGTGTTGAATAATGATGTGTCCTCTTTTAAAGCAGAGGAGAATTCAGTTAAACAGTTAGAATGGCTTCTTCCATGTTGACCCAAGCGCAGGCACTACAACAGCTCTGGTCTGTGTCAGCACTGTACTGCACTGTCAACGGATGATCTGCAGGGTGATTCAGAGATCACTGGGCATCAAATACTATCGTGGCTCACTGTTGCCCTCTACTGTACATTACATTTACAGACTTGTATTGCTGAAAGAAGAAAATGGCAACTTATCCCCCTAGCTCTTGTAAAGGTGTGTAGAGTGTATAATAATTCAGTGAAATATGTAAATGCACACAAAAAAACAAGAAAACAATCCTGACTAAAGTGTAAAGGACTCTTGATGATGATCTACAGGCTAAAATAACAACTTTAAGGGATTACAAAAAACCTCTCATCAGTGCTCAGTGTTTGTCAAACAAAAATAACAGGACTGGACTGCAATGACTTGGACACATTTTTCACATGTTGTCTTTATTTGCCAAGAGTTGGCTAGGCTAAAACTATAGATGTAAAAGTAATGAAAAATCAATGTCGTTAATACAAAAATGTATTTTAGAAAATGCATTTTTTCAAGCAAACGTTGTGCAGAATTCCTTATGGATTGGCATCACATGATTTTACTCATGAAACGCAATGCAGACTGAACTAAAAACACAAAATTAAGATGATTCAGTTTTAATAAATACAGACTCTCATTTCAGCAGTCATTTCAGAACTCAGCTAGCTACCTACAACCATACAGGGGAACAGATTCAACAAAGAAATTACACATTTTATAATTTAATCTCAGTTGTTTCCGCAGAGTCCAGACACTGTGCACATAGATAGAGCTTCCGTTAAAAAATCATACCATGTGAATTGGCTCCCCTGTCCCAGAAGGCATTGCGGTTTTGAATAAAGTCTACTACACTTTTCGAGTGAGGAATGGTAGTATTCACTTTAGCAGCCTCGTCTACCATCTGAAATGACAGATGCCCGCTATGCATCCTCCTATTGCAGATCTCCTCCGGAACGAGCACAGTTTGTCCATTTTTGTTTTGTTGTTTTTTCTCCCCCCAATTCTGAATTTGACTGCTACCCTCGCAGCTTATCCCTGTCTGATTAAAGCCAAGACTGCCGGTGCCCATTGTCTGATGAGCGTAACCCTGAAGTGAATGATTTGTGATCTTCAACTTCTTAAATATACCATCATGTTGTTACCTTGATTCGGCCTACACAGATCTTGAAAAATAGAATCAACCTGTGAGGCAAAAGATGCATTGCATTATGTATGAGTAAAAACTGCTAAATACACCGTAAAAAGTGAAACACAGAACTAACCTTTAAAGAACGTAAATGTGCTGCGTAAATAGATTTTTTAATGTTGGTTTAACTAAACAATGCCATGTACATTATGAACATACATGGCATTGTTAAAGCTGCCGTCGGTAGGTCTTCAAAATTGCAGGACCTTAGCCTGAAAATTAAAAAAAAACAAAAAACAAAAAAAAAAACATACAACATCCACGTCCCTCCCCCACCCTTTCCTGAGTTTATAAAAACGACCCTCCCCTTCCCCTTCTACAGACATGCTAGTGCACGTGACGGCGAGTACACAGGTGGGAGAGTACTGTGTCCACAGCAACAGCAACAAGCTTTAATTTACAGGGGCTACCACTCACCTTTTGCCCTGATAGGTTCCCAACTGCTGTGAGCTTGGTAATTTTACAAAACCCACTTCAATTCCATAAACTGCCTATTTTATGTACAGCCTGTCAGAAAATTGTGACAGTTCAGACAAATACATTAAAAAAATGCTTCTGCAGACCTATCAACGGCACCTTTAATTTAAGCTAATGAAAAAACATCATGCAGCACATTGCCTTATTTTTGATTCTTAAGTTAATTCTTATTTGCACTTATTTCAGTGTACGTTTAGGGTAAACATATCTCAATTTAGTGGAGTAGAGACAGTGAATACATACCTTTATTTCTCTAGGCAACGTCTATCCGTGTAGCAACACCTGGATGTCTGAGAGCTTTGAACAGCTGGGAGTGCCCATCTTCTGGGCCCTCTGATAAAGGTCTGAATCTCCAAAGTAGCGTGCTCGATATAGAAGGCCCTCCTCTGAAAAACAAGTCAGTCAGTCTTATTTATATGGTTAATTTTTTTGGACAGAGTACAACAAAAAGCATTTTAATACAAAAAAAAAAAACAAAAAACAAAAAAAAAACACAGAGACAAAATCAAAGAAATATGAGGTTAAAATAGTCCACTGACCAAACTTCACAAGATCTAAAATAATGTAATGTCATAATTCATATCACATACGCTATTGGCATTATTGATGTTGTTCTATTTATCTATTCTATAAAATACAAAGTAATTGTTTTGGGTAATCAGCTACATCTAAAGGATAAGTAAATTGTACATGTGCTACCAAGCTCATGCTGCTTTAACTAAGATTACAATCACAAACACCTGAAAAATGTAGCTGATAGCTGTATGATCTGATGTGGTGGCATTGTAGTTCTTGGTAAGCATGAACCTGATGACCTAGAACCTGATGACCTAGAGTTGTACCATGGCAGAGCCTTGTCAAGTCTACTGTACGTCTAAGTCTTAGCATGATTATAAACATGGCAATGAAAAGCCCCTGACTTTCACACAATGTTGTCTTGATATGCTCAAAAAATGCAGCAGGCATCTACAAATAACAACACAATTGTGATTTGGTGGTCAGTCACCATCATAAAATGCAAACGCAAACTAAAAATGGTGCTGGTGGAGGCCGTATCTGTCTGTGCCTGGCAAATTGAATTACATTCCAGCGTACTATTTCTGTGAATCAGACTGAGACAATGCCTTCTCATGATGCACTGCCTGTTCTTTGTGTATGTCACCTCCTAATTGGTTTGGTGTCCCTATAGCCCTGGATCAGTAAAAAGGGAAGCAAACACATCTCCACTAACTCATAAACAATGCCAACCAAGGCCATGCATAAACAGCTGCTCTAGCTCAAAAACAGGCACTACACAAAATGAACTTTATTAATGTAAAAATAAGGTTACCCATATGTCACCAGGGCTATATAGCCACTTAGCATACACCTTTATGACCTTAATGACCTACAGCCACAGTGAAGTATGGATGACGTTGAACTTTTCCTTGAAATGTCAAAGCTTGGCTGTTGTTAAACTTAATGCTAGGCTATTGTCTAACTCGGGCTACTTGGCTGACTGCAGGCTGCATCAAGAAGCCTTAACACAGCCTTCGTTTCACAAGAACAATGCAGAGGCTTAAGGCTCAGTGCCATTACCTGCTTGTCACCAATGAAGGCCAGTCAGTAAGACATGGATGTGGCCTCTGCAGGATGCTTGATATGCATTCTTTAAGTTCTGTTGCTATGGCAAGACAAGCTTATTAAAAAGCCACAGGGGCTTGTGCAGCCTTGCAGACTTAGCAGAACAGCACTAAATAGTGACTAGGGATGGAAATAGATTTTTATGATTCCGATTCCATTTTCGATTCTGCTTAACGATTCGGTTCTTTATCAATTCTGATTTGGAAAAAAAGGAGAACAAACAGGTCGATTAGCATTAACTTTGTTTAGTTTAGAAGTAACATGATCTAACAAACCCAACAGTGAGGTCAAAAGAGGCCCACAGCCTAGATAATAACAACAATAAAATACATTTTCTTCTGTAGAAATGAATAAATACAACAGCGTGGGTGCCATGTTTCCTGCTGACACGTTGCGTAACTTGTGAGTAGGAAAATTTAGTGTCTAGGCAATAGTGACTAGGCAAATTTGAGCAACTAAAAAATGACCATAAGCTAAATTGATAATATAAAATTAGAAATAGTTTAGAGAAGCATTACAGATGTTGGTAAGTATGTTTAAGTAACTAAAAAATATATATACAAAACCAATGCATTATTATTGGAGCGGTATGGTTAACGCATAGGTTGTAATCCATGATGAGCCACAGTAACAGAATCAGAAGACCATGAGCATATGGATCTGGGCAGGGCAAGAATAGGAGGTGTGTGTCCCCGATGTGACGGTCATTTTTTCCCCTGTGTGCATTCAATGCGCACCCATGACATAGCACTGTGGTTAACATATAAAATGATGCAAATTATCCCCGTAAACCTCCATTCTGAAAATTGCTGAATGTCCCTAGCCGAGCATGGGCCACTGACATGAATTGAAATGAATGGGGTTGAAACTTCATCACTCTCTCTGGCTCTTATAATGCCTCACTGGCTAAAACCCATGGGTACTATAGTGTCCGTAAAACAGTAGTAGTGTGGACATCCCCACGGGTGAGATGCAGGGCAGAAGGGCTGAACACAACTCCAAGGAACAAAGTGCCGCACTCTGCTTTATCTACCATACGATTTTTATTGTGCAACGTTTTAACCCAAATGAGTAGCCTCATAGGTTGCCTGAGAAAGACCCAGGGTCAAAACGTTGCACAATAAAAATAAAAAAAACATATGGGAGATAAAGCAGTGTGCAGTCACTTTGTTCCTTTGAGTACTATAGTGTCAGTCCATAACATGTCTCTTAACGTGTCAATGGATGAATTTTTACTCATGACACAACACTTTACCTGCTCACTACCATATCACAGACATACCTCACCCCCTCTGCATGACTTACTGTGTTGTTTCTCCTTCCAGCAGTTATTTCTTAGGTTTGAGATGTAATCATCCTCTACATTCCTCTCAACAGTCTTAAGTTTGGCTCCAGAGTACTCCTCTGTAAAGTGGTCATTCACATAGTAAGGCACCTTCAGAGTGTCCGTCTGTCTTCTGTTCACATGACCCACAGACCTGCGCAAAGATAATGAGTGAATAATAATAAATAACAAATATCTGAATAATAAATAATAATATCGAAACAGCACAATTTACATCATTCATTTCTAGGATATTGAGACAATGTTTACTGAACAATCTCTGCTGACTACACCACTGGGAAAAAGAAATATTTGATCATCATATAGTACAAGCAGTGTGTCTGAAAAAGTAAAATAAAGGATAAAGCCTTACGGGCGGTGGCTGAGGCTGTAGGGAGGATCTGCCACCATCATCTGACTGAGAGTGGAGACGATGATGAGGATGAGAAGAGGCATCAGCTGGACAAACAGGGCCAGGCCTCCCTGATGGGCAGCAGAGTTTTACTCATTAAAGATAGTCAGACACCCCATTTATACACCATTACAGCCTCACGAGCCAGCCTACATCAGATTGTGTGCCCTGGCCAGGATGGATAGGCCAGCCGCAATACACGAGCTCTGACCATTAGAACTGGACATTGTTAAGAAAATGTTCAATACACGATGTCACGTCCAATAAACAAACAAATATTTAGATATCCTTTTTTTTTTTTTTTTTTTTTTACAATTTTCAGCTTTGCCTTTACTGCTAGGCACTAGACAATAAGCAGCTTGTGTTATGGGGAAGGGCATCAAGCGTAGGGCTCCAACTCATTCACCAAATATTTTAATATGTGAAGTGGCAAAACATAGCTTACAGAAATGTATTTACTGCGGTTAAGCCATGTTTTACGATATGCATGTGGCAATAGTGCACTGTTTTAGATATTTTGCAGCACTAGTAATTTTTTTGTAAAATTTGTGACATGGCTGTAGTTTGTTAGTGTCAAGTGAAAGTGAAAGTGCCATTTTTGTCATTCTGATCACACGGCACGGCACAGCACAGTGTACACAACAAAATTCACCTCTGCCTCTGCGTTTAACCCATCACACACACGTGAGCAAGGGGGCGCCATGACAACGGCGCTCCGGGAGCAGTGCGTGGGGACAGTACCATGCTTAGAGTACCTCAGTGGCACTACTGGCGACCCGGGATTCGAACATACCTCTCTCTGGTGTTCCCTGCGGTCTGCCCTGTAGTGATGGCCATTGCGCATCCTTCCATTACTATAAACATGAACATTACCTAGAAAGACAGAGATGCCACGTTATCATTACCAGAATGATAGGCTAAGCAACTATTAGCGTGGAGTTAAATTTCAATTTCAATAAGTTTCAATGCTGAGTGTGTTCTCACTTGATGGAAAGCCACCTCCGAAAAACATGTTGAAAAGGTCCTCAGGAGAAATGTCTGCTTCAAAGTGGTGGTGGTGATGTGCATGTCCATGTCTGGATGGATGTGCTCTCTCTTCTCCATACAGATCATACTGCTTCCTTTTCTCCGCATTACTGAGAACTGCATAAGCATTCCCAATGGCTGTGCCATTCAGGAAGAAGAGTCAGTGGTGTTATTAGAATCACATGTCAGTCTTTTCTAGGAAACGGGTAATACCCAGAGAGAAATACTAGCCCGGTAAACCAGCCTCTTGTACTTCATTTCATTCTGTACAGAAGGTCTGGCAGTGCTGCATTGAGAAATTATTTCTTCCTGGAGGTGTGGACTGCTTAAGTTTAAAACAAGTGGCTCTGCCTTTACTCAATCGCTGATGTCTGGTCATCACATATGCAGTTAGCCTGCCTACGCACTGCAATTCAAATGTAGCACACAAAGTCAACGTCATTGCTCACAAACACTCTCTCTGTTCGCTAATTGACTAGGCAAAATTCTGCCTAAAACTGCAATGTCAATGAAAACACTGCCAGACCCTCTGTAGAAAATGAAATGGAGTACGAGAGGCTGGTTTACCAGGCTAGTTATCAGAATCACATGTCTCATTTCTAGGAAACGGGTAACACCCAGAGGTAAATACTACTCTCATCTCGTCTCATCTTTCTCTCTGAGGAATAAATAAGACGTATTCCTTAGAGACTCTTTCAAGATCTTACGTTGAACTCAGAGTGGCTGTATATTGGGGTTTACTGGATACAGTTTCTTAGAAGATTCATTTAAAAAGTGTGAGGCCAGATCTTACTTAAAGAGGTACTATGCAAATTTGAGTGTTCTTTCTCAACGGCGCTCCCCCTAGTGTCTCCATGTAAATGGACACTCTCGTAAAAATGGACTGTTTTCCCTTCTCCTTACCATGTGCATGTATTTTTAACTTAACTGATCAGAGTAACCGGCGAATACAAAAGTAGTCATGTCCACCCAGGTAAGTAATGTCAGAATTTTTTCAGATTTAATGTGACGCTGCTTCTCGCGATATTCGAGACTTTATGAGTCTCAGGGTGCCGGGATCTAAGAATCTAAGAAATGCTCCTCTGGGACTGCTTAAACACAACACAATCACTTCCTCACTCTCCACCTCAAGCTGGTGTGTGTTGAGCGTGGCTGCTGTGCATTACCCACGTGGGTGCAGTTAGTGAGGCCTATTTTACTGTGCAACACCTTAGGAGTCTTGAAAAGTCCTATATATGTAATGCGTTGTAAAAAAAGTGTAGTCTGACCCTGCCATTAAACAGGCACTTGAAATTAGCGCTCACCTTTGAAAGCCTCCGTGGCACCTGGCGCGTGATTTTTGTCTGGGTGAAATTTCAAGGCAAGTTTTCTGTATGCTTTTTTCAGATCATCTTCTGCCGCTTCCTTACTTACGCCGAGAATCTCGTAGTAGTTTTTACAATTCTTTATTCTGAATTAGGCAACAACCACAGAATTCACAAGTTAGCAACACATAAAGCCATCACCATTAACACAATTCAAGTATTGCAATAATCATTCATGAATCAACATGATGACTTAATGACAGTTGTGTGACTACTGCTTCCTGTAATTTTACAAATGCAATACTTAAGCAGTACCAGAGCTACCCATAACAGTCATCAGGTAAAACTGAAATTCTCTATTCCAAGTCGCTTTGGATAAAGGCGTCTGTCTGTTAAGTGTAATGTAACGTAACGTTATGTAATGTTAATTAACAGATGCCTGGCTAATGAATAATACCAACAACAGGAAATGCACCAAAAGATCACCTTTTGACTGCATCAAGCTGCTCTGAAGTGTAAGCTTTGGCCGAGTCGGTGGCACCCTCCCCTGAAATGTTCGCCTCTGCTGCTTGGCTTCGGTGTCTCAAACCAGCATCACTGTCCCCGTTGCTATTCTCTTCTGTGGAATGACTACTCCCATTCTGTTCGATAGTGTCTAGTAAGGCTGAAACAACAAACACGCTCTCGGTTAATACCCCAGCTGCTGCATCAGTATTGTTACAGGCTTACACGAGCCATCATTCGTTAACTAACGACAGCCAACAAGATAGCCGATAGATTCTGTGGTGGCGACAACAACTATTTACACTCTCAAATAGTCCTTATGTTTATACAAACAGCATTGAATATCGTCTACGTTGGAGCGCTGTTACATGTAGTTCACTTTAGCTTCGACATGGAATTTGCAATGCTTTGGTTTTTGACTATTGACTATTATTAGCAAGCCACGTTGTCGACAAGAGAAAAAACAAGATGTTATAAGCAAGCTGACATTTTTTTTACTTAGTAACATATCTTGTATCTTTCAGCTTCCGTTATCTGTAACCTAGCGTTAGCTTGTAGCTAGCTTTGATAGCTCGACCACCACACATGCATCAACATTATAATCCGTAATAACTCACCACAACTCACAAATGCGTGAAATTCCTAATAACCATGTAATAAAAACCTTAACCTTTGTTGTATGACTATTTTGAAAAGCTAACTTTTGGCAACTTAAAAATTAAAGGTCGGGTAACTTTACATAGCTGCGCCTGCGCGTTTAACAGCAATGTTCCTGCTGATAATACAGTTCCCGTGGTGTCATTACATACATTGAGCTTTGCTGGTTGGAAACAGTCTCTGTGCCTTTTCAAGAAACCTCCGAGCTTTATCCTGATCATTGTTCCTCAGTGCTTCGATTGATATATTTATGCAGCGTTCCGCTTCGTCCTTGTTCGAATCCATCACGACAGCCAAACCGAGCGTACTCAGCGAATGTTTACTGGTTGAGGGACACCATTAGATGACGTTGCAATAATTACCTTCGTCATCAACAATGGCCAGGTTTCATGTGGGCGTAAATCGTGATGACAGGAGTTGTTTGCTTAATTGTTTAAACGTTTCATTGTGAAAGTTGAACTGGGCATGTTTTAATGGTCGGTGTAGTTATTTTTGCAAGAAAACATGCAGAGGGTATCGGAAATGTATGTTAGAATAACTCATACCTTGATACGATCGGCATGCCCCCTCTTGTATTCTGGAGGGCGTCTTCATGTAGGCCTAGGTATGCGTTGCTTTGCAAACGAATGCACATCGTCCTCAAAACATGTTAGCTTCCAGAGCCTGTCTTGGGAGGTGAGGTTATCTGACACCGTAACCCCACTGTGGAGGCTGAATTATAAAGAACAGCTACGAATTAAGCATGACCAGCAAAAGATAATCTTGCTTGAACTCTCAAATCAGTTAAGTGCAATGTCAGGTGTATGTCTGCCGAGCATACCTCTTTTGCCTATTATACCATCTCCAGTTAAGGATTTCTACCGCAACAAGTCAACATTCTCTATCAATAAAGGAGTGGATGGAAATCAAAAGACTGTTGGACTGTACATAGGCACTGGAAAAAGACGCAACATTGTCTGTGTCAATGGGGATCACTTGTTAAACATGCCTGAGAAACACAAGTTGGTTGCCAGATGTTACGAGGATTTTATTCGGCAGTCTCCTCTTCAGCCTTGTATTGTATTCCACGATGGAGGCCACTGGAGAGAAATTACAATCAGGACTAACGCGGCAGGCCACACCATGGCCATTGTTTACTTTCACCCGCAGAGCCTACCCACAGACGAGATTTGTCTTCACAAAGACTCTCTCGTGGAGTACTTCACGAAAGGCCCAGGGTCTGTTTGTGACCTGGACTCCTTGTACTTCCAGGAGAGCACAATGACCCGGTGCACCCACCAACAGTCTCCTTACCAGCTCCTGTGGGGTCAGCCACATATCTATGAAGAGGTTCTGGGCAATAAGTTTCGCATTTCTGCGGATGCATTCTTTCAGGTGAACACGGCAGCAGCAGAGTCTCTCTATCAGACTGTAGGGGATCTCAGCCAGGCCACTGGCAGTGACACTCTGCTAGATGTTTGTTGCGGAACAGGTGCCATCGGGATTACCATGTCCTCCAGGGTGAAAAAGGTTATTGGCATTGAGATTATTGAACAGGCAGTGGAGGATGCAAAACATAATGCTTCACTCAATGAAGTGTCTAACTGCACGTTTATAGCCGGTAAGGCTGAAGTAGTTTTGCCTGAACTCATAACAGGTTTTGGGACAGAGGGTGGAATCACAGCAGTGGTTAATCCATCCCGAGCCGGACTACATCATCGAGTGATAAGAGCTCTCCGTAACCACCCTGTCATTCGCAGACTTGTGTATATATCTTGCAAGCCTGACGGAGAGGCCATGAGGAACTTTAAAGACTTGTGCTGTAGCTCAGAGCAGCGGAGGAGGCTCACCGGAGAGCCATTTGTACCCACAGTGGCTGTCTCTGTGGACATGTTTCCACACACACCACACTGTGAACTGGTTGTTGTCTTTGAGAGATAAGGGTTACTATCGGTCTTATGTTTTCACAACAACTTCAGTGAGCTTGACAGATGTAAAAATCAGTGCTAAAACTGCTATCGCCTGTGAACATAAATTGTGTAATAGTTAAATACAGAGGCAATCACAAATTGCTTAAATGCCATCGTCTGACAGAAGCTCCCAAGAGAAGTAGCCAACGCCAAAAACACGACCATCAGATAAGCAGGCGACCAATGAAACTGGCAGGGCAAGGTGCCATTACGCTTCCACCAATTGCAATCTTTAAAACCGACTTCTAGGGAAGAGAACCAGAGGTGAAGGGAATTGTTCAGCAAGGACAACGAATTGTTCTCTGTTCTCTGTCTGGGCTCGTTGTAGAACTGTAACATTACACGAGCATCTGCATCAGCCAAAAGTAATTGCTCTGCGTTCAGAGACATAGCATAGTACTTGTTTCAGTGTGTAGCCTGCGTCCGTGTTGTTTGGTTGTCCCAAAGGAAGGAAGGGAAAGACCCACCCGTTTCTATGGACTTCGTAAAACGTTTCTTGACAGCACTCGTCTACCTGTTCTTGTAACTAATGTGAGGCCATGTCTTGTCTCTTATGTTTTCACAACACCTTCAGTGAGCTTGACAGAAGTAAAAAATCTTATCCTGAGTGGCAGATTTAAAACATTAAGTTATGCTGCAGTGTGTATTGTTTTTACTTCACATCACAGCTGGAAACCATAATAACTACAGTTATTACAAATGGGACTAAGTTAACAGCTTCACCAAATAATAATAATAATAATAATAAACTTTACTTGTATAGCACAGTTCATACATGCAAGATGACCATATATAACCCACTCTGCATGTGCTTGTAATACTTGACTGGAAAAAAAAAGTTTAATAATAGGCTACTTAATCACTAATTTCATATAGAGTACAGTAAATAAAGAGTTTATTTTTGAATGGTTACTTTTTACTTTTTATGTGGAATTCAATCGCACGGATTAGGACTAGCTGGTTCAGCGAATGGCTGGAACAAATATTTGTCACGGCTTTCTGAAGCTTTGATGTTCAGCTCTGCCAAAGACATAGAGCTCATGTACTAACTGTACCTCTAGTGGTGGGCAGGTGAGGTTTTCTGCTTAAATAATGCTCTCTGCTTTGATCAATAAATAGATATGAAATAAAATAGGTCACTGACTTGCATATGCATGTTCTTCTACCCTGATTGCCTCCATTAGTCAATAAAAGAAATTTGATAGAAAAAGCCATGCTATAAAACCGGTAAAATAACTAAGAAATCAGTACCACTGTGGTGGTTGATTGGTTATACCAAAAAGCAGAGGTTGTCAAAGTAAAGACCTTGCCATGTTCACATTATTTGTGTGCTCATTAGAATCAGCTGGTTCACAAAATGGTTGGATCAAGGATGTGGCAAGATGTTTACTTTTTAAAGCCAGGATTGACCCCTCTGACAAAAAAGCAGCATGAATGTGCATGTGCGCACAAGAAAATCAGTCGCATGGGGTGGTGTCCTTTGAAAATGTCACATCATTGAGACAGTGACCGGTAGAAACCCATGAAATGATTGCTACAGACAAGTCCAGAGGGAAGTGTCAGAGTACATAGTTGACCAATAATCGGCAGCAGGCCAAAAAGACACAAATGAAAGGTTTGACACCACTGAACACTATGTGCTGTTGTTCAAGCACGGTTCCTGAATTTCCTTCATGAATGTAGACTAAATAGGAAGCACTTAAACACTTATCACAACATTGGACTCTTCAGCGTTTCAAAGAAAATAGGTTCCCTGAATTCTGTGATTCATAAACCCTGCGTAATGCAGTGGACACAGTTAGCACCATGTTCACGTGCACCACCGCATTCCACACGCAGTCCCTAGTGTTCGAAGCATTTGAAGTCATGCTTTGGCGATGAATATGCACAGCATATCAACATGTAGAAACAGGCTACAGAGATGGATTAAAGTTGAACCATAGGCAAAAAGAAACTGGTTCAGACAACCATGCGAATCGTTTATACTTGGCGTCCACAACGACATCATAATCCTACATAAACCCCATAACACAACACTCGGGCTTGGCAATGCAATGTTGCCATGGGGTGAGTCCAAACTCAGTATCATGACATGATGTTCTTATCTGCGCTTATCAGCGCCTTTTTGCATCAGGTTAATGACTTGGAACTGCTATCGCCTGTGAACACAAATTGTGTAATAGTTAAATACAGAGGCAATCGCAGATTGCTTATGCCATCGTCTGACAGAAGCTGCCAAGAGAAGTAGCCAATGCCCAAAACACGAACATCAGATAAGCAGGCGACCAATGAAACTGGCAGGGCAAGGTGGCATCCATTACGCTTCCACCAATTGCAATCTTTAAAACCGACGTCTAGGGAAGAGAACCAGAGGTGAAGGGAATTGTTCAGCAAGGGCTGTATAACGAATTGTTCTCTGTTACTGTGGGCTCGTTGTAGAACTGTAACATTACGCGAGCATCTGCATCAGCCAAAGGTAATTGCTCTGCGTTCAGAGACATAGCATAGTACTTGTTTCAGTGTGTAGCCTGCGTTCGTGTTGTTTGGTTGTCCCAAAGGAAGGAAGGGAAAGACCCACCCGTTTCTATGGACTTCGTAAAACGTTTCTTGACAGCACTCGTCTAGCTGTTCTTGTAACTAATGTGAGGCCATTTCTTGTCTCCACAGATTGAAACATGGTGAAAATTTCAGACCAAACTCAGAATGGAGAGACGAGGGCTGAGGACAGAACAGTAGAGGATGTATTTGACGATACTTACAAGGAGAAAGACGGTCCAAAACCGCCACGGGAAATAGTGTGGAGAAATGTTGTTTTAATGGCATTACTGCACACTGGAGCTCTGTATGGGCTGACAATTACGCCATCGGCTTCCATTCCAACGTTACTATGGAGTAAGTACGCCACATCTTTGCAAACCTTTGCAGTTTCCCAATCTTGCCGCCTGTGCCAGTGTTGGTCCAATGTTTAAATCATATGTTCATGTTGTGGTCTCTTAAGGAGATGTCACGAAACAAGTGAGTTAGACATGCAGTTATGAAATGTTATTCCATTGACGTCATCCTGGAAGAAATAGATTTTAAAAACTACAACTATTATGCATTCCCGGCATGTTCATTTCCCTATATTATGAAATTTAAAATGAGTTTTGATCAGATTTGCCTCTCACTGTTACAAGTTAAACTGAATAGTTTGGTGTCTTTAGAAAAAAAAATTGAGGCTGTGCTGCAGGATGGCTTTAAACTGTGTAGGTTCACCAATTTCAGTTTGAGACTGTGTTTAAAAATAAGAGACAGTAAGCATGTGACTTGAATGTCTGAAGAATCATCCTGCCAAAACTGTGTCCCACTGTTTCATACATTTTTGCGTTGTTTAACTGCATAATATTGCAGTCTGAGAACAATGAACAATTGGCCAGCAATAGGCGTTCTATTGTGAGCTGGACAAGCCCACAACAGTGTGGCCTTCTTCGGTGGTCTGAGGCCTGGAGAGCTCAAAGCTGTGTCTGACCACACATAGAAAGACATTCTGTACTTAGAGAGACATTCAGTCACCCGAGAGGGGGCACCAGCCAATCCCACTGAGATAAAGCCTAAATAAAAAAGCCACAACAACAACAATGTTTGGAAAAATCATTTGTTTAAGACATTTATGCCACCCCCTGCTTCCCCAACAGCGGCCGTGTGCTTCTTCATCAGTGCTCTTGGAGTCACCGCTGGGGCTCATCGGCTTTGGAGTCACAGGTCATACAAAGCTTCACTGCCCCTACGCATCTTCCTGGCTTTTGGAAACTCCATGGCCTTTCAGGTAACACCCAATGTAACTAATGGTGTGCACAAGAACAAATAATATGAGCCTATAATAAAAAGAAAAAAACATACCCGCAAGTCATATCCAATAACAACTAATAATTATCAAAATTCTAAGTTTGCATTGATAATTTGATTGATTCGTTTTTCTGTCAAGACCTTTGCTTTATTGATGGTGCACTGGAATCTGGAGAGTGGAATGATAATGACATTCCTGATTGTGCTTGACTATCCAGAATGATATCTACGAATGGGCCAGAGACCACAGGGTGCACCACAAGTTCTCAGAGACGGACGCAGACCCCCACAACGCGCAGAGGGGCTTCTTCTTCTCACACGTCGGCTGGCTGTTAGTCCGTAAACATCCGGATGTGATCGAAAAGGGGAAAAAATTGGATCTGAGTGATCTCAAATCAGATGCAGTCGTCATGTTCCAAAGAAAGTGAGTATAGGGTGTGAGTTTGGTTGTGTGATTTCAGTGGAATGTTTTCTAGTGCATCTGGGAAAATTTACATCGGTAAGAAATTTACGGCAAGTAATCATACAATCCTGATATGTCACCAATATTAAAAGAAACATGTAAAATACTGATTAAATACTAAGATACTGACTGACAGGGGGAAAAATGCTACTCAATATTTTGAATTTGACTGCACTACCAGTTTAGGCCACAATCCTACGTATAACACCTTTTAAACATTTTAGTCCACACTAACTTTTTGAAGAATTATGTGTAAAATGGTAATATTTTGAATAGGTGTTTGTAACTGTTCTACATATCACCATGACTACGAGAGTTCTTCGAGTGAGGGCAGCGATGCTGCATCCTTATTTTATCTGGTTGAAGAGGAAATGGTTGACTGGGTCAGCATGCACCTCGCATTCTGATTCACTGATAAGCCTCATCAGAGCTGTGCTAAAGCAGAGATCAGCCAACAGGCATTCAAAGGGCAGCATTTTGTCACACTGTCTATTCTGCTGGATCCAGTCCTGCTGCTGAATTTAAACCTTGACTCGAAAGAGGATTAGCACGTGTGAAGTCAGCAGTCCCCAAAACATAATTCATCTGACAGTGCAAATGCTACACTTGTCTGTCCACAGCTACTGTATGTTGAGCGAGTACATGCATACATCGTGACATATTGACGTAGGTGAGTCTGAATAGACCGGTTTGTTAAAGATAGGCGTTCTGTTTTCAAATCTCAGATCATTATCAGAATATTTCGGCACCAATGTCCTCAGTGACACAATGACAATGTGCAAAGCTACTATATCTACATCTGTGCTCTGAAGTGTCCTAAAATATAGAGCAAAGGTGAACTCGCCAAGAACGAGTGAATGCCATCAATCAGTAAGGCCATGCAAGAACTCGTACGAAAACGTGATTTTTTTTTTTTTTTTTTCCATTTCAGATACCGATTGAATTTAATTTTATAGGGCAGATTGAAATTGATGAACTGTTTTTTCTTAACCATTCTTTCACTGTACTAGTAAGTAGCCATAATTGTTCTACAGTCAAAAAAAAGAAAGGATGGGGATGTACAGCATGAATATTAATTACATTGTATTGTAACATGCTGTTACAGTGAACTTGTTTCTGGTGGAGAACTGAAATTAATTTAATATATTTTATTAATAAATGTATTTCTATATTATTCATGTCTGTGTTTTTTTTTTCTTTCTTCTTCTCAAGGCATTATAAGATGTGCGTGCTACTAGTCTGCTTCGGCATCCCCATGTTTGTGCCCTGGTACCTGTGGGGGGAGTCTCTTTGGGTGGGCTACTTTGTCCCTGGGCTCATGAGGTACGCCATTGTGCTCAACGCCACTTGGTTGGTCAACAGTGCAGCCCACATGTGGGGCATGAGGCCCTATGACTCTCACATCAACCCCAGGGAGAACATGTTTGTGGCCCTCAGCGCCATAGGTATTAACCGTTTCACGTCTGATTTTTGCACACTTTTGCATTTGCAGTTAGAGTTTTAGAGGCTTCGCATGCTAAGTTGATGCCATAAGTCTTAAAACTATCATGTTTAAAGAAATGAGTGGTTATTGGAAAGAAATGTATGTTAATGTGGTCCTCCTATCCTGCACTGAAGCATTTACATATTCAGTATACAACAAACCTTACAAACCTTAAAAAAGCCTGTGTGCTGCATGGATCTTTTCACTTTCATTTAACTTGCATTGTTTTAGTACTTGAAACTCACTGCAAGGTAACCAACATAAAATGATCCGTGCAGCACAATGCTTTTTTTTTTTAAAGATGCTTCTTTGCTTCACTTTTTACAATGTGGAAGCCATTTCATGACAAATTAAATGAGTATTTTAAATGTTTTTTTTTTTCCTTTTGGATTTTCAGGGGAAGGCTTTCACAATTACCACCACACCTTTCCTTTTGATTATGCCACAAGCGAGTTTGGTGGCGGCAAGCTGAACCTCACCACCTCTTTCATTGACCTGATGTGCTCCGTCGGACTGGCCAAGGACTGCAAGCGGGCGTCGCCTGAGATAATCATGGCCCGCGTCCAGCGCACCGGGGACGGCAGTCATAAGACAGGTTGACTGACTCTCTGGTTTCATAGCCCCTATTCACCACAGGCCAAAAACAACAACACATACGAGGATGTATTCACAGGGGGTTTGTGAATGAGTTTGCTATGCATTTTCTTTTTTTTTTTTTTTTTTTTCTTTTTTTTTTTTACAATGTGACCAGAGATTCTGAGATAAACTCTGTGAGCCCTGCAAACTAATACTGGTGATTTTGGATATCTATTTCTTCCATATTGATGATGATAAGTGAGAAGATTGGCTGATGAAAAGGTGAGACTCTCAGTCAAGTTCTAGTTAAAGACACTCTGGTGCTTCAGAGATGAAGACACCACATGTCTAGAGGTGAAACTGGTTTACCAGGGGGGTATTCCAGAACACGTTTAGTCACTTGCCTGGATATGTTAACTCGGAGCAAGTGGTAAGCTTTCTAAAAGAGTGGTTGTATGGCTTTATTTTCCCAGTAAAACAAAGTCGTAGGGCTCTTCTATTACAAGGTTTACCACTGACTTTGAGTTAACGTATGTGGGTTAGTTACTAAACCCACTTACTTGGAATACGCTCAGTTCCACTTTTTGTGGACGTAACTCTTTCTGGTCAGGCATTCAAGTAGGTCTTGTGCCATGGATGTCATTGTGGTGCTATGCAAGATATTCATTAACACATGCGTGCTATTAATCGTTCATGTGGCACTTGGAAATTACATAGCAGATCAGTAGTTTTGCATTGTGCTATTAATCGTTCATGTGGCACTTGGAAATTACATAGCAGATCAGTAGTTTTGCATTGTGAAGCTTAACATTGATCATCTTTGAATGCAGTATGTGTTACCCTTACTCGATAATAGTGTGATACTGGTGTGGATTTCCATTAATCCTTTACAGCATCCACGAATAGTTGTTTTACAGCAAAGATGGAATATGCTGCACACCTATTCATATCATTTCCTTGGTGCTCTTATAATTGAATTTGTGTCTGGTTGGAGAATTGAGATTTATTTATTGATACATTGCACAGTAGATACCTTGCGACACTTTTTTGTACCAGATTCAAGCACAATAATAGATGCCCAGTTTGGAACTCACTTTTTGTCACAGTGCATTGGCTAATATGGTCAAATCAAATACACAACACTTTCCTTGAAATAGAATTTGTACACCTCATCTGCATTCATGAAGGGACGCTGCCTGTCCCTCAGGGAAAAAAGTATGGGGAAACAAGGTAATTGTATGTATACGATACAAATATACAATAATATATTTGAAATGAACTTTTGTGCCTTATCAAATAATACATCGTTTTATGCAACACACTCTTGGTTGATTTTCCATATTGTGACACGTTCTTCAAAAGTCAATTAACTTCTTGACATCAGAACATGTATGCATCATGTCTACCAACAGCAAGGCTTTGGGTCTATGTCAGGTCATATATTACACATTACCAAATGTCTTAATTGGTGGAGTAGAAAGCTCACTGGCCCAAATTAAAATGGCAGATGACTGTTCTCTCCGAGTAGTGCTAAGGCCTACATTATACCTTTAAGTTTAACAGGAGCTTGTCCTGTTAACATTAATGGTCAATGATTCTTACTGAGTTAAACAACTGGATTTCTTTTGTATCTTTTTTTTTCAGCAAGAGTATTTTTATAGTGTTGGCCTTTTTGAGTTTGTAAGTGCCTTAATAATTGGCACAAGGAATGTTGTGTTCATTGTCAGCACCAAAAATAAAACATTTTTTTCTTGTAAATATGTACAAGTTGTGCAGTGACTTTTTGCTATTATGGCTTTAATTGTTCGACTCAATAAATCTGCTTACATTAGTGTTACATTTATTGTGTCACTTTGTACATTAGCTCCATCTTGTGGTAGAGAGGTAGTGCAAACGTTGGTGTGACGAAAAGAAGAATCATACTTCATCTATACCCACTTTCTTTTTTTCTTTATCCTTTTTTTTTATTTCTCTGCCTTCTGAAAAGGTGATCAGTGTTTTTACGGTATCTGACAGGCCTACGTTTCAGTCTGAATTGATCAGTAGGCTGGCTAAATGTGAACTGCCGTGAACAGACCACCCGCATCCTTGTCTTCTTCGCTTCTGTGTTTCTCATAAAAAAATGGTATCTAATCCTTACAAAAACATAAACTAAGTGTTACGTTGCGTAAAATATGAAACATGAAACGCAACAGATGCTAAAAATGTAGGCTACTGTATCCAGAAGAGAACAGGCATCATTTTGGGCATAAGTTGCAAAACAGGCATTGGTGACGTTTATGAGAATGTCATTAAGACATTTAAAATTCGCTTCCTGAGGTTCTAGGCGCGGTTTGCGTTTGATTATTTTCTCTTGTGCATCTCAAAGGCGTAATCTAAAAACATCCCGCAGAATCTTGCAAATAACTTTCTCTTAATCCTAATTTGCACACAAGAAGATAGGCGAATGTCAAAGAAACAAATGCTCCAATGTCTTAAAAGGTCAGACAGGGGTAACCACAAAAAAGGCAAATGGCACTTGCCTTATACTTGGACATTTGCCGTCTGAATTAAGCTATGCAAACAGCCACTCTTACTAATGCAAAAGGGGGTGATGCACACGTGTATTTATGTTATTTAATGTTAGGCTATTATGTTTTCTTTCTTTTTGGTGCCATGTCAGAATCGAATATTTTGGTTTATCCCTTGTTATTTGGCACACTATTGACTTTGTTACAACAACAATAAACAACAATAATAACAAAAACAACAACAATAATAATAGGCCTCATATTATTTTATTATTGTTGTTGGGAGCTAGTCTAGGTCGACCACAGTAAACATCTTTTAACTGAAAAGTTAAAGTTAGCAGGCTACCCTCTTTTTACATTTAAATGATGCTTTTCATGATTCGGGTTCTAAATCAAGATTGAATAGACTAAACTGAATTTTGGTCATGGATAGTATGGGTGCACCAGCTAATTTTAAAAGTGTATGCTTAGCACAAATTCAGATTAAGTGTTACGCGCGCGACAGGGTCTAACACCCTCTATAATTCATTTCGAGTGTAGGCTCATTTTCCCATCGGGCATGTTGTGAATTCCTGAGGAAAATACCTAAATAATTCGTTTATTGTCTGTCCACTGTTTAGATAGCTTTCCCATTGACATAATTTATGCTATATAGTGAAAACATTGCATTCTTCTCTTTGGCTATAGCATTTAGTTTCTAAACCAATTCTAAGAACTCGATATAGTTACTCCTGTTCCGGTTTCGTGTCATTTTTAATTTAGCTGTTAACAGGGAATGAGAGCTTCCCAGCATCTCTCTTCTGGAGACCCAGGGTGCCCTTTTGATCATTTCAAACTCTCCTGGCTATAATAGATCTGATTGGCTGAAGGAGTAAGAAGGGGAAAATCTTTAATTAAGCAGATAATCTCTTGTTGGGATGAGAGCAGCTCCATTTCAGAACCCCCCCCTGGTTTCCCACATGAGCCCCAGAGCTTCCTGAGATCTGCATGTAGGTATATATCCTTCTTGCAGAGTCGCTCGGGTTTACAGCACGCACACTTCTAATTCCTTAAATCTCAGGATGCTCATGCATTTTGAAGTCTACTACTACATTTTCATCTTAATGACTCACGTGAGGTCCTGCTGCACCTGGTAAGTAATGAAATGTTTTAACACACTAGCGAATTTATTCGTTGTTTAACATTATGATTTTTTTACAGTAGGTTTCGTTGAAATACAGCTGACACTCCAGTCAATGCACGGCCTGATAGATGAAATCTGTAGCAATACAGACGTTTGTATTTATAGTATTTAATCATTTTGTGGTGATACATCATGCCATAGTTCTTTTGATTCTGGGGATGTCTGTCATGGAGAGAACATGGCATAAAATAACTTATATTGTAAACCAAATGTTATTTTCCAAATATTTAGTGTGCTTTTAACATGCAGGTCTAGGTACTTTAATAACTCAGTTGTTGTTTCAATCAATACTTCAGGAGATTTGTACATTTGTATTACTGTTTTTAATGACATGAAACAAAAAAGGTTGGAAATGGTGTTATTGAAATATATTTAAAGACTACGAAAGCCCACATCACTACTGAAGTAGCCAAGTCAGAGGACTGATGAGAAACATTTTTTGTCTGCTCTGAGTTAATGGGCTGCTTTGTCTTCCAGGTCAGTGAATAATTTCCTGATGACTGGCCCAAAGGTAAGTCAACTGTCTTTTGATCTTCTCTGATGATCTTTATCTAAACTAGATGCCACAGACAGCTTCACACATTTGAGTTTACATGCGACATCTTTGGAGACTGATCCCCATCCTGGGAAATCTTAAAAAAACAAAGCAGTGTTATCTTATGTCCTGACCCCCCCAACCCTACTCATCAACCCCTTGCTCCACAAACTGTAAGCCTAAGTATTCTTTAACAACCATTGTGGAATGTTGACCATATTCCGGTTTGAAAATGCAGGGACTTGACTTTAGCGACAGAGTTGGACAGGGCCTTCTTCCCTAAACACGCTCAGGGTTATTGACGATAGGATTTCCTGTAGGAAATGTATTACTTAAAGTAGTGGTTTTAATGGGGGGTGTGGGGTTACGGTTGGGAAACATATCACTGCCAAAATTATTCATATTAGTCTTTTGCATCGTGTTTAAGCTTTCCAGCTGGTATAAATGGAAGGCAGTCAGTTAAGTGTCTGTCACCATACATGCTTCAATAACTTCATCACCTAATTTTAAGTACTAATTTTAAGTGTAATTCAGTGTTATGTGGAGATAACATAGTTAAGGTAGGAGCAATGTGTTGCTAAGTTGGTTGCCTTAACTATGAAGCACTGAGGAAAACACTTCACTATGTTATGTTCTGAGTGTTGTAGTCGCAGACTGGTGAGTTAAGTCTCTTCTAGTGGGTGGTCATCATTAGCAATGCCAGACACCAGTGAATGAGGTTGGGGCTTTACTCTATCCAAGGCCACTTGAGACATATTAGGATATATCTCTCAGGCTGAACAAGCACCCTGTCACTCAAACTCAAGCAAAGTGGGTCTCAATATCCTTTCGTCAGAATTACAAAATGGCCTCCACATGTGTGTCTGTGTGTGCATGTGTGTCAAATATGTAATCCTCACAGCCTGGTTAACACCTAAATAGTATATGATAAAATGAAGATTTGGGCAGTGTAAATTTGACGTAAATCACAATGTGTGTTCCTTTCTTGTGTGTGTGTGTGTGTGCGTGTGTGTGCGTGTGTGTGTGTGTGTGTGTGCGCGCGTGCATGTGTGCATGTGTGCATTTTGAACAACAGTTGTGCATCAAAACTTTGATCTGCATGTGAAGTGCTCTGGAGTCGTAACCCCCTCTTCTTGACGGTGCTTCCTCCGCAGGCCTATCTGATCTACTCCAGCAGCGTGGCTGCGGGGGCCCAGAGCGGGATCGAGGAGTGCAAGTATCAGTTCGCCTGGGAGCGCTGGAACTGTCCGGAGAGAGCTCTTCAGCTGTCCACTCACAGCAGCCTCAGGAGCGGTAAGAAAAAGAGCAAGCAAACACATGCCCTTCCATTAATATGGACCCTACCCTAAGCTTTGCATGCAGGATTACCATACCAATGCTTCAATCCCATCACCTTTTTTTCACCCTAAATTAAAGAGTGTCTCTCGGGAATGTTTCAGGTTTTAACTAAGCTGTGAAGGAGTGAAGGCATTGTGTCCTTTGGTCACACTTGATGGGGAAATGCTAGCTTTATAAAGTTGACTATCCAAAGGAAAACTCGCATTATAGAGGTTTGTTTAAGTGTGTTTGCTGTTGTCCACACAAATGCGACAAAGCCGGGATAATCCAATCACAAATTTTCAAAAGAGACTTATGCTGTTTACAGACAACAGCAGAACAGCATGTGTTAGTCTTTGAATATTGCCGGTTAAATCTCTGGGGGGAAAAGAAGACACTGGGAGTAGGAAGGAGGGATATCAGAGAGGTGTGGAGGGTGAAATAGACGCCTCGTCAGAAGATAAGGGCTTTAGGTCAAAGGGCTGCCTCAGGCTCCCTTAAGAGGGCATTCCTGAAGTGCCATAGAGGACAAAGTGAATCTGTCACAGTCCCAGAGCTGACCCGCTCTCTAATTATGCTCTTTCCCATCACTTGCACCTTCCACTGCTGTTGTTGGTGTCTTGATTCAAGATAAGTGCAGTTCATCTGAAACATTGTGGATGTTTTTGTTTTGGGGTCATGAAAATGTGAAGTTACTTTTTCACTGCCACAAGCATCTTTTTTTGGTATGGGGGTGGGGGGTGCGGGGGGCTTTTTGCCTTTAAAGTGATAGGATAGTAGAGAGGAACAACAGGAGATGATTGAGAGGGAGATAGAGTAGGATGGGGAAATGACCTCCTCAGGTTGGACTGGAATCTTTGTCCCCAGGTTTATGGTGGGGACACCTTAGGGCTCATTTTCACCAAACACTCTCCGTATACAGCGCGTAGACAGCAAGTGCCTGTTTTCTGTCCATATTCATTTAGAATGCACGTTAACAGATTACAATTTCCACCGCACGTGTGGTCACACATACACACATATTGTATACGGTTAAGTGCTGTACACGCTCAAGTCGGTGGAAATGAGGCCTTAGGCAACTGCGCCACTGCACCCCCAAGTAGCAGGATTTTTTTTGCATGATTCTGGCTATGTGTTTAAACAGTGACAACTCTTTCCACAGCAAACAGGGAAACTGCATTTGTCCATGCCATAAGTTCAGCGGGAGTTATGTACACCCTCACACGAAACTGCAGCCTTGGTGACTTTGACAACTGCGGTTGTGATGACACAAGGAATGGTCAGCGAGGTAAGCAAGCAAGGGTGGCATCACAATGAACATTAAAAGAGCTTAAGATTGAAGTATGGGGGGCAAAAAATAATGGTGCCGATATTGGCTCTTCAGGGTGATGTTATATAAGAACCTTCTGCAGAGTTTCAAAGAAGTGTAAAGGCAAATGCACATGCAAATGTGCAAATGCTTTACTAACACACATCTGAGCATATCAGTTAACATTCCCTGCACAATGCACTACACCTTCCTAAACTTTTCACACTTCACCCAAAATTACTTCTGCCGCTATAACCATATGCTGTTGCTAAGAAAGACTACAATGGTGTTAAATGTACAATTAGCCAAAAACACAAACACCTTGAAACAAATCACATAGAATCTAACCTTTGTTTTACAGTTTACATTGGACAAATAAAAATACTTTATCCAAAGTACCATATGTAAAAGAAAATACTGATGTTTTTTCAGTGGCTTTAATATATTTTGTAAGTTTTCAGATTTCTGTAAGTCTAAATTTTAGAACAGAAGATGCATTTTATCAATCAAATATGCACAATCATGCAAAGAAAAAAAAAACCAGAAATACATCTGGATGAACTGTATCACATTACCTTCACCCTGTGCTTACATATATTACATTGCGTTCAACTGCAGAAAACCTGCATCTCTGAGAGTTCCTGCGATTGCACGGTGTTCCACTGCAAAAGGAAATAAATGTAATATATGTTGTAAATGTATGTAAATGTAGTTGTCGTCTGTAGAAGTTGGTTGTTGCCCTACACACTGTAATGCTGATCTATGATGTTGTATTTTGGAGGCCATGACTTACAGTACATCCACTACAGTGATAATGGAAAACACGGCAACTTCAGTACCAACTTTCTACATGATAATGTGTTGCCCATCTACATGAAAATGTAACCTCTTCGTAAACCTGTTAACAAGCTAAACATTCAAAATACTACAAAGAAATGGACAACTAAGAGTAAAAGTACTAATTGGAATTATTTGGCTAAAAATGATTATGTTTCAAGTACATTACTATTTCATTTTTGCGACAAAATGCAAAATATTGTGTTTGGTTACATTGCCATTTATTTCTTTTAGGCTTTGACCCTAAAATTAACAATTTAGCAAATTTAATTGTAGCTGTACATCATTTTGTTTGTTGTGAACATTAACTGACAAAAGTAATCATGAATTTGGTTGAAGTGGTGATCGAAGGCAATTGTGTTAAAGAAAGAGAACACTGTTTTGCTCCTACAGTGTATGGTTGGTGCAAAGGTGTTAACAGTTTTGAAAAAGTAAACATGGTTGAGACAAATGTGAAACTGAGACAAGTGTGAAAATGACTGGTAAAAACTGTAAGATTTTCCATTATATTCATATATTCATATCCATATATTCCATCTTATCCCATAAATGAAAAGTTCTATAAGATAATTCTTCTGTACTGCTATATTTAACTGATTTCATTCCAGTTGAGGATTTAATGTGATTTAAACATAGAGCTTTATCCCCTCCTTTGACTTGCAGGGGGCCAGGGCTGGCTGTGGGGAGGTTGCAGTGATAATGTTGGCTTTGGGGAGGCCATCTCCAAACAGTTTGTCGATGCCTTGGAGACTGGGCAAGACGCACGAGCAGCAATGAATCTACACAACAACGAAGCTGGACGCAGGGTAATTTTAATATTTTGAAAAAAAAAAAAAAAAGAATACCCACACACTGTTTTCCTCTAATCCCAAAGTGATTCCATTGCACTGTATTTTGACCAAGAAGGTCTTCTTGGTGAGGTGCAAAGGGCCTTTACTCAAATCTGCAGAAGATCTTCTTGGTCAAAACGCTGCACAAATAAATCACTTTGTAAACAAAGAAAATCAATGTCCGCTTATGTTTTTATGTTAACTTTATCTTTTTGTGAAATTGCCTGCACTTCCACTAATGTCTATTTAATGTCTGTCTAATTTTAATATTGGCAAAGGTCTCCAGACTATCCATTTAACAAACAGGTGTGTTCTCCAACAGCATCATATGCTCAACCCAATAAATATAATAAGTACTCATAATAACTTAGTTAGAGTTGGAGCCACAGACTTAGGAATGTCACTTGGCCACCAACAGAATGTAGCCTATAGTGTCCTTTTGAATCATGTTCCCCCCATTCTGAATTATAGCCTACCACCCAAGAGTTTTATTCAGGTTGTTATACGCAAGGTGCCACTCGTCTCGATCATAGTGTGTGCGCTCTACCAGAAGAGCCTATTTACAGCTTCTGAATGTCTTTTATGACGAGACCTCAACTCAAGACTCTTGGGATCAGTGGTGCAAGCTTAATTAGAAGACCTTAAGGGGCCACCACAGAGCAAAGCTTCTGTATAATGTTGGTCCCAAACAAGTGTTTAGTTTTTATTCTTGCAATAAGGTTCTTACATTTATGTTGGCCTTTGTTTCACTTGAGAAACCCGGGGGATCATGGCTGTGGCAGCTGAAGTGGTCTTTGTTTTGGCTGCCGGCACTGCCTCCTGGGTTTTTTTGTCAGATCACCACGGCAGCTGGAGCATCATTGTAACAGAAAAAATGCCCAAAAGAGACCCTTTTCTATTTCCTCTTCAATGGACTTTCAATTGGGTCCACTCATAGCAGAAAACATGTTGACAATGGTTATACTAAATAAATACGCCCCTTTCCACAGCGCAACAATCAGACTCGATGTGAATCCTTGATACTTGCTCACCTTTGGTGAAGATGCTTTAGTTGAAGGGAAGAAATGTCTTTTTTCACATGACAGCTGCGTATAACAACCAAAGTCAGGATATACTGAGCTGGTACAAAAGCTGGAAAACTGGAGAATTGAGCCTTGAACTTGGCCTCCTTTCAGAAAGTGAATTCATCGTCTTTTTTTCAACTTCAAGGCATACAATCAGAAGGAAGCTGTCCTGTTAAAACAAATGTTAAATAAAAAAAGTCCTTAAAATTAAATGTTAAAAGGAAAAAAGCAATGTAAACAGTGTAAATTAAAGTGACACTGTTTTTCTGCCAATGCTAGGTAAAATTATGGGAATAGAAATGGTTTTATGAGGCCTTATGCTTTTGTGCTTTAACAAGGATACAAGGATATTTATTTGTCACATGCATAAACATACTGGGTTGAGTAGGGCATGTAGTGAAACTGCTGACTGTTAGTCTAAACTGTGCACGGGGAGGGGGGAGTAAAGTGTGTAGAACATTTTTAAAAACGTGGAACCTATTCTGTCCTCTCAGGCTGTGAAAGGCACCATGCAGCAGACGTGTAAATGCCACGGCGTTTCTGGGAGCTGCACGACTCAGACCTGCTGGCTGCAGCTCCCGGAATTCAGGGAGGTGGGCAGCTACCTGAAGGAGAAATACCAGAAGGCCCTGAAGGTGGACCTGCTGAGGGGGGCGGGCAACAGCGCAGCCAGTCGCAGGGCCATCGCGGAGACCTTCAGCTCCATCTCCCGCAAGGAGCTGGTGCACCTGGAGGACTCCCCCAACTACTGCCTGGAGAACAAGACGCTGGGGCTGCCGGGCACCGAGGGCAGGGAGTGCGTGAAGAAGGGCAAGAACCTGAGCCGCTGGGAGAAGCGCAGCTGCAAGCGGCTGTGCGGGGAGTGCGGCCTGGCCGTGGAGGAGCGGCGGGCCGAGACCGTGTCCAGCTGCAACTGCAAGTTCCACTGGTGCTGCGCCGTCAAATGCGACCAGTGCCACAAGACTGTCACCAAATACTACTGCGTGAAGAAGGGACAGAAGGTCAAGAGCACGAGCAGCAGCCAAAGGAAAAGTCTCAGGCTTAGGAACACACACTAAAGGGCATGAAGATGAAATCTACCGAGGTTTTTTTTGTTGTTTTTTTATTTTTTTTTACAAAAATACTCTATTTTTGTTTCCACTAATATAGTATCCCTCATATATTTCACATGCAAGATTTAAAATATATATATATATATTGGAAAGAGTGTAAACAAAGTATGTTATTTTTGGGAAAAGAACATTTTTGAAAGAGCAAATGTGGAAAAAAGGGTTAGATTTATTGTAAAGGTTGAATAAATACTGGAAGTATTGCAAATATTAGATGTTGAAAGGTACTATGCTCTCACCATAATTTAAATATTATTTTTGTACATTTCTTCATGATTTAATTTACATATGTTTTGAAATACATCACAATGTATTTTAAATGTTTACAAATTAAATGTTTTCCTGACCCTACATGTTTTATATCTGAAATTTCGAAACCCTCAAAAACATTCTGGGAATTCTATATTGAATATTTTAATGACATGACCCAAATAAACCAAACAATGGACCAGACAAATCAAAATCCACTGATGCTTCCGTTTCATATAAATAACCGTAAAAGTTTGTACTTTGTAAAATACTGTAATCAAATCCTACAATCTTTGTGGTTCAAAAATATCTGGTGATATGGAGTAAAGACGTCACATATCCCTGCAGAGGCTGTATTTAATTGTAAATAAAATGAAGCACTTTGTACATTGTTAATTTATTACAGTTTGCTTTGTTTTGTTCTTTTTCAACCATGGCTTTATAATCACCCAAGAGCAATTTATTTTAAACTCTGTTGTTCTGTATTGTTTTAAGTTACTAAATATTATGGACATTCAACTTAATTTTTCCTTCATACACCTAACTCTCTTGTAGCCTATGCAAGTTATTTAAAGAACAAAATCTTGACAATGAAAGGAACATACTGAAACAGAAAATGCATGGCTTTACAGTTGTGGGATTAAATAAAAGGAATGGGTTAGATGAAATTAAACGCTAGTTAAACATGTGCATTTGTGTAATCTGCATGAAATAATTTCTGCACTGTTCATTTCAGTATCTGATAACCTGGGGGGCAAAGGAACAAGTAGAGGAAAAATGTTTAATTATAGTCTTCCTTTTTCACACCTTTCTCAATTTCACCTCTACAAATGCCTTCCTTTTTATGTCATTGTAATCTTTTAAAGAACTCTCAATGCCTTGGCCCTTGCTTGCTTCTTCACTGTTTAATTCTGGTTTAATTAACTCTGTCGAGACAGAAGGGAAAACATGAACCTAGTTGCCCTCGAATCATCCCGCCTCTAATTTTGTATGCTAATCTCCTTTTTCACCCCGCCATCATGGGAAAAGAAAAAAAAGAGATGTTGGGAAAACTTGGTGTTGCCTGCACAGGGGCTTCCTGTGGCTGCTTTATCCCATGCCCACCTCTGTGGCTCCTTTCACTCCTTCAGGGCCTGCTTTGCTCCAGTTAACAATGAATGCCGAGCTAATCAGCTCCCTCGGAAACGCACTGCCGCTGGAGAAGCTAATCCCCCTCTCCTCTCCTCCCTCTTTCAATGGGCTGTCGTCTTCAAAAGGACTTTGGGAAAAGGCTTTCCATGGATTCACACTGTTTGCTGAATAGAAGTTAGTTCAAGTATTGTGCCACAACAAGTGGGTTTTATAAACAAATACTTGCCAGCAAACCAACCCACCTGGCAAAAAAATGCCAACTCCTACAGTAGCACATGGCAACAAAAAAAACTGGGTCTCCAAATGTGAGGCAATCTCAAAGAGATGTAAGGCGGACTGAGTTTTGGGGAAATTCATTCTTCTTTGCCTTTTTGATTAGAAAGTGTCAAGAAAGCATTGTATTGACATCTCATTCAAAAATAATTATTCAAATCAACCCCTCTCCCCTTTACACTACATCTTTGACCATGAGTCAAATTAAAAACACATTCCTGCACAATGCTTCAAATACAAGACAGATATCTGGAATGTTTCAGTTGTTTGCTGAGACCATGCACAATAAATTCCAAGGCTGAAAGACAAAGAATTTCACTGGGGATGTTTATCATTTATACGGTAATAAAATTCCCAAATTTGCCAGAATAAAACTTCCAAATTTGTGAGAAAAGGAAATATGAGATTAAAGTCAAATGTTTTGAGAAAAAGTCAAACATCTGCTAGATTAAAACTCACTTTTTCATTATGACCTTCTTGTCATTTCCATCCTGCTCTGCTAAAGCACAATACTGTACAGTAGGCTAAACAACTAATTGAGAGTTGCTGCATAGTTATAGCTAATGAAACTGAATTGCAAAACATGAAGAATGATGGCATTTGGTTGGTCACACAAAAATGTGCACAGGGAAGATTTAATTCTCAAGTTAAATCTCAGCCTGACCTCACATGGTGGACAAAAGTTCAACGCCATCCATAAACTCGCATACAGTATGTCCAGTGTCTGCATACCAGGAAGTACTAATACTAGCTGTACTCTTACTGACAGAATAGCCTCTTTAAATTAAAAATATAAATGGATGGATACAGACACTTACAGGTCACAACTCATACTGTTGAGTAAATAATACTTGTTTCAGAATGACTTCATATTAATTATAATCACTCATGGGGTAGCTTAAATTGTATTCTTTTTATTCTATCAGTTGACCAGTGAAGGAGAGGCCATGTTTAAACTGGTAAGATTAAGATTAATTCAGAGCAGACATTGCATAATGCATTGCCTCCTTGTTTCTGGTTTTATTGACAGTGTTGACAATGTTATTTTAATATTCAGACCCAGCCCACAGAAAGTTGGAATGATAGACAAAATAGCCTATTGTTGCTTGTAGGCAAACTAAACGAATAAACAACCAAAGTCTCCCTATTTTTGACATTAGTTATTTTGTTTATTTTCGAAGTGCTTCTGGATTTGCTATTCCACTTTCTCCATTTAGCAATTTTTTGAAAAGCCTAAAATGTTACATGCAGTGACAGTAAATATTCCTATCAAGTGTTCTCCGATGCCTGTAACTTTTTACTATATTGCTAGCTTTTGCAGCTGACAGAGATTTTTGTGTGCCAAACTTCTTATTAACAGTAAGATAGACATAAAATCCAAAGGATGAAGGTGCAAAGTACTTCAATAGGTTGTGGATGGAGATGCGACACTCCAGACACTGAAATAAATGCACCAAAGCAAAGAATACTACTTTGGGAAATTTGCCAGTTAGACAATATAGTATAATCTTTCTGTTTTCAATGCATGTCCCATTCTAACAGTAGTGCTTTTAGCTTACCTTTCATAGTCTGTTGAATTTGATTAGCCTGTTAGCATCATTTCCTACCAAGGGACCAAAGAACTTTTTTCTATTTAAAAGTTACCTCTTGTGCAGTTACAATGTCTACTGAGACCGAGAGAAGTGACATTGTAGTGACAGAAAGTGACATTTTTCTGGACTAACTTGAAACTTTCCAAGAGTATTGAGCAAGAATCGTTGCATTCTGTGAGGCATGAATGTTTCTCATGCAAACAACTGTAATTTCTGTGTGGGCATAGCAGTTGTTATTGGGCTGATAATGGTAAGCTACTATAGTATGGAATGGTCAGTCAGAAAGACGAAATTGTATCTGACCATGCTATTTGTTATAACCACAAACTACGCGTCTTGGTCGGAGAATGGCAATATCACAAGACAGTTGTTTGCAACTCACACACAGGGTTTAACTCTCAGGTTAGCATCTATTAACACAGCATAGCTCGCACATTTGCATCTTTCAATGGCACAAACATCCAGGTTTATTTCTTGAAAATTTGCATTTTTTTCTTGCAAATGTCCTACCTTATAATGTCATAAATATCCAAGATTTTTTCTCGCAAATTTTTGACTTTTTTCCTCAAAATATTACAAAATATTACAAAATATTATGGAAATTAAAATACAGGGAGGCAGTGTGTAACCATATCATAATGCCAGAGCATGCTGTCAGGTTTCAGGAAAGAAAAAAAGTAAATTCCCCGAAAGTCTTTCGATATCTGCTATCCAGTTTGGAAAATTTTTAGGCACTGCATTTTGCCATTTCCCTCACTCTGAAGGTTTGAAATGGGTCCTACGATTAGGATTGGCCAGTTGCCACTTTTGGGTGGGGCTTAGTGTAACCTTTGGGGTGATGGTAAGTATCCCAAAATAGTTACGTGTTCCTTTAAGAGCAGTGCACAGAGCTCGGGAAGGGTCTTGTTGGTAAACGTTTTCAGACCCCAGTTTTGTGCTCTCTCACAATACTTTCTGCATTCCCATGCAATAGTTTTGTGTTCCCTCGCAATGCATTTTGCAGTTTCCTTTAAATAATTTTTGAGTTCCTGTGTGTGTGTGTGTGTGTATGAATGTGTGTGTCTTGTGTTTAGATGTGTTTGTGTGTTACCTATTTATTTGTCTGCCAAAACAGGCTGTTTTTCTTTGAAATACACTTCAGAGTCTTCATGCTTATAATCACATTGTGTCTCACATATTACTGTATGTGAGCCCAAGGTTAAAGTAAAACTTGATCAAGTCCAGGCTATCCATGATAGTGACTGCAATCCAAATTAACATGTATCGTAATCACCACATGCTGGAAATATGGAGCTCTTGTGAGGGAAGTCAGAGGTTACTGCCAGGGAACGCAAAAAGTATTGCGAGGGAACCCAAAACTGTTGCCAGTGAACGCAAAAGTGGGGTCTAAAACTATTTACCAACATGACCCTTCACGGGCTCCGTAGCACTGAAAATAAACAACCGATGTTTCCTTTGAGTTGTCAGTTTTGTGCACTTTACCAAACGCAAGATGTCGCTGTTCGCGTTAATGGCCTTGAATTTTAAAAGGGGCAGAGCTGCGCTCGTTGTTTGGGTGCTGTTGCAGACTTGTCATCGCAGTGTTTACACACTGGCCAGTCAAGTGCAGTCGGTGCGAGTGCTGTCTCAAGCCTCGAGCCGATGAGACAGCCGCTGTACCTGGCTGGCTAGTCCTCCCCAACTGGGTGTCAGGAGTTGTAATGAAGATTGGGAAAACTGGTTCTTGTCCTGTTTTAATGTTATAAGCTAATTATCCGTACTGTAGACCAAAGATTCTACAGCGCCTCGCTCTTCTGTCTTTGCTGCAGAGATGGCAGCAGCAACTGTGGTTGAAGCTGATCCGACGGCGACGGACGGGAGCACAGCCTTTTCTGAGGTCCACAATTCGTCCTGGACAGACAGTCAATTGCGAAAGTACCCTTTCCAAACCAGACCTATTCCCAGACTGTCTCATACGGACCCACGAGCTGAGATGCTCATAGATAATGAGGTATTACGATTAGTATTTGCTGCTGATACAACGCCGCTAAGGTTTGGAAATTAGCATGCTGGCTTACCGGCTAGCATTCCTGGCACTTCTCAGTTCATTTAGCTATTGCTAACTAGCGTGTAACATTAGCGAGAGCAACCCACAGTTGGTTAGTGATAGTTGATATATGTTGAATTAAATTACGAACGTATGAAGTGTTGACAAGTAGTATGGGACCTAATGTTTATTAAGAGAGAATACATAAACATTATACTTATATGTGGAATAATATCCGAAGCTATATTCTGTATGCTGGGGTCCTGTGGGGAGAATTTCGTTGCAAGAACGTTGCTAATGGCCCTCGCTAGTTTAGCAGTGAACCCTGTTACGGTTACGTTCCATTTAACTTTTATGAAGAAGAATTTGGAGAAATTTCCCTAACTTTAGTTTTTGTTGCGATACACAGACGGTCAGGGATGTCAAAAGCCTAGGGACTGTTCGAAGAAGCCGACGTTATCTGTAGCTACCTGATGTTTACTTTGTATCATTTATGTGATTATGGGTACTGTTAGTTTACCAGCATGTTACAAGAATCTTTTACCACTAATAAATGCAATTGGTTCCGTGCACATTGGTACTACATACCAGCCGTTACACTGGCTAAACGGTTGCTAGTAGTAGTAGTGCTAGTAGTGTATTTAAATGTTGGAAACCTGCTAACGTGGTTCTGGCGTCTGTTTTTTTATGTAGTCGGCAAAAGACTTTAGCGGTACCAACCCAAGTTGTGCATGGCTATGCCTGCCAGCTGATTGGATAAACTGGTTGTACAGAATCGCGTTAACTGTACACATAACTGCTAATACCAATTCGCGAAAAACACAAGTACGTCTGACCTAGATGCTTTGTCATCATATCATATGGTGTTTAGCTCAGTATTGCATTACCAACCACATGCACCAGACCCCAGCTGGCAAGCTTTACGGCATTAGAACCACACGCAGCAGGGGAAATACGTTAGTTAAAAAGAGTAACGGTACGGTGTTTGGACGGGCATAACGATAAAATGTAACCTTGGCATAACGTTAGTGCAGTAAAGGTAACAACCACTGGTGCTTTGAATCGTTGCAATCAGAGTGGATAATCGTGTCAGCGGAAACGAAAACCGTAAGGTACCTGCGACGTGAATTTTGACATAGGCAGAAATCCTAACAATATCCTCAACAAAACTCATAGGTTTAGTTTTGGCTGTGTATGAGTCAAGTATACGGTGCATGGTAGTTGCTCTTCTGAGAAGTGGTGGCGTAGTGAAATGCAATGCTGCCTGCCTCTAATTCGCCCACGTGTTCTTGCAGCGTACGTTCCTTCAGTCACGTAGCACTTGTCACTTTTTGTGACGTTTGACAGTAGGCCAACACAGCTGTACTTAAATTGACATGGATTGCGCCTGTCAGAGATCACTGTTTGCTGTTTATGAATTGCAGCAGTTACGCCTGCTTAAGGAAAAGATGTAGTTCAAGGGTGAACATGATGGTTTACCATTACTTTAGTACATTATTCCCTCTTATTATACGTTTAATAAAAATCTTCAGTGTAACAGTATAATAACTATACTGCATTTCCGCAAAAACATTTAAAAGTGTGCTTGCATTTTCATTTAGTTCACTTGATTTAGTGGTTTTACATGATTTTTAGCCGGAAAATCACAGTTAAATATAGCTGCAAGCAGCAATATTTTGTGTTAGTGTTGTGCTATTATATCAAAGTTTGACTGAGATAAAAGGTGATTTTCTGTTTGGCTTATTTGCCATACATTTTGATTGGGTGTAAGGGAAAATTGTATTACTAGACAAAATAGTCATGTGATAACTTTTGTCAGGCATGATCTAAAGATCATGTGTGCCAATTTTTGTGAAAATGGGTTGTAAATTGTGACTGTTCCAAAATGGCAGTAAACTTTGGAGGTGGAAATTGACATCATAGGGTTTGTTGAACTTGGCTTGACCCAAGGATTCTAGTGTGCTAAGCGCACTTAATAAACACTACTTAAGATGAACTATCAGTGTGCTCGCTGAGCAAGAACACTTAATAATAGAATGTCTTAAGTGGTGAATGAGAGGGAAGTGGAGGAGAGAGCAGGGAATGTAACACAGAGAGGGAGAGAGGAAACAAAGGCAGAAGGGGGTGGGAAAAGGTGAGAGTGAGAAGATATCGAACGATTGTGAGGGTAAGGCGGCAAAAGAACAGGAGAGAGAGAAAAAGAGGTGGGATAAAGAAGGAGGGCATGACCACAGAAGGGTGGGAGAGAGAGTGAAATGCTTTGGGGTTGTGAGACAGTTTTTACATACATGTGTCTTACTGAAATTACACTTTTTGAAGTCCCTGTCAACGTATGAAGGACTGTCATAACTTTTCATCAAACTAGTAAACACCACATCATCACACAGTTGAACATACACTATACAATTGAACATTATCCCTACACATTTTAGGCTGGTCATTCTGTATGTACCTATTTTCTTTTTGGTTATAATAAAGCTCTAAACCTCTGTTTTAGGAACCTGTTGTTCTTACAGACACCAACTTAGTATATCCAGCGTTGAAGTGGGATGTGAACTACCTGCAGGACAACATTGGCGATGGTGATTTCTCTGTCTACATAGCTGAAAACCACAAATTCCTCTATTATGATGAAAAGAAGATGGCTAACTTTGAGAACTTTGTACCCAAGTCTCAACGAGTTGACATGAAATTTTCAGAATTTGTGGACAGAATGCAAAAAAGCGAGGAACTTGGAGGGGAGGAAAGGTATGACATTAGTGTTGTCTTATGCAAGGTGATATCCCATGTTATGTTTCTATATCATGATCTCAATCCACATGCACAACATACTATAATTTCATGCCAAAACACAAATGATGTGAAATTATAAAAAAAAAACAGAAAAATTGCATTCCATTACAACCCAGTTAAGCTTGTCAGCCATAAGCCTGTAGTCTACAATATGTATGTTTGATGTTACATTTTCATATACTTATTACTACCATTCCTATAATGCTTTATGGAAAGTGAAGACATTTCTCTGTTTAATTATTAACCATGTTTTGTCACTCTGTCTGTAGGGTATACTTGCAGCAGACCTTGAACGATACAGTGGGACGGAATATTGTGGTAGATTTCTTGGGTTTCAATTGGAACTGGATCAACAAGCAACAAGCAAAGCGGAACTGGGGGCAGTTAACCTCAAACCTTCTGCTCATCGGCATGGAAGGTATGTTTCTTAGCATTTACTGTCAGCGCTTAGATCTATAGCCTGAATCATCAGCAGCAGCAATAAAGGAAGTAGATTGTCCACTGAATTAGGGCTGCACGATATTTGAAAAATGTGTGATATGCGGTAACATTGCTGAATGTTGCCATGGCGATATGTTCTGAGATAAATAAACAAATATTTAAATATAGTTTTAACGTCTTTCAACTTAATCTTCACTGCTAGACCGTAGCGGGTACGCTGCCTATGGGGTGAATATGAAGGGCAGTAGAACTCCATTTGATTTCTCAAATATTTTTATATGTGGAAACGTGGCTTGGCTGGAATAAATGGGACATTACTGTAAGCAGTTTTACAGTGATGTCCTGTTTATTGCAGTTAGGCCACGTTTTGCGATATGGATATCACGATACTGTATGCTGCGATATCATGATATTTTCGATATATTGTGCAGCCCTATACCGAATGGCCTTTTAGCAACCAGTGGTCTACACATTTTAAGTCAATATTGGACTAGTTTTGTTTATGTCTCAAGTGTGGTAATGAGTAATCTGTAATTGGAGGCTACAGCCTGGTGTCACATATTCCAAATCACCTGGTTCTACCTGTGATTACAGGTGATTTCACTAACTAACTCCTGTACCTGGCTGATTTTATGTGATTAAGTGAATAGCTGGAACAAATACGTGGTAGTAGATTGGAGATTCTAAAGCCAAGTTGCTCATGATTGCTCAAGTAAAAGTTTGGACCCACATCGAGTTATGAAGTTTTCTTCTAACGTGTTTTGTAACTGCTAAAATGTAGTTTCTCTTTTAAATGGAGTATGCTTACTTTGGGGCAAAACTTGGCCTTTTTTGGCCTTGGATTTTTTCTTCTATTAATGGGGGGTTATGGGCATCAACATATCATTGTCAAGCCTGATGGACCAGACTATTTCACTTTATTTCACTTTGTGGAGAAGTAAAGAGTCTGGCTACTCTCCATAGGCATACATGTGCTTCCTGGTGAATAGGTACCTTCAACCACTTACTGCTGATTAGAAACCAAAACATTTGGTTAAGGCAAGCTAAAGCCTTAAGATGTGTGTGTCCGTGCTTCACTTATCTTGTCTTGTGTAGTTGTTAGATAGCTTGGCATGTCCAAAATAAACTTCACTCTCCTTGATAGGTTCCAAAGAAATGACACATACTGAATGTGAGGAAATGTTAAAGATTACTGAACCACACCTTTTATTAAGAAAAAAAATCAGTGACTCACTTTTGATGTAGAGAGCTACAGTTTGCATGCTATCATAACATGAACTGTGTGTCACTATTTTCACTCCACAGGCAATGTCACACCAGCACATTATGACGAACAACAGAATTTTTTTGCACAAATCAGAGGTCACAAGAGGTGCATCCTGTTTCCGCCTGACCAGTTTGAAAGCCTTTATCCCTTTCCTGTTCATCATCCATGTGATCGACAGAGTCAGGTAGGTCAAAGAACTGCAAAACATTAGATCTCACCAGACTGTTCTGCTGTAGCTAAAAGTGACACTCTGATGTTATTGCAGGGGAGGGTGGCTTTATTTAATGTTTTAAAGGTGCTGCATGTAGGACTTGTGGCCAAAACTGCTATTGTAGTCACACTCAGAATACTTTAAAGTGCTGTGCCTTCCTAGACAAAACACAATATGAAAAAATATAAATAGAATTTATTTGCTGTAAATTATATAGTTTTATAATGAGAGTATTCTTGTTGTACTATAGTTGGTGAAATCATGTTTTTTTAATCTCAGGACATTTCAGCACCACTGTACATTTCCTTCATGTAGCACCTTTTAGTTTTAAGTTGGATTTATTTGATGATTTTCCAGTCAGCCTGCCAAGCCATGCTTAGTTTGAAATTTTGTAAAGATGCTAATTTACTAAGTTAGTGTTGTTGGAATCCAGGTTAATCCAAAGAATCCAGAGTAGTTTACTGGTATTTATTTTATTTACTGCTGTTTGTGTGCCGTTTTTGTTATTGTGGCAGATTAGCAGGACATTTTTAAATGGACCACAGTTCTTCCTGTAGGGTAAAAAATGAAGCTAAAAGTGTAACACTCTACTAAGATAGGACGTACGGTTGGCATACGCCTCAAACTGCATGACATCTCCATTAGGGCATTTATATTTCCCTTTCTATTCACACACAGTAGAAGTTGAGACTATTTCAAAGGCAGTTATTGGTATTTTAGTTGTAGGTTAGGTTACGCGGGCTGTACATATGGTAGCCATATTAAACCCAGAGTAAGACGAACTTTTGTATGATTGGGTCAACACCATTGCCCTTGTCACTCTTAGTGAGAGTTTTTGGTCATCATATCAGTGATGTAGTGATATATATCCATTCAACAAAAAAGTGAGACAAAAACAAAATACAATTCCATGCACTGCTAACGTGGATGTCATTTAATTTAATTGAAATGCTCTGACAATTGTAGGTTGACTTTGAAAACCCTGACTATGGAAAGTTCCCAAATTTCAAAAACGTTGTTGGGCATGAGGCGGTTGTAGGACCAGGTGACGTGCTGTACATCCCAATGTACTGGTAAGATTTACTGACTTTGTCACAGAACACCCCACAAATGTCTGTGTGCCCCACAAATGTGTTTGTAGGGGCTGATGTGTATGTCCAGGAAAGGTTGATGTACACCCAGAAAACGGGAATTGCCACACAGAATCTTGTCAAACCCTGACACGTAAGAAAACAAGGAAGAAACTGACATGTTTTTGCCAGAAATACAAGACGCAATAAATCTGCTGGGTAATGAAGTTATTCGTTAAAATCATCTGTATGAAGTTAACAAGTAGAATGAAGTAATTTGAAATATTTTAAATGTAGCTTCTGAATCCAGGTTGCCTCTCACTTTGTGTTAGTAGTCACTCTCACATCTACATTTGATTATTGACATTTTTATGTCCTTGTCCCACTTTCCATTTAGGTGGCACCACATCGAGTCCCTATTAAATGGCGGAGTTACAATTACAGTCAACTTCTGGTACAAGGTATGTATCTCTACACTGGCATAAGTAATGTACATTGTTTAGTTATGGGTATTGATATGCAGTTTTTTTTCTGCTATCTAGGCAAGAACTGAAAAAGGGATTGTATATATCAACAAGACTAACCTGCTTAAATAAAGGTTATAATAACAATAATGGATGTGGATTGTTTTGTTATAGGGTGCTCCTACTCCAAGGAGAATAGAGTATCCTCTCAAGGCCCACCAGAAAGTAGCCATCATGAGGAACATTGAGAAGATGCTGGGAGAAGCTTTGGGAGACCCTCATGAGGTATAAAAAGTACAACACAACCTTTCAATGATAGAGGCAAGAATATTTCAAATAAAAGAGTATCTTTAGGCATCTGACGTTTAGGTGTGTCGTTTAGGTAGCCCAGTTGCAGTAATATTTCTTGACTGCCTTGTTTCAGTGCAAATAAAAAGACTGAAGTAAATATTGAACAGACTGCACCATTGTGAGTAGAAGTTAAACTGTAACTCTGGTGTAAATGCATTCCACAATGTTTTTGTGAATGTGCATGAGTCAAATTTTCATCAGCTCTTAAAGAATGTGCTTAGGGCATTTGGCAAGACACATCCACATTGCTGTTTAAAAAAAAAAAAAAAAAAAAACAGTTTTGTGTCCGTTGGCCAACACAGTCAATGCTGTACCTATGTACTGTATGTCTGTGGATGGTGTGGCATCTTGTTTATTGTATTTTCTCTCCCTCTCCACCAGGTTGGGCCGTTGCTGAATATGATGATCAAAGGGCGCTATGATCAAGGGCTTAGTTAGTTTACTCCACTGAACTGGACGCTGCTAGACATACTTGGCTGCATGGTGGTCTGCCTCTAGGACTGTGCTGAAGTACTTCAAGCAACCCATGCCTGCGCACAGCCTTTTATCATTTCGGGTACCGGTATTCTAACTGGGAATATGTTGCCTTCATTGAGAGAGGGTTTCAACATAGAGCAGTCAACCTAATTTTGGTTTGAAATGAAAAGAGTCAACAAATTATCCAAAGCTTATGAATTGGTGGATTCATAAGAGCCCTTGCCTCTTGCTTCAGCGTTAACCTGGCACTTGGGTTTGTGTTTGTTTCAGAAATTTGTTCTGCTTCTGAAATTTACTTTGATGACATTCATTCTGTGGTTATATATGAGTTTACAAGCTTGGCAACTATGAATATATAGTGTTAATTACTTGGTTTATATGAATGGCCAAATATTGTGTTTTACAAACACTGAAGGAGAGTGTGATTGTTTGCTAGATGTTTTGTTGATTTAAAAAAAAAATGTAATTGCTGAACATTTCTTGTTTGAACATAGAGTTGATGGTATTTTTATACAATTTTATGTACACTTTTGCTAAAGATTTTTTTTCCCTGAATGTGGTACATTAAAACGGTAGACTCATCCCAACAATGATACTGAAGCAGAATGAAACCAGAAAAGTATGATCACCATGGTAAAAGTCTAGGTTTACCATGGAAGGATTATAAACATGTTAAAATGTATTGCAGGTGTCTTAAAAGGCACGGACTGATGTGGAGAGCATGTGTTATTATACATTTTTACTTGGTTTCCCCGTTTAGCCCATACTGATACACATAACATGGTGTAGCTGTTAAATATGAATGTGTAATTAACTTAAAATGACCTTGATTTGTACATTTCTACAAAATGAGAATATCTACTTTCATGTCAATATGCAATGAATATGATCAAGTCAACGCAAGCGTAGACAGTTTTTTTTGTAAGTCTTTCATAATATGTCTAAACATTTTTTTTTTCATTTGTTTTTGTTTTGCTGTGTGGTGTACAAGGGATGTCTTTGTTAACATTCAGGAAACAGCTGCGTGTACATGATTGAATATATGTTTAGCCTTTTTCAAACTCAGTGTCATTGGCCAGAACACATGCTGGGATTCTTTTGTCAAGTAATATTCCTCACATGATTAGAGTGTTGTGGAGGTTTATGCATAAGGACATATTAATATATTTTAAATGGTTTATTGGAAGGGCTGGCATGCATGTTAAAGAGTTGAAATCCTCATAGTGATTTTTACTGTGTGCCAAAAAAAAAATTCTGCACATTTCTTTTTCCTGCTTCTGAAAATACATCAGTTGGCTTTGGTGATATTTTATTAACAGCTGCAAATAGTCCCTTAAGACAGAAATACCACTTGAAACCGATGAAAGATTCCCATCAAATGTATCATCAGTACTCTCTATGGAAGTGTACACTTGCTGGTGTAGGATCAGATGTCATGGATTCACCAGAGAGACTTGTCCTTAATTGTATGGAGACCCTTTTGGAACTTCTGAGTGCGTTCTGTGTAGTTCTTGACAGGAAAAAATAGTCTTGTTATTTTCTTCCCTCTTGTCCAAATACTGAACCATGTTTCTGCCTCCTTGAAGACTGAACCGTTTGTTGTGGTGTGCACTGATTCCCCCCATACCCACTGGAGGATGCATTCAACTGGTTGTGAAAATACTAAAATAAAAGACAATTCGGTGTTGGATGTGTCGTTCATACTCAAATTCCTGTGACGAAACTAAATACACTAAATATATCATGGTAGTTCACAGTTGGAGGTGACATTTTGTACATACAGACAATTTGAATAATGTTACTGATAACCCTACAAATAAACTTGATTGTTACTAGCTATATGTGCTATGACAGCTTAAGACACTTAACCATGAGGATGACTATTGCCTATTCATATCTAATAACAGAGATAGCAGTCAAACCACACTTGAGAGAAAGAATGAAGCCAATGAACTTATCTGGACCAGTAAATGTCACTGACACTGACAGTGTCTTAATTTAAGAGGGAAGGTCTTACTGTATGAAGAATAGCTTCATAACAGAGTGTAAGTATCAGCTTAACATTTAGCACTATGGAGTTGGTGGGTATGCAAATAAAGAACTGGTGTTTTGAGAATACTGCGTATCACAGTTAAAAATTACAGCACGCATTAGAAGATCACATGTTCTTTATTTCAAGTTCAACAACTTTGCATTCGTTTGACATGTGAAGAATGCACTACATACCAGTTTGGAACAGTCTTGGAGGCAAAAGCCAGGTTGACTTGTACTCGCATGAGCACTGTACTCACGCAGACATACAATGAGAAACGCTATGAAAGGCAACCCCCCCCCCCCCCCCCCCAAAGTCAGTCAAAAATCAGTTTCAAAACACAACCTTCAGATCAGCATTAAAACTTAGCTTAAAAGCTTTAAATCCATGTCTACCATGACAATATCCAACACAGACTTTCTGAAATGTAAACAAAAAGGTATAGTAAAATGGAACAATATGCAACCCTACACATGATGAACCCTTAAAATGTGTTGCTAGCCGTTTAAAACAACTATTATTCCAACAGTTCTACCCTAGGCCCATGTGCAAAAGATGTATTTTTAAGAGTATTCTTGAAAGGAGTTGATTGCAAACTTTTCAAATCTATATTTCTGTATATAAAAATAAAGAGCGAGCCATTTGGAACTCTGATGTGGAGATGATCTATTAAAAACACTGAAACACTGAATTATAGCTGATATCGTTTTGCCCAGTCAACATGTCCCTATAATAGCAATAGAAATGACACCGCATTCAGTAGTAGTTTGTCCAAATAATGGAGAACCAGACTGTGCATGCAAAAAAACAAGCATTTTGCAAATCTCTATTTTGCAAGAATGTATAAAACTAAATGGCATCATAATCAAAAAAAGGGGGAATATGTACAAACAGCACAAATCACACAGACACGTCACATCAGACCAGCTGAAAGGAAAATGGTGAGTATGCATACGTCAGTTCAAGTTCTGTTAAAAACAGCTACTGTAAGAGCCTTGGTCACGGGTAGGTGGTCGGAATTTAACACCAATTTAACCCTTTAACACTTCACAGACAGAACAGACAAATCAAGGTTGATAATTCACTCAGCCCTGACCGACCATTACACACCAAACTGCTTCAAGATGTTTGCTTTTCTGCAAGGATACAGTACTTTATTATTATAATCAAAATAAGAAATATATGACATAATAAAATTAACAAGATGCTATAAAAGTAGTGTAATACTTAAGAATAATAAATAAGAGTTTAATGGCAGAGGCTTGCAAAAGAAAGACACTCAAACGGTTTGTAAATGTTTACACATTAAATGACCAAAGAAGACAAAAGGCCTATAAACACATAATACACACTAAACAGGACTGGTGTTCACAGTGTTGTTTAATGAAATCTGTACTTCCGTGCTGGCTTCAGACTTACGTAGGTTCTCTTCATGTCATCCGCCTCCTCTTTCTTCACTTGGTGGTACCGCTCTCCCTTTGTCGTCACTACTTGATTGTCATGGTAACGGACCATCTTCTTTGGAGCCTGCACAATTCAAAGTAGGAAATTCAAGATTTCTCTCATCACCAACACAACTCATTCTCAATATCGCTCTTAATCAAACCGATTCTATTTAGGAAATGTGTGTGCTGAATTGCAAAGGTAGAGATCCCAAGATCAGAAAGTAAAACCCCTGCCATGTTTTCCCTCTGTCTGTACACTTAACACAAGTGATTTATCCAAATAGCTATTCTACCCGTACCTCATGTCTACTTATTACTTGTGTGCTCATTATGATAAGCTGCTTCATAAAATGGTTACACAAAATATGCTGTAGGTTTTTCCACTTTCAAAAGCTGGGATTTACATCTCCAAAATGCAGAAAAATGTGTACAACATAAAATTCTCACATCTTTTGGAGTGACTGGTCTATGGGTTTTCTTATCTTCCTCACTATCCACCAACATGTACCTGAAAAGAGACATAAAAAAAGACTTGTAACACAAGCACACCCCCCACATTTGGCCTCATCATATCCTGCGCTGAAAGTTCACTCTAGTACTCACTTTTCTAAAATGCTTTCCTTTAACTTCTGGTCAGCTTTTGATGATTGCGTTTTCCCCTGATTAGCCTAAAACACAAAAATGATTATAAATCATCATCCTGCAAGGTTATTTAAGGGTGGGACAAGAATGTTGAAGGGATGAAAGTTCTTGATGTTGGAATCCATAGAGTGTAATGTGGATTGGAATTTCAGAACCTTACATTGTTGTAGAATGCATTATCTTCTTGTAATGTTCAAACACCCACAAGGTTAAAGGGCAGATGGGAGTTTTGCTTACTGAATGATGACTGAAGCAGAGCCTGTATTGGATTTTTGATTGAAGGCTGTGTGATTTCATCAGTGTGGGAAGGTAAGTTTAATTTCCATTGAAATTATCATGTGCAACTGCTCAATTAATTGGAAAAGGGATAGTAATTTTTCACGTGTGCGTCCATTATTTTCCTCATTAAAAACCAGGCCTACATTAGTAGACTTTGCTGGTACAGTTAGATAAAGCACTGATGATAACCAACTAAAGCTGATGTAGACTCATTGACTGTGTCTGCCTGGCCTGATATAAAGGGAAACTTGAGCCGGAAGTTAGTTAGAGAACTGCATTAACCTAAAACGTAAGTGTTCTTCCTTCTTGATCCTTGTCCAACCGCTGAGGTAAAAAAAAAAAAAAAAGTCAGTAGTTTAACATTAATTTAAAGTGAAGCAAAGGTAAAGTTGAATAGCCGTCCTGGTCCCAGGGCTGAAGTAATACTTCCATGATTTGCAGGGCAGTTGAGTATTTTGAAGGCAACTGAGTATTTCCTAGTTCCAGGGCTGAAGTACTATTCTCCTGCTCTCAGGGCAAACAAACCTAAACCATAATTTGTCTGAAGGGTAGTTAAGTCTTTCCTGGTCCCAGGGCTGAAGTAACACTTCCATGATCTGCCTGAGGGCAGTGAGCACTCCCACACTCTTATTTCAATGGAAATTCAGCTTACCTTCCAGCACTGACAAAATCACATAGCCTTCCATCAAAATACTCAATACAGGCTCTGCTTCAGTCCACAATGATGAACCGCTTGGCGCTCCTCTCGCCTCTCCTTGCTGATTGGTAATTAGTTTCTGCCCTCAGAACATCATTCAGTAAGCAAAACTCCCATCTGTGGTTAGAAGTGTCACACAACCTACGTTTACTGGTGGTGGCAGACTGGGCTGCACATCTCCTTCAATAATAAGCCTGACAGCCTCTTCCATGTCCCCTTTAGCAATGGACAGGGCGCTTCTCGCTTCAGTCACACTACACTTGGGGAACATCTCCAGCAGAAGTTGCTCCTGGCCGTCCCACTCAGTGCTGTTATCCTGTGCAACCTACAAAATTCCAGAAAGTAACAGGACATAAATTCAGCAAGCAAACATCCTGCTGATACTTATGAGCACACAAATAATTATCAGACAGGTAGATCAGCTAATCGGTAAAACAATTAGTTTTAAGGAACACATGGGAGGGTTTTTACTTTCTAAACCTGGGATTTCCACTTCTGGTGACAATGAAGTGAAAAAAACAATGCTCTATATTCAAAAAGATTCAAAGACTTCATTTCATTCAAAACTGACAAACATTCCTCACCTGTCCCTGTTATTAATAAATTACCTTGGCTGTTGCTCCATCTGTTGAGAGAAAGTGCATGTCCTTGACTGAGGTCTCACCGTTAGAAGAGGAGCTATGGGTGAGACTCCAGTTGCTCTCTACAGGTTTTGGTGTGGTGGTTTCTACAATAAAGAACCATTTGTTTTTAGACATATTTTAAGACACTGACACTGACAATAGACATGTGCACAAATCTCATAATTTTGTATATGCATTTACCAGTGTCTCGAGCTGAAGCTAGTTTCGCAGCCAGGCTAAACATCATCTCACAGACTTTGACACTAGAAAATACCAAAAGGCAAATGGAGTAAATCATTCCATAGTATGAACAAATTAAATATTGAAACACAGCTTTACAAGTCGATTTTAGTGTCTCATTAAAATAAAAAGTCCTTGACTGACTGACAAGTTCACGTCTAAAATCAGTCAAAATTGCCTTACCTGTCGATTTCAGCAAAACCAGGAATGTAGGCTTCCAACATCTCCACAAAAACCTCCACATCAAAGTTTTCTTCAACGCTCTCTTGTGATCCCAAGTCTTCCAGCACACCAGTGATGTACGATAAAAGTACTTCGTCTAGTGTGCTGAATTTGACACAATAAGTGAACTGCCAATAACAGAAACTGGATAATTATTGTTATTTCACTTTCTTGAGGGGTTTACTTACCTCATGTCTGCATTGGGAATGTAAGACCGGATGAACTCATTAAGGGCATCTTGAATGATTTTATGAAGGTCCATAATTTGCCTAAAAATAAGAGTAAAGGAAAGAAAGAACTTGTAGCTTACATACTTATCAAGACAAGTCTATATTGTTGACTAACATTAAGTTTACGTGTTGATTTTTTGTTTTATTCATCCCGGAGGAAATTTAGGAAAACTGCCGTTAACTGGCCAGATATGTTGCACTAGTTAGCGAGAAAAGGTATAGAACTACTAAACTAAAACTATTCCTAGAGTGTGAAAGTATCCGTCTGCTCAACGCTAATCGATGTAACCCAATCACTAAAGCAGCCTTGATGACATAGCCTAATCTACAATGGCTAGCTGATGTTAGCAACGCCACCAAAATGTCATACAAGCGTGCCATATCCTAATGATAAACTACACAAGACCCACTTGTTAGGACGAGAAATGTTATTTAACTTACGCAAAATCAGCAACCTCAGCTATCATTACCAAACAGCAGAGGCGTCATGTTACAGCCTTAATATGTCTGGCTCGCTGACGTTAATTGTTTTGGTTAGCACACTATGCAGGAGCTAACGTTATCCTTTCCCATTGTTAACAGGATATGCTTTCTCTACAGTTTATTGACAGTGGTCGAGACCCAAAGCATTGCTTATTACCGATTGTAATATTTAGTATATTGCATATTCTGAACCGAGAACTAGGCAAACTGTATTCATTTATCCATTCGGGTTAGCTTTCCTCGTTAAAGTTAGCTGAAGTTACTAGCATCAAAAACTTAATGTCAGCGTAGTCATTTGTTAAAAACACGCCATTTCTGATATAATTTATAATTTTGCATTACCTTCTGCTCAACTGGTGAGAATAAGCAAGGCAATGACCACAGAATGGTTACACAAAGGTCACTACCGTCGTAAGTGCAACTGCAAGCTACCCAACTGCACCTCGAAATTGCTAAGTAGTAAACACAGCCACCCGCCGTCACTCAAGTTCAAAACCTCTGACGTCACTTCCCCCTTCCCTGCTAAAGATAGCCCATAGAGTTTTGTAACGGCACAACTTTGACCATCTCTAGAAGAATACCAGGGTGTATTAATTGTTTTAATGTTTATTTCTAATATTTCTTTATGTTTCCATACTGTTAGATACAACATGAAGACGATGTACCTGCTGCTAGGAGGTAGGCAAGGCCACATATAGGTAGACTAGGCCACAGTACAATAAAATAAACTATCCTGGTCAAAAAGCCCTTGGCCTAGTATAGAGAAGGTTAGTCTAGGTATGGATTGTAAATCACACTGTCATACAAAATAACCTGAAAACTGTGCCTTTCAACCACCATCTTTCCCCTGCATTCTCACAATTTGGAGTGTTGTACACTTGTCTTTAGTGTGAGTAGAAATACTCACATAGGCTAGTAAAGCCTACTAGTTGTAATGTTTTTATTTTGTCCACTTTATGTACTGAGAACAATTTGATGTGCACTAAATAATTAATGTGTTTACCCCTTTTCAGCTTGCCAGTTGCTGAAGTTCATCAAGGAAATGCTGCTGCTGATTATGTGTCGAGGAAGATGTCCAACTTGGCTGCACTCTCTTTAAACCCGAGTGGGTCACAAGTATGTGGAGTTGCCTTACAAAACAAGTGATTGGAGGAGGCCTGCCCATGTAATACTGCAGTTAACTAAACAGACTATGTCAGAATGTGTTAACTTTTAATTCATCCTTCTCACATGCAATCATTTCATAATCAGATGCATGGGTAAAACAACACTGAATTGTTAGGTTCAGCAACATATTTAGTACTTGCCCTTTTCCCAGTAGCTTCAATAGCTACTTTACTTAATAACTTTATATGATGTTTCACAAGTTCTTTGTGGTAGCTTTCTCATTGTGCTCTGCTGTTTCTATGTTTGTGGGGCACAAAGGCTAGAAAAGCCTGCACACCTTGGTAGAGTATATTGCAAATATCACTATATCACTGGATACAACTTGAATAAAAGCGAACTGAAAGTGCAACACACACTTGCTAGATGGGGAAACCACAGATCTTTTGACTGGACATCAGTTTATCAATAAAGTGGTTTGTCCATCTAGCATGCAGTGTTGTGCTTTTATTATGTTTGTGGGGCAAAGTGAAATAAACTACTTTTCAATAAGGACAAGTTACTAATTAACAATACAAACGTAACTGTAGCCTACTTCACAATGGCAGAGTTGCTTCCTTTATAACATTCACATGCACACAATAATTAACCAAAGAATGTAAATATAAATAAGTAAATTGTTGTTCCTGATAGGCAACCTGAAACGTGTTGTCAGTAGCTCACTCGCTTTTTTTTAATGATGTTATGTGTCAATAGTTTGGCCTTTTACATGATTATCTGTACTTAAACAATGCCACATAGTCCACATAGTCCATATTTATTTATTTATTTATTTATTTATTTATTTATTTATTTATTTAGCATCATGGCATAAATTCATTTCAAGAATTTTAGTTTAAGGTACTGTAATCTAGTTAAACATTTGTTTTATTAATGATATCTGAGCTGGCAAAAGTATTTCAAATAGTACATTATGAAACATTTAGTAGTTTCTTACCTTGTACTCAGATCCAGTTAGAAAAATAATTTAACACTAGAGTAACACTAGATGGCTGCATTGAGTCATTTATTTTTTCCAGAGACATTTTGTCAGTTCTGAATATTCTGCAAAGAATGTACATAAAGAATAAAGAAATTGAATTAGCACTTTGGTCAGAATGGGCACTGCAAGTGACATTATTTTACAAGATATCCAAAATGTTTACATTTAGCCGCATGTTTTCTTTTACGGTTAAACCACTCTACTGTTTCTCTTGGTCAGGGGGAGAGCTAAATCACGAGTTGCCAGATAAGTTTTGGTTTGCTGTCGTAGTTTCAGCATTTGCCTCATTCATGCAGGCAAAACATTTTAGCTCTTATTTTGCTGTAGTTGTGTTATATGCTCCAGCTGCTTGTGTGGTTGGGGCAATGGAGATCACCTTCAATGAGTTTAAACCTGCAGAGAGGCAGTCAGCAAACAGTACACTGACTTGAGATATTGTATTGACAATAGGTATCATTCATTGCAATATTACAGTATAATTGCTTATGATCTGGCCATTTTAACTATCCCCCCCCCCCCCCCCCCATCAGGCACATTTCATAAATTTGTCCATTGATTTGTTCTCACATATGCTTCAGGTTGCTTAAAGATGTAATGTTTTAGCGAAATTTAATAAGTATTCATCATACTTTGCAGTGGAGTACATCTTGGAAAATATTGGTACAGATTGGATTATAAAATGTGAATCATTCATGTTTGGTTCTTCTTTTGTAATGTAAACAATGATATTATTTAAATGAATTACTGGTTATACCTGTTGGAAATAATTAATATGTATTAACACTTAAGATCTACAGCAAAGCAGCAATACACAAGTTCTCTTCTTACTGCCCATACAAAACCACCCAAAAGGATTTTCTAATCTTAATGTACATTTACGCTGAGGTAGATCAGGGGGAAAAGTAATTGAACTTATATAAGAGTTTCACCTTTATATCACTACAGTGCTGGTACACTATGTGCAGTGTGTATTGTAGCATTTAAAAAGAGATTTTCATTTGATATGGCACAATGGGGGCTGACGAAGTTCTGATAAATAATTTCCTTTCCCTCGTTAGACAGACGAAAACTGAGTAAGAATAATTTGCTGCCACATTAATTACCTTTTTTTTCTCTCAACTTTAGACAATAATACCACGAGCTATCTAACGGAACCTTTTCTAATTATGTTATTAATGTTTGAGTTGCAGTGCAGACACAGTGAGTTCACATTTAATTTATATTTTAAAGTTATTACATTTTCCTTGTGATTGTGCATTATTGCATCAGAAACATAATAATGCAAGTTCATTTGATATTTTGAATTGAATCAGTTGTGTGCCAAAAAAATCAAATCAACATTTTTTTGTCTACGCTGAAAAAAGAATGGGATTTGTTCAGATCAGCTTTGTAACTGAATGTGCAGAACACAGAAAAAAAGTTCTATCTTCGTTTTAAATTAGTCCAAGTTGCATTGTTCTGTTTTCTATTTTCAAATAAGTTTAAAGGTGCCTTTTTCTGTCTGTGTTTTCTTATGTAAAGTTAAAAGATATAGCACATTGTATGCCAACTAACAAGCAAGTGATAACTTTTTATAGTGTTGCATACATATGAATGCTTTTAATTGTAACTATCTGTAAAGGTACAAATTTAAGGCAAAATGTACTTTTAGCATGTCACCTCTTGGCAGGAGAATAGTCTTTAAGTAAAGTATTTAAGTAAAATACCCTTCTAAATCACAACAATGTTGTTAGGGAAATACAGTAAAAAAAAACAACACAAAACAAAGAAACAGACCACTGCATTGGGCTAACACTCAAGCGCACTCCTGGCCTGTTTTGAGGCCAGCAAATCAGGCCTTTGGCTTTGGAGCTGTATCAAAGCAGAAGAGCTTGCTTATCCGGCCTCCTACGATGACACGGTTGCCTGTTCGTCTGGCTTGTGGTGAGATCCTGTCTTTGGGAAGTGGCCACTGACTAGTCGCTCTCTCTCTCTCTCTCTCTCTCTCTCTCTCTCTCTCTCTCTCTCTCGCTCTCCCTGCAGCCTAAACAAGCATGGACGGAATAACACAGCAGAGTTCATTTACATTACACGACACCAGTCCACTGGTGATGCAGTTAATGCGCTACTGTTCGCTAATGTATTTGTGTGTGAGCCAGTCTATGTGTGTGTGATTGTGTGTGTATATAGCAGCTGAAATATGACTCATAATTAGCTTTTTGGATATGGAGAAAATATAAGATGAAAGATAATGACAATGATAAGTTTAAGACTACCTTTAGAAAAAGACATTTTCATTCAGCTGTCTGTTGGGTTCTATCAAAGTAATTAATTTGAATAACAATACGTTCTTGTGACTTCTCGATTTGAAGTTCAACAATGACAATTAATGACAAACACTGTAACATTAAGCATTGTAAGTGTTATTTCAAAATGGATTGTGTAGCTCTCAAATGTGTTGCTATGTCTGTTGGGAAGTCAATAGGTTAACCTGCACATTGCATCTATCTTGTAGAAGCCATTTTACATTGTCATTGATCTAGGGGGAAATGAAGAGAGTTTATGTATAAAGTCACTGGGAAGAGCCCGCTGTGTCTGAGTAGTCATCATGCAACATCTGACATATGACTAACCCGGCACACTCCGTCTTCCTGTCAATAATGTAGCCTCCTTACATAGTACGGATCAATACAAGCTCATCCTTTTATGATAATGTCAGTGGTATCTTCGTCAAGTGTTTTTTCCTCCGACACCTTCACTCCTCCATAATGTCTTTATGTATGAACTCTGGTCTTGTATAAAGAAATTACACAACCTGTGTGTACCAGATTTTTACATGTGAAGTTGCAGAGCTGTTACAGGAAGACTTGCTGGGAGATTTCATGGGTGAGGGCCAGGTCTCTGGGGTAGCCTCTGATGTGTGAGACCTCTCAACAGTGAGGCGACTCCCCTCGGTACAAACAGCTGTTGTGGAGGATCTGTCGCTTTCCCTTTTTATTAGCTCTGGGTGGACCATAGACTGACCATGAGATCTGCCATTGTGCTCGATAATTGAGTCTGATTACAGAATATTGATGAACGGCTAGCTAGCAGGGATTTTCTATTCCCGCAGTTATTGAGTAAATGGAACGGGTCAACACATTTTTTCTCATTTGCAGTAAGAAGCTTAAAACTGAACAGAGGTTGACGTATTTATACTTGAACAAATCTACAAATGCATGAACTTTGCTTTGTGTAAGAATTTCTAGTGTAACCCCAAAAGAGGCATTGTGTATCTTTTGTAAAATAACTAAAATAGTATTGCAGTTGTCTCGATGAATCGATTCCATAAATATGAAACATGATGTTGATCTGTCAAAATTTTTACATGCTTAGGTTCACCTAAGATTTAGTCGGGCAGGATTAAGTGTAGTATTGGAAGATTTAAATCAGTCAGTGAAATTGCATGCTTTCAGTTTAAAGTTTAGTTGTACATGTCATTGGAAACTGTTGTTGTGTATTGTAAGTTCCACAAAAACTATTATTTGTTTCTTAATTTGTCGCTGAGAATTTTACACAAGGCAGTGTCTTATTGTGACATATTTCTGAGGTGCATGTTAATCTGCTGTAATTCAAAAGGCTAATGAGTGGGCATGATTTTACTGAAAAGACATGCACTACAAGGGTCAAACAAAAATCTTCTTTATCCAGCTAATTTCTCTAGCGTTGTTACACTCATTGCTGTACCTGTAAATGTTAATATCCTCATCTTTCTTTACCAAACCAGGTCAAATGAAATAAAGGTCTAAAACACTCCTAAAGTGTTAGTTTTTAAATAGTTTATAGCAAGGGCTTTGGGCAAGGACCATTTCAAATAATGCTAATATCACTAGTTAGGTTGGTGTAGTTGCTAGAAGTAATATTGTTCGGGTATGGTGTCAGGATCAACCAACAGAGGTAGTTGAGTGGTCTCTCTGATGAGAATGAATGTGGTAGCTTTAGCCCGGCTCTGCCAAGCCAACATTTTCATTGCCACTGTTGTGTCTCAGAATAGGCCTGTCAGATTGTGTCGGGTGTTGAGACATAGCCAGTGGGCCTCAATCAAAAATTATACTGACAGTGAAGAGGACCAGATAACTCAGATCTGCTGTGATCACAACAGTGCAGAGGTAAATAGGAGAAGGGATACGAGCTACGTATTGTCAGAGACTTTATTATTGGACTTTATTATTGGACTGGTGCCTGACTCAAGGCTGTTTGTAGAACCACTATGCTTGCAGCTGTACTTGTTTTTAGTGACAATTTTTATATGAAAAGGCTTCTACTATGATAATCTTTTAAGTGCTTACTTTGATTTGTTGCCCCCCAATACAGGCGTTTTTGAATAATTCCTCTTCCAACAATGATCCCAGAGGAAACTCAGCTGGGGATGGAGTTTGTAGTTTTACCCAGACTGTGGTAGCCATAGTGATAACCAAGAATGTCACAGGAGATTGTGGGGCATTGAGTTCAATTTGTATGTTAAGTGTTACTTATGTGGCCCATATTATGATATGGTCTTTTCCCTATCAGACTCTAGGAAGACTCTAACATGTCATGTCCTCCATGATACAGTGATATATGTCAATATTATACAATAATGTATCAGCAAGCTCTGTGTTGAAAATTTGGCACTGATATTAAGCAAAGCAAAGTAAATGAAATAACCCACCAGTGGATGAAATGCTATAAACTTCGCTCAAAGTCATAATGTGATTATACCTATCAAGTACTTTCTGTAAACTAATATCACACTCATAAGATTACTCTTTAAAAAAGAGTAATACACAGTCTTCTCAATGGAAAACATGATTCTGTATAGCCTAGTGTTTTAAAGCTGAACTTGCATGTTGTTGCATTTTGTTATATTATCCATTTTTAGGTGTTCTAAAATGTAGTAACATGTTTCACTGATCCAGAACACATAGGCAAATAGTGTTTCACATATTGTAGAGCTTTGTTCAGCCATCTGAAATTAATTGTCATTGGTCATAAAGCAACTGTTCTCCCACTACGGGATTGAACACAGTGGTTTAGACTGATTAGGCTGAAAGTGTGCTGAAACAAAAATTGATACTGATATTTCTATTGATGATTTGGTGTCGTACCAGGGACAAGTTACTTAAGACTTGTAAACATTGAGAAGATGTTGTCTCAGAGGATTATGCTTCAGGTTATTGAGTGTATGTCAGTACTATGCGTAGTAATATTTGACATCTCTGTGAAATTAGGTTGCATATTTCACAGCTTTGCATCATGCTCTCTAGAACCCATACATATCTGCATACAGAGGCGTATGTTAACTTTGGGCCCATGGAAATTACTTTTGCAGAATAACATAACACGCATGGCAACTGTGGGTTAAGTAGGTTAATGGTGTTCACGACATTTGGGAAGATGGAGTTAATGCTTAACCATTGGCATAAACAAGCAGTCTTTGGGGGAGTTTTGTGGCCTGCAACACTAACAAAAGACCAGTCTGTGCCCACAACAGAGATCTACAATAGGAAAATATGTTAAATGTGCTCCTTTATAGACGAGAAATTATATATATATATATGTGTGTGTGTATATATATGATCTATTTCTGTTGGTCAAGTAAAAACACATGTAACCCACACCACACACTTAATGCTTCTTGTGCCATGTGTTTCTCAAGGATGGCTTACAATAAAGAAATCTGCTGGTTGCGCAACTGAATGGAACTATGCATGGAATCATCAACTCACCGACAGAAAGAGAAAACTAAATCAACAAATCTACTTGATATAGTAAGCAACCATCGCAAACACGTCAGTTTAAGGAAGAAAGCTAATATCCCAGAATAAAGAACAAAACTGTACCAACAATAGCATATGTCCATAATGTTCAGGTTGCATACATTCATGTATGTTTGGGTGGTGATATGGATCTGTGAAGCCTATTCTGATGATAGCTTTTGGTATTTAATACTTCAGTTATAATACCTGTAGTTGCAGTTGAACAAGAACAAGATGTTGTACAATTCAATCAGCTTGACGCTTTGAAAGACCCTTGACACATATATTGTTCTTTTTATACTATAGAGAAGCATAAGACAGCAAATTGGGCCCTGCAGTGAAACACAAAAAACATGAAAACAATAGAAACCGACAGTGAAAAGATAAGGTCCACCATTTTTTTTTTGCCCTCCACACCACAAACGTACACACTGTTCATTGGGATGGAATCCCACACTCCCCTTTTTGTCCACTCATCTGGGCTCTCCAGTGTGTGGGTTTGTTCTGTGACTGTATTCCATTCCTCTAACTTTGTTCCATTGGCTGACCTGCCATGAGTACCGTATGAGGCATTGGGTTTCTGTGCCAAAGGTATGCCGGTATTACTGTCGGTGGTGGAAAATAATGCTTGCCGTTTCGCTTTGTTGCCACCAGATGCAATTTTGCTAGCGAGCAGCAAACGGGCAGCGCTTCTTCTGTGCACCGGTTTGAGTCGAGACTGAAAATGCCCACAAATTTTGAACACATCCCGCAAATTGCCTCTGTTGTACAGTGTTATTTAATTACAGCATAGTGAAGCAGTTTGAAAAACGTGACAATATTTAATAGGAGAGAACTGAGGATGACATCCTAGGGCATCCTGGTTATATTCTTAGAGCGCTGAATGATCATTCTAGCCGATTTGATCATTAGTACAACAATTGTTTACAAAGTCCTGCCACTTCCTTGTTAATTTCTTTGTGGCTGTAGGTGTCAGATCATGTATCAAGGGTTGGTGCCATGTTACTAAGCTGTATTTTCCATACACCTTAGGTTTTTTTTTTCTTAGAAAAGTGTCTGTTGTAACTCCTGGTGCATGTGGGGATTTATACTAAATGTAGCAGTATGCATCTATTTTTGTCTCCGTACACACACACACAAACACAAACACATGGCAGTGTATCTATAAAATAAATTCTAAAGTCAGTTTTCTAAGAGGTGTGATTGTGAGATTTGGTTCCCTCAGTGTGTAAAAAATCATACTGTTCAATTAACCTCTTTTTAAAATGGGCCTACTTTTGACACTGCTTTTATCACTTTCATTTTGGTCAGTTATCATTTCCCATAACATCCCACCAATGAATTAACTGCTCCCCCCTCCATATCTGCAAGTCTCTTCTTTTTATCTCTCTCTGCCATTCGTGTGTACATTTACTGGATGGTGGGGACCCCTGGATTCATCTTTGGGCCACCGGAGAAGCATAACTAATGGCAACATTACAGTGGCTTTCTGAATGAGGCGACCGGATGTGAGTTAACCAAGCAAGAAATAATCTAGGATTTTATATTCTGCATGAACGAGCATAGGATATGTTCGGAATAATGTCTCTTCGAAAAATAATTTGGAGCTAGCTTTGGTATGGGGCATATTTTTTGGAGAGGTGTGTGGGGGATGGGCTGGGGTGGGGTGGGGAATGGGGGTTGTTGCTGGGACAGATATGACGGGCTGAGAAGTTGTGTCTGTGTGGCATCCTAAGCAGATAATCATTGTCGATTTAATGCTCTGCCAGGGTCGAATTATCTATTTTGTCTCAGACCGCAGGTCTAGACTGACTTCGGTTAGATCCACAAGAGTTTTTTATGAGCTGGCCTGGTTGTATTTCTTTCTCCATTGCTCCGTTCTCCGTTAAAGATTTTTAGTGAAATGGATGACATTGCCACACACAAGCTGTCTTCAGAATCTGCTCTCATTAAAATGGCATCTGAAGCTTTTCTTGGGCACTAATAAACCTCGGCGCCATTAAGATTGTCCTAATTACTTTGTGCAGGAGAAAGGAAAAACACATGGGCGGCCGGTGTCGGGGTTTGGAGGGTGGGGGTTAAGCCTGCTGGCATTTGGCCCCCAGAAGCTTAACGTCACGCACAAAAGAAAATGTCCCCTAGTTTACCCATCTTTCCCAGCTGAGACCTCCCTCCCCTCCCTCTCCCCTTCACTATGAGTGTTTTTCCTCTCTATGAATGGAGCTGTATGACATCTCAGCTAGAGTGTCCATTCATGGTGTTGAGGGGAATGTGTGAATGACGCTCGTAATTAGAGGGTCCTTACCGAATCACCTCAACCTTCCCTGAAGTGGATTTTCCTTACAGCTCCCTGTTTTAAAGGATGATGAGGAAGGGGGGCATCCCTTTGTCTGTCAGTCAGCCATACAAACAACAGTAAAGAGACATGTAAGATTTTTTGTAAGTTTTAACAGCATTTGATTGTTGCATAAAAACTATTTTATGTGATGAACAGTAAAAGGCTGTATATCTGAAGTAGAAGGACTAAATTGTTTAACAGTTTTTTGGAGAAAGTAAATATCTTCCATTCTCAAACTCTTTCACTCTCTCTCTCTGCTATCCCATCCTTTTTCTTTCTCCCTGAAGGTTTTTGGTCAGTCTGTCACATGAGAAGTAGTAAATGACAATTGAGTGACATTTAGAGGGAGTATTAATTTGAATATTTAAGTCGTCATGCTTGAGGGGTTGCACTGCTAGTAGGGAAACCAACTGACAGTTGCTGTTTATCAGCCTCATGTCTGTTTGGACATCTTTGGAAATCCTGTAATTTATACAATTATTTTACAAAAGAAATCGTACATTAGAATTGTATAAAAGCTGTATCCTTGCTGAATGAAGAGGTCAACATTTTCACACAGCTATGTCATGTGCTGTAGCCAGAAACATGACTATCACATTTGAAACGGCATACAAACAGTCAGCAAACAAATGAAAGATGATGTGATCTCGTTATTGTCACATCTCCAAAACGCACGGCCACAGAACCAACCAACCTGCTTGTTTCTCAACTCTCACTTTTGCTTCCCCTTTCCTAACCCAATAACGCCGGCACAAATAGCCCGATGTGTGTTTAGTACATGTCTTAGTCCACAGATTAATGACATTAACCAAGTTTCCATTAGCGCTGCGATGTGGGGAGACAGGGGCGTCCATGCGGAGAGCCGCATGACTGAAGCACTGATAAGAGAAAATGAAACACATCTCTGCGGGCCAAAAAGGGGGCCAGGAAACGCCACTCCAAATTAGCCGCCAGCCCCAGTTTGTTGTTACTTCATTAGCCCAATAGCCCCGGGAAGCAGAAAGAGGAAGGTTGCGACCTCTCTTGTGTCCAAATGGGGGGTCCAAAGAAGGAGTGACTCTCTCTCTCTCCAAACTTTACCTTTTCTCTCGCTCTCTTTCTCTCTCTCTCTCTCTCTCTCTCTCTCTCTCTCTCTCTCTCTCTCCTCTCTCTTTTTTGTGTGGCAAAGACAGGTGGCTTGGAGAAATGGGGCTGGCACCAAACCAGATATGACAAGGATTTCACTGGATAACAATTTATTTAGCGATCTAACATGAGCTTAGGGAGCATAATAGAGTAGTCAACTTCTATACAAGTCACAAGTTCTATACAAACATGTGTTGCATTTATTTGGTTGTATGCATTTTATTTTACCCTACACAGTCATGAATTACTCAAAAACAAAGGAAAAGCAGTACTTAAAAAAAGAATGACTGGTAAATGTCTCAAGCCACACAGGAGCTAAAGAATAGCTATAGATCTTGTAGAAACTATAGCATGCTGATTTATATTATCTTGAGCTTTGATAATGGACCTATAGGCATAATTAAGTCTTTGCTTTTGACCGAATACTGGTTTTGCAACAATTTTATTTCCAGTATTTCCATGTGCCCTCTCCTTCCCAGTAGTATATAGAAAGAAGGTTTTTTCACACACACACAAACACACGCACGCACACACAAGCTAAAGGTTCTGATTAACAACAGTTTCTAGTTTGTTTTAAGTCCAGTGAGTCAGCAGTTGTCTCCAATTGTAGTTGTCTGGAGGTAGACACAGCACAGTGCACTGCATGATTTCAGCTGCTAACTGAGCATGTAATATTCACCTCTAGGCTGAAAAACCATCAGTGGTAAATAGTGGCAAATTACTGTGATGCGCAAAGCAAGATCCAGCCTCTTTCTGAGCTGAGTTCACTTGCCTCAGATTTTTTTATAGCCTCAGATTATTTATACAAATATATGCACATTCATAAAGGTTTATATGTCATGATGTAGATGTCAGCATTGGCCAGCAGGCAATCTTTTTAACTTTGGCAATACGTTGAGTAACCATTGATTAATCAGTTGTTCGTAGAAACCAATTGTTACATTTTCAGACAAAAGCAACATACAGAACAAAATCAAATAGCACTGTACCATACAGACACAGTGATATCACTAAGACTAGAGATCATCCACATTGTGATGACACCAACCATATTGGTTGACATAAATCCAAAAAGACACTCTTTGCAATGGGCAGAATACTTGGTGGAAGTTAGCAGCTGGTAGAAAGTAATATAAAAAATATATATAAATATACAACTAGCTCCTTTCTTGTGTGTTCCAAGGTTAGACTGTCAAGTGTCCATGTCAGAAATGGGCCTCTTGTGTTACTGCCCAGTGACCATTCAAGATGCAGTTTGTTTGTCACTAGAGGTGTAAAACAGTGTGAGTGTGAGATCCTTGCTGGGTACTTATCAGGGAAAGTGTGAGGAGTGAAGTCTCTGCACAGCACACCAGGAGGTGTAGAGGGGTAATGTGGAGCATCCGCATGCGGATCTTAGTTGTTATTCGGTTGCCTTTATTTGTTAAGGTTTTGTTTTCTTTATTTCTTAATTTTCAAATATATAATGTCATTCGTCTTGACCTTAACTACTCCACAGCATCTCCTTTGTCTGATGTTCTCGCCTGTGTACTGAAGTGTGCAATAAAATGCAAATGACAAGATGATTATCTCAGGGCATATTTGTGATCGTATTTTTTAAGATTACTGTAATGTTTTCACTGGTTTCAGCTGGTAATTTTTATATTTGCTCTTTTTCAGAAAGCTAAATTGATAAATGTTTTTTAGATGCTTTTTTCTGACTACTTCTGTCTCCTCCACACGCACGCACGCACACACACACACACACGCACACACACACACACACACACACACACACACACACACACACACACACACACACACACACTATTATTAGTCCAACAACTCCCTCACCCACCCCAAAAAAAGAGAGCCTAGTAAAACCAAACAAATATATGTACCATTTCAGGTCTGTTTTCTATTTTCTGTTCATCCTTATCCATAAAATTGTAGATTATTGATTTGTTCCTGGAGTGGCCATTTACTGTGCTGTGATTCACCGGTACAGGTAATAAAGACTATAGCTCCCCTGCAGGGATTGCCTCAGACAGCCTGGGTAGCAGAGAAAATGGGCCTGTTCTCCCCATTTTCTGCTCATGCGTTATTTACCTTTGTTTTGTAATTTTAAAGAAGAGCGCGGAGTTTGTAAGGGGACAGAGATGTGCTCTTTATTGTTGGTTTATGTCCCTACACACACACAGCGTGGGCACAGCAGAGGATCAAGGTCACACGCGAAGGGCCAGTGGAGGGCTGATGGGCCATCAGTGGGAAGACAGATAGAAAAGAAGCCCTTTTTTATTGAGTACACTGTTGCACTGTTGTTGTGCAGGTAGCCATGGGACCTAGTATAGTAAGGTTTGAAATCTTTCATCTGCCCCTCTCTCTCTCTCTTTCTCTCTCTCTCTCTCTCTCTCTCTCTCTCACTCTCTGTCTGTCTCCCCCCCCTCCCTCTCCCTCTCTCTCTCTGCCCCCCCCCAACCTTTCTCTCACACACACTGTGTCATTCTCTTTCCTTTGTGTCACGCGCACACACACACACACACACACACACACACACACACACACACACACACACACACACACACACACACACACACACACACACACACACACACAGACTCACACACACAGTGATGCGCCGGTGTGACACCCCTCCTGGTCCCCGGCTTCAGCTACAGGACGGCTGGAGGAGGAAGCTGGTGTCATGCGTGATTTGAGTGCCGCCGACAGATGCCGTATGGTCGCCTGTATTCCCCGCTGAAAGCAGGGGCCCCGTGGGGTCCGCAGGCGTCTGACAGTACACATGGGAGCATCACTGATACAACAACGCTCACCGCTCCCCTCTGGGCTGCTCTCTGTCTGAAGGCTGTGTGATATTATACATGCTCATTAAGGCTAGAGGGACATGCTTGCTGTTTTTTTTTATATTGGGCACATATTTTTTTAAGTTATAGTGCAGTGTCGACAATGAACTATCCTTCACTCTCAGGGATGTTGCTTCACTGTTGCATACTGAGGGTGTCATTGTATTGAGGGAAGCATAGAATTCCTCGTTGTTGTAATTTTTTTTAACGAGTTTTGTATTTGCATAGACACAGATATTCTTGTTCGGACTGACGGTGTCAGTGTGTTGGGGAGGTTGAGAGAGCTGCATTGCCTGCGTTTGGCCAGTTGAGGCCATGCTTTCCTCAGAGTGGGCAGCAGTGCTTTCTCTTGTTCAGTCTTCTCTGTGTAACGGTAGGGGTTTTATATATATATATATATACATACATACATATATATATATATATATATATATATATATATATATATATATATATATATATATATATATATATATATATATATATATACATACATATATATATATATTAATGGTGTCACTGTGCTAACTTTTGTGAGATGAGGTAAAAATATCTATACCAGGTGTGCTTTGGTGCAGTGATCAGAGCACCAGTACCATAAACCGGCAAGTGCCCATGGGGTCCCAGGTTTGAAACTGGCCTGTGGTCATTTCCCAACCCATCCCATCTCTCTCTCCCCACTCTTTTCCTATCTCCATCTTCACTATCCTATCTGAAATAAAGGCATAAAAGACCAAAAAAAAAAACGTTAAAAATGTATATAAATACCAGCAACTTTGATTCAGACGTGGGGGCACTTTAGAACTAGAGAAGCCGAGGACTGGGGGGCTGGAGTGGGGTTGGAGTGGGGTGGGTTATATGTGCAGGGACCTCCATGCACTGAGTGTCTCGGAGAGACAATTTCCCCGCTGAAAGGTGGTCTACCTGGTGGTGGTGGCCCGCCTGAGCCCTGAGCAGCTGCATGTCATTTCTGTCAAACCTGGCCAGGGTCTGTCAATTAAGCAAACACAGGGCAATCTGTGGCCGCTGAAAGAGATCCCCCTCACCCGGCTCGGTGGCAGAGAGACGGCCCTTTGTTCCCCCTGGCATGTCTCACATACTTTCAGAGGCTAGATAAGCCCGGGGCTCCGTGAAGGCCCGGCTTTATATTTGGTCACTGTAATGCCCCCGGCCGAGGAGGGCAGGAGCGTATTTAAGAAAGTGCAGCCCAGTGAAAAGGTAATATTCAACCCCTCCCCTCATTACGGGGTCACCCAATAAAAGCCACAGGTTAGGTGGTCCCGCAGAAAAGCTTTGGAATATTTGTTGAATGATGCCGCACCCCAGCCCTCCAGCCTTCTTACCCACACCCCCCTGCTCCCCTCTCCTGCACCCCCCCCCCCCCCTCCCAGCACAGGTCCCCCCCCTCACAGCAGTGGCAGTAGTAAGCTGGGAAGCCAGAGGGTGGCTTGACTGTTTCCTGAAATCGGATTAGTGGCTACTTTAGACTCAGATCTGCAGGGAATGGGGCCTTCTTTTTTAGCCAGCTCCAGACCACCCAACAGGTAAACAGGTACATTTACATGAGGCTGCAGACATGAGGGGGGAGAAAGTGACACGGGCAGATATTGGGGGTGAAGTGAGGTGGTGTGTGTGTGTGTGTGTGTGTGTGTGTGTGTGTGTGTGTGTGTGTGTGTGTGTGTGTGTGTGTGGGGTGGGGGGTGTGGTCAGATTCAGAGGGCTGTCATTCACTGTGTGTTTGTGTGTGTGTGTGTGTGACTAAATCTGTTTATGTGTGTGTCTAGTCGTATAAATCTCTCTCTCTCCCTCTCTCTCTCTCTCTCTCTCTCTCTCTCTTTCTCTCTCTCTCTGTTTTAAATCTCCAACCACCAAGCACAGGCTTTGGGTTTAGTTTAAAGTGTATAATGTCTATTTCAAATGTGCGTATGTGTAATTTAATAACTTGCTTTGTCAAGAATAGGTCAAATGTAATTTATGCTAAATGCATATGTTATGTTTATTCCTATATTTTAATTGGTTCATGACAACGAAAATTCTTATTAAAAAAATATATCCTGATATAGATTAGTGTCACCTCTCTGTGTGGTTTATAAAATCAAGCTCATATGTTATGAAATGTAGTGTCTTTCTTTTTTTTGTCACCATTCAGGTTGTTAATTTAAACCCAGGGCAGCAGCAAATCCCCTGATGCCAGTGCTATCTAAACCCCGCCATGGCACTGTGCGGGCAAAAAAGACATGCTGCCGAAATCCCTGAGTGCTCCTGAAAATTAGTTTTTGGCAACTTCCTATAATACACGCTCCTTTCCTGCAAGACACCAAGGCTTTGTTAACATAGGCTGGTCTGAGCCTGTAGCCTTCAAGACACCTATTATGCTTGACTCAGTGGGGCAGAAAGAAGCAAGAGCCTCTACAGTGGCCATGTGGGCACATACTGGCATTATACACAGTTCAGTGTGAGATATTTTGTGAGTCATATAAACAGTGCAGAGGAGAGAGAGAGAGATAGAGCGAGAGAGCGAGAAAGAGCTGAGAAGCTGCTCGGGAGAAGTTTTGATAATTGGGAGTTATATAAGTGTCCAAATCCTCAGTGGAGGATTGGAGTTTTTTTTTTTACACCAGCCCACCACCCTCTCCCTATTTCCTATTGTGTGTTTTGTGAAAAGCTGAGAAGGACTTACAGTGAAGGTGACAAATCCTTTTGACATAAATAGTTGTGTAAATGTTAGAAGAGAGTGGAAAAAAATGGTCTTTAGGAAGAAGTGACACTAATTGCCTCTTCCAATTAATTTTTTTTTTTTAGAAATTGAATTATGGCCTCTCTCTAAACCGTAGGGATTGTCTCTCTGTTGTGCCTACCCTGAATAGGTTGTTGTTATTGTTGTCAGCTGACAATGAATGTATCACCTCTCTGCTGCCTGCAAAATGGCAATTGTTCTTAATGTGGGAGGGGGCAGGCTGTGAAGTGGCCAGCTGTCAGTAGGGTTGTGTGTTAGAGGAGGGGTGTGTGTGGTTAAGATGGGTGGCGCACTTTCTCAAGAAAGCTTTTTGTAAAGCAGCCCTCCTGATTTGCAAGACTGTATTGATATAACATGGCACACGGGACTGTTAGTATTTGAGATGCAGGAGTGTGTGTGCGCGTGTGTGTGTACGCATGTGTGTGCATGTGTGTGCGCGTGTGTGGAGGCCTCCCTTGTGTTTTAATGCATGACCTGTTAGCAAGCCTTCTTTTTTGAAGTACTTTATATGTTAATAAGATTCTAATAAGAATGAAAACACAGATGTAATCCAGAGACCAACATGAGTATTTTCATAATGTACCTTTGGAGAGAGAGAGAGACAGACAGAGTGAGAGCATGTTGTTTAAGCATTCTTTATAAATTGTCTTCTAGTTTTGATTTAAATAGCGTGCCTCTTGGTGAAAAGAATATTCCTTGAATGATCACCAACTTTTTTCACCAAATTTTGTACACTAAACCACAACAGTTTTACACTTATACAGTTATAGACTTAAACACTTCATTTACATGATGTATCCCTCTATCTTAAAAACAGAAACAAGTTTAATGTTGTGTTTTGGATAACCAGAGAAGGACCCTTTTCATCCCTTGCTCAGACCCCCACACCAATTATACAGAGCAAGTACATGGATTTACTAAACCGAGTGAGTCCTCTCTTTCTCTTTCTTTCTCTCTCTTTCTCTCTCTCTCTCTTCCCCCTTTTCTTTTTCTTTCTCTCCCTGTCTCTTTCACTCTTTCTCTCCCTTTCTTTCACTCCCTCTATCTGTGTGTGTGTGTGTGTGTGTGCGCGCGTATGTGTCTGATTGTGTGGGTGCATGCATTTTGTTCTCCCTGGTTGTCTGGCTCCCAGTCTCTCCTGTGAGAGAGAGCGTGAGTGTGTGTGTGTGTGTGTGTGTGTGTGTGTGTGTGTGTATGCCTGTGTGTGTAAATGTGAGGCGAGCTGGGTTGCTCAGGCATGACCCTGACCATGTCAGGCCCTGTGTGTTAAGGGCGCCGAGCAAAGTGCCTCCAGCAGTGTTCTCTGCGCAGCACGGCTGGCCTCACAAACAGGGATTTAGCTGCCAGTTGACACTCCTCTTCCCTGCTCTTTAATAATGCTCACGTTTTTGGGGGGCTCGGCTTGTGCTCCTTGGCTCACATTTTGCACCTGTGTGTTGTCTTGGCTATCGTTTGGGCTCCAGTCTGCCCAGTTTTTTTTTCACCACCCATTTTTCCAGATAAACAATGCAAGCCACAGTGAATTGGATTTCAGTGATGCTTGTCTAGTAAAAAATACCATTTAAAGATGCTTGTCTTTGTCACTTTGACCATGGCCATAGTGAAATCAGTTTATTATTATTTCTAGAGTTGTCATTTTTACACTTTACACTTACATTGCATGAATGCTGAGCAGGCTGTTTATAACTGGGTGTTGGAGTAGAATAAAATGGAGGATGCATTTAGAAAAACTGAACATTGGTGTACCAGACAAACCTATCAAATGAAGCTCCAGTGTGATCGAATTGTTGCTTCCTTATTAAGCGCATGAAATAGATTTTGTGGAGATGAAACAGTGTGAGGATCTGCTCTGTCCTCCTTTCACCCTGTGGGTGACCATTTGAACTGTCATGGAAACGCATGGAAATGCACCCCCCTCACCCCACCCCAACAGCCACCGTTTAGACATTTTCATGGTGGGTTTGAAATCAGATTTTATACGGGTTTGCTCGATTGACTTAATGGATTTCCAGAGACTCGATCCTATTAATAAAGTGCCCGTGCCCCGGAGGCCCTGGTCTTACCAGTGGCAGACTAATCCGGCATGCAAATTAAATCCTGCCACAATATTCCCGCCTGTTTAATATGATCCGTTACATACTTTTGATTTGTTTTAGGGGCCAGTGTTTGTTACTAATGTGGGCTTTAAAGAATGCAATGCTCACCCCTCAAAGACAAAGCGTTAACTCTCTGAAGAGAAGAGCTGATCTCACAGTAGGTGGAGTCATGTTTTGTTACATTTTTCCCCCCTCAAGAATATGTCGTCATCTTTCTTCTATTTACACACTTCTCTGTGTGAGGATTATTACACAGCAGCCACTTTGGACTTTTAATCTGAAAGAGTGTCATCGTTGGGTCTGTAACTGAGCTTATCTTTTTTCCCCCTTCATCTTTCTTTTCTTTCTCATTAATGAGAAGGACCCACGAGTGTATTGCTTGGCGTGCTGTTTCTACACACATCTGTCAGAAGTGTAGGTATTTTGCCACACGTGTCATATATGCGCTAAGCGGATTTAGTCTTAATTATGGAGCGATTACGCTGCATACAGAGAGCTTTGACTCTTACTCTCCGATGCTGTCCTGGGAAAAGGTTCACACCATGTACAGTCTGCGTGTGGATATTTACACGGCAGACATTTTTTATTCTAATCAGGAATTAGAGGGCGAAAGTCCACTGTTGTATAAGTGTTATGTTACCTCAGAAAAAATAGTTCACACAAATAGTTCACACATGTTAATAAATATCAGTTTCGGCCCTACATGAAGATATAGTGTCTGCCCACTTTAAGACTGTTGTATGGTGGAAAGGAAAGTTAGCTATTCAAAAGCCAAATATGCCCACTGTGGCAACATATCTAAGTTCATAAATCAGTCAGCAGGGCAGTTGTAGATTACATCTTCAATTTAGGACTGCAAAATGACAGGGTAATTACTCCTTGCTGGTGGTCAGAGGCAGCCTGTCACAAAAGTCCTTTTTTAAAAACATGTTATTGCTGATAAAGCCAAGTCACACATAACAACAACAGCGATACTGTTTTAACCACACAGACAGCAAGTGGTGGTGCAACTCAAACAGAAAAAACATGAATGAGATATGGAATATTTCCTGTTTATCTGATATCAACATCCGGTTGAATAAAATAAATAACCACCTTTCAAACAAACGTATGCTCGGGAGTGTGCACCTCATTTCAAGCACAATTAACTTGAAATGAAGTGCTGCAGGATCAATAGTCCCCAGTTGATCCAGAGAGGCTGTCACTCCATGGAAATAGCCCACATATGGTAATACCGGCAGCTTAACAACAACTTAGAGGATTTACTGTTGCTGTTTTCAGACCAATATGAATAGCAAACACTGGCCACCCCCCCTGGGAACCATTTTGCTTTGTTCCAGCTTCAATTAATCTTTTTGGTTGAGGATACCATTTAAGGTAAATGAAGGAGGGTGGGGGGTCAGAGAGGAATATAAAGAGACGCCATAATAGAAAAGGAATAGCATCATGTATAATATTTGATATAATATAAAATCTACAGTTAAATTGTAAGATAGCAATTAATTGAATCTACACATAATGATGACTGTAGTTTTGCTGGACAATTGCAAGATATACGTATGATATATCCTGTCCGCCAGGTAATAGGGATGTACAGCATATTGTATTTTGTGAGGTTTGTGTTGTGTGTTTGTGTGCAATTTTATCTTATGTTATGTTGTACTTGTTCTCTGTGTTTATACATTTTGTTACAAAACCACTCTAATTTGACATTTTGTCAGAAGCACAGACAGGTATCAGAGCAGGCACGCAGAAAGATTATAGTGAAAAATAAGCTGAAAAAAGGACTGTTCCCCCTAAAGCTAAAGGCATGCCACAACACTTTTGTCATGTGGCTGGGTCTTGGTTAAGGATTTTAACACTTAGTAATCAGCTTATGATAGGACTTAAATAAATCTGCTCAAGTGAGCACCATCATATACCACAACAACACCAGTAAAAAATAAATGCATAATAATTCAAAAAATAAAATGAAGCAAAAGAACAGGAAGAAGAAGAAACCATTTGATGTGAGAGAATGTAGGTCAGGTGTGAAACAGAGCAAGTGTTGGGTATGTATGTCCACACACTGCACAGACTTATAGTCTTAGATCATACAGGAGCTCGGGGCAATTCCTGGGGCTTTATCTTCAGCTCCAGAATTGACATTGTCTAATCATGTGAAACAGCATAGTAAATTGAATGAGCTCATATGTTGCCCTAGACTAGGCTTGCAAATCCTACCTTGTACGAGTGTTTGTTTACTTGTAGGCATGTGTATTACCATGTGTGTGTTTGTGTGTGTGTGTGTGTGTGTGTGTGTGTGTGTGTGTGTGTGTGTGTGTGTGTGTGTGTGTGTGTGTGTGTGTGTGTGTGTGTGTGTGTGTGTGTGTGTGTGTGTGTGTGTGTGTGTTTGTGTGTGTGCGGGTGTGCTAGTGCACACTAGTGCATATTAGAAATACCATCAAGAATCAAGTATGGAAACAATTTAGCATATTCTCACCTTTTGCACCTCTTGTGTTTCTGTGATTGAAAGACAATATGTAGGCTTGTAGCTTGTACCATATGGTGATTTGTTAGGCTCTACCATATCACAGAAATGTAGGGCACAAGCACTTCCACAGTCTAGTTAACACTAACCTAGTGGTCACTTCTCCAACAGTTAAAACGATAATGGTAATGGTATTCTTATTGACCACAAAGGGGAAGGGCAACAGTGAAAAGGCAGAGGAGGGCTGACTGTAGGGCTGTTTTCCACTCCCATTTACACCCACGCACACACATTTTTTTTTGACAGACAGTAAAGCTTTTCAGAATCCCAGTGATGGGGAACTTTACAAGCTACATCCAGTACCACATACAGTATCTATTCTAGCAAGTCGCTAAATCAGGTAATATTAATTATCGCAACGTCTCTGTCAGGTAAAGAAAGGTGTTTGTTTTTTAAATCACCTGTATTAAGTGCACATGTAGAACCAGATTGATTTGGGACACAGTAGGATGGTAAAGCCAGTTTTCCCATCACTGCCAGGTTGCTCGTACGATTTCCTTCGCTGCTTTTGGGTTGATGTAGAGAGAGATAAATAGGGTGTGTCTTGCAGTGTGAGGGAAGTAAAGCTTGGTTTTTACTCGCCGTGTCTGTCAATGCCCGTGACATTGTGACGTCACCGATGCGCCCAACCCTTTAATAGTGGTGCTCAACACACACGCCAGGTACAAAATCTGGTGTGTGCATGACGTCACGACAAACCCTAAAAATCTGCCATGTGCAATGGGAATCGACATCATTTTGACGTCACAGTGTTGCATGCCATAACAGACATGGCGAGTATAAACCAGACTTAAAGGTGTCATTACTTGTTATTTTTGAAATATGATAGGTCACTCCGAGTTGCATATGCATGCTGCATGTGAAAATGTTCTTCTACCCTGATTGCCTCCATTAGTCAATGAAAGAAAAACAGAAAAGCAGAAAAACGACTGAATAAGAAAAGGGAAAACGAACTGACGTTAGTTCGTTATTTAGAAAAAGCCATTGAGGAGGAGTCTTGTTGCAGCACACATTCACCTAGCAAAATATAGGTAACGTTTAAAACTTCTGTTTGGTGTGCTATGACCGAATGGGCTTTGAATGGTTGTAGCCTGTGACTAGCATAGCTGACAACCTGTCATTCTCCCCACGCTACCTCCTCCACCAAACTAGAACAGCCTGAAACAGGAGCACTTAAAGCATTTTTTTTCACCAAAACCGACTCACAGGGCATTCATTAATACAATGACACCTTTAAGTTAGAGATGCAGAATGTGGACCATCAAACGACCATCAGAGGAACCAGCATCTGACAACCACAGGGGAGCGTCTGTGTAGAACTCAGTTTTAAAGGTGCTACATGTAGGATTGTGGCCAAAAGTGGTACTGCAATTCAATTCAAAATACTGTAATGTAAAGCATTGTTCCCCCTCTGCAGGTAAGAGGCAGAGCACAAAATCAAATTTATTGTGTGAATATTCTGGCTGTACTATTGTTGTCAGTGAAATACCTATTTTAATTTTACAAATGTCCTTAATCTCTGGTGACATTTTAGGACCATTTTTGTGATTACTTAAAATTTCTTACATGTGGCACCTTTAATGTGTGTAATGGAGAAGTTGGCAAGAGGGCATCTCTCCATACTTGCTAATATGTGTCTCTCAAGCAGAGCAGAGAAACACAACAGTCTCAGTTCTGCACTTCACGTGAGAGAGGCCTCTTCAAGCTCTGATCACACACATAATGCTCAATGAAGGCAAGTTTCTTTAGTGCGCAATGAGGGAATACCACCATCACATCTTACCATGCATCTCTACGTCCCGTTTAAACTCAAACAGAGCATCATGGCTTTGCTCAGGATGGCGAAACAGACATTCCTCTGTCTCTCTGTGTAGATAAAAATCTCCTCCACGGAGGCGATAGCTTGAAACTGACAGCTGTTATTGTGCTCCAGTGTGCAACACCATCTGCCGCACATGGCAGACTAACAAAAAAGGGTTAATATTCTATGATGTTTCTCTACTGGCACTGGCTTTGCATACTGTCAGAAATGTTGCACGGGTGCTGCCAGAGGCTCTGCACATTCATTAGAAAATACATCTTCCTTCTTACCCCCAGTGAGACGTGCTTCAGGATGTTTGATCGCTCCAAAGGTCACAAAGCAAGTAAGAGTGCCAGAGCTCTCAACTCGAAATTCTCATTACTTAAATTCACATCCCTGATTGGTGTCGTAAACAATTAATGCATAAATTTTCCCCTAAATCTGAATACAACACTACATTGTAGATTGTGTTTGGATTTGTGATTGGATTGTTTCACTTTTTCTTTATTTATTTTCTCTCTCTCTCTCTCTCTCTCTCTCTCTCTCTCTGTCTCTCTCTCTCTCCCTTTCTCTCTCTGTCTCTCTCTCTCTCCCTTTCTCTCTCTTTTACTCTCTCTCTCTCTCTCGCTCTCTCTCTGTCTCTGTCTCTCTCTCTCTCTCTGTCTGTGTGTGTGTCTGTGTGCGTGTGCCTGTGAGAGTTTAAAAAACTGAATACACAGTATTCAGCTGTCATCACTCATTGACCACAGGTGTAAGTATACCTAAACAATGGGATATGCACAGTATACTGATAGCCCCTGGAGAGGGCATCCCTTGTTGAAATTAATAGGCTTCCCGCAGCTAAATAAGCAGTGGTAAAATAATACTAAATGTACCGGAGTTAAATGATAGACGGGGCCAGAGAATTAGAACAGCAGGTAGTTGTGATGTGATGTGCGGTAGAGGGGCATATTGCAGACCTGGTGTGATACATCAACAAACATCAAATTATTTTGGGTATCAAATTATGTTTATTTGCCTTTTCTCTCTCTCACACATTTTCCTCAATTTAGGAGCCTTGTGCGATTATGCATAAAATGAATGTTCCTACTGTTTCAGCTTACATTAATTAGTTAAGCATGGTTGTAGATGTTGTTTTATCATTGACATTTTGTATCATTATGAAATTTGATATAGGGAGCAGAACATTTGTGTTTTGGAGTACAGAAAATACTGATTGGCATTGTTTACAATATTCAACAGTACGACTTCTCTCCTGTGCAGAGGAATTAAGAACTGACCCTCTTTGTCATCTGAGAGCATCACATGTGGTCACTCATTTGTGCAAATGTTTCACGGTGACAAAAACCAACACTTATGGTCTTAAATGTGTTGTTTTGCTGGAGTGCAGGCTTGTTTTAACCTTCTGCTCATTTGAAATTCTACAGAAGGAGGCACAAAATGGTGGTGCACACAATGGCAGCGGTGGGGGGTAAATTAGTGCTCAGAGATGAATTATCATATAATTAAATATTCCAGACTGTGCCAAAAACAAAACACATAATATGTTGCCACTTCTTAACCTCATTTTTTTTTGTTTGGATTTGGATTTTGCCTTCATTTGTGATAGTAGCTGTCTACATCTCTGAACACACAACTATGATTTAATTTCATATTTAAAAAATGTGTTTACTGAAGAACTGTTTCCAAATTAGCACGGTTTTATGCTACAGCTAGCAGATCACATTATCTGTTTCTGAATTGAAGATTGATAGCAATAAGCATGAACACAGTTGGGTGGATTTTGTGTTAAACTCAAAGACTTACAGCATGAATGGGGGTGTCTGTAAAATGTCTGAGTTTTTTTCCTGAGAAACATGGAATAGCAGAAAGGTCACGTCTCTGTGGTGCTAGCTGTGCTGCTTTTCAATGCACATTATGTGTGTAATTTGTTGTTTGGGGTGTGAAATCTGGACAATGTTTCTCTCTTCCAGTGTGTGTGTGTGTGTGTGTGTGTGTGTGTGTGTGTGTGTGGGAGTGCACATGCGTGTATCTGTGTGTGTGTCTGTGTCTATGTGTGTGCGCGTGTTTGTGTGTGTGCGTGCATACGCGTGTGTGTGTACATGTCTGTCTCTCTTGGTGTGTGTGTGTGTGTGCATGCGTGCATGCACGTCTGTGCGTGTCTGTGTCTCTTGTGTGTGTGTGTGTGTGTGTGTGTGCGTGTGTGTGCGTGCGTGCATGCACGTGTGTGTGTGTGTCTGTGTCTGTGTCTCTTGGTGTGTGTGTGTGTGTGTGTTTGTGTGTGTGTTTGCAGCCCTATAGTCAGGCCGAGATGGGCAGGAGGCAGGACTCTGGCCACATGCTGAGATGAGGCAGCCGAGTCAATAATCTATTACCACACATTGGCCTCAGCAGAGTGACAAATGTCCGTCACAGAAATAGGTCTGCGAAAGGTCAGCACTGGTCCGGTGACCTCGGCCCCGCAGACAAACACCGCGCTGGTTTTACACTCACACTCTCTCTCCAGGGGCTACGTTCACAAGCTGAGGAGATTTTTATCAAGGAAATTGTGTGCTTGCTTCTCCATGGCCCTGTGGTTGGGAGTTGTAGGAGCATAGGAGCATTCCTTCTAAAAGTTGCAAAGCTGTAGGCGAGGAAGCTTAATGGGAGCTGTATTACATACTTAAAGTAGAAATCTGGTGTGAAGTGAACTTAGTGTGCACTGCAACATGGTGACTAAATTTGAATGTTTGTTGGGGAGCAAAACTGAACTAGTCCAATGCATTATAAACAAGACTGCTTTTAACGGATGCTTGCAAAAGGCTTACAATCTTAGTGCCATAGGGCATCTCGCCAAGGAACCAGGTGGAAAGAAATCATTTAAACCATTAAATACATTTAAAATAACCCCACACTTTGTTGGTAGTATAATGCAGCATTCAGAACTTGGGTAGGTAATGTGTGGATAGTTTATAAAAAATAAAAAAGGTTTTTAGACCGTGCCTTGAGGTAGTTTTCCAGTCACTGTCATCCCTTACGTTATCCCATTCTGTTTTGCTATTCTTCACATTAAGGTTATTTTGTAATCACAGACATCATAATTTTGCCCCATCTTTTTAGTCGTAGATTTCATGACTGCTTAAAAAATTGTATAGGTGTCTAATCCTAACTAATAGCAATCAATGTATGCCACTAATTCAGATTCACATGTGCTCAGGCATTTGTCATATCCTCCTTCCCTCTTCTTCACCCCCCCCCCCCCCCCCCCCGCCACCCCCCGCCACACACACACACACACTGCCCGCCTGCTTCTCAGTATCACCCTCCCTTTCCTACCTCAACGGCTCGGCAGCCCAACATGCACATGTCAGCTCATCAGGACACTTATCAGAGCTGCTTTATTGCTCACTCAACAAATACATGCCCTCAGACATCGCAGCCAGTACAGCTCGGAGCATGAGTTTGTGTTTTACGCTCTCTAACATCTCTTGTTTTCTTTGAGTCATCAACTAGTTTAACCTTCAAAGGTAACGCTAGCACACTAATATGGAAATGATGTGGGACAGATAGCACACTAATATGGAAATAATGTGGGACAGATGTGGGGACTAGTGTTATCTTTGACTTTCACAATCTTTGATATTGTTCAGTATGTGTCACTATGTGGCTTGTGTTTCAAATTCAAGGTACACTCATAAATGAATGCAGTTTTACTTACTTAAAATAATTCATTGAACTGTCCTGCTTAGCAAAGTCATTGGCTGAGATTGGCTTGTAATTAAAGCTTTCAATGAATCAGGGGCAATCTGAAACTTTGTTTTAGTCAGTTCGTATTCTGCCAAGGCTAGCTGAATATTTAATATATTTGACTTGGAGCAGAGTGGAATCTCGCTCAATTGAAATCCTTCCTTAACGAAACAGAGGTGAATAGCAATCAGCCTCGGCCCCCTATATACCTCCACTGTAAATGTTACCCTGACACGGAAAAATGTCAGATCCTGAAGCGAGGAGGCGGCAGGCCAGGGCTGATAATCAGGATTAATATGATGCTGATGTTTGTTTTCTCCCTAGTAGAGCACCTCGTGTCTGGGACCGGCACTTTGATGTGTCCGCCTGCTCTCCATATTGGCAGCACGGCTTCCATGTAATAATGATAAGAACGGACGTGGGGCATTTAAGTAGCAAATCAATAGCAAATTAAATTTTTTCAGCTCCGGAGCTCACTCTTTGGAATCATGGGTAATTATCCCTGACAGTCTGTTGGAGGGCTGAATTAGATTGCTGCCTCTTGTCACGTTACCTACCCCCCCTTTTAAAGTCCACTTCTAGGAGGCTTGTCAATGCTTTATGGTGCATTGAAATGCCCAACTACAAAAACAGTGCCCGGCCTGAATAAACACGGCTGTTCATCATGATCTCAACACCTCTGCTGACAGATTCCCTATCACTCTCTCTGTGTATCCCAACCTGCTGAAACCCAGTAAAGCAGCCTAATAAAGTAAGCAGGTGTCTTCCCTGCATGTCCACATTCTGGATCATAAGCAAATTTCATTATAGGTATTATAGAATATGGAAAATGAGATAAATATATACCATAGTTTCAGCATCAGACCAGAATATTAGTGGGCTTGATGTAAGCTAAAGTGATGTAAATAGTATTTCACAAAGAAATGTATACTTCTGTAATGCAAATAGAGATTTATTTAACGTCCCAAAGGATGTATTCCAATTGGAATGATGGTAAAAAGTAATAGTAATAACTACGTTAATCATACAACACACAGAGAGTCCTGGGCAGGTGGAGGGTAAGAAAATGGGCTCATTTCTGATTTAGATGATGTCCCACAGGCACTTGTCATGTAATGAATTGTCTGCCAACAGTGTCCTCCAAATCTGTATTGGTTCTCAATGTAGTCCATTTTTCATTCCCCTCCTTCCTTGATATGAATAATCAGAGGCCTGTTTAATCTGACTGTCTGTGGATCTGCCAAGTATGTACACCAGTCACTGTCCCTGCTGACACACTAACACACTTGCAGGTGAACAAATGAGTGAGCGTAGACGAGAGAGAGAAGTAACTGCAGTATTGAGTTACGATGACAACACATTTGTCCTTGTGTCATTGAATACCAAAGGCTGCTCATTTCTTTTTCCCAATTCAAATTCTCAGGGGAGCTTACTAGCGAAAGTGAACTTTAGACTTATCAGTAGCTTCCTTTAAAACTGCCGGCATGTTCTATGAGGCTGTGTCAGGCTCAAATAAAGTGAATATTTTCAGCTCTGAACTGTTAGAGCTGATCTGCAGCAAGGAGTCTCACACCAAGGAGACCTCTTGTCAGCGCCGTACCTCTCCTGCCTGCACCAGTGTCTTCGTGTGTTGATCAAAAGGAAATTAACTGCACCTGAATGACAGGGAAAAGACCCCCAGTGGGGCCTTGCGATCTGCACACAAACTGGCTTTTAATAGACTTACACCTCATTTGGCCTCTAAAGCTCCATTGAAGGGTCCCACAGGAGGCAGGCTGGAGGCAGGCTCTCTTAAGAGGCCGAGACTTAGGCACGCCGCACAACAGAGACTATGAAAAGGCAGCAAGGGTCTGATTAGACAAGGCCTGCACAGCCAGGAGCGGCTGTCTGGGGACAATGCGCCGTTTTTTTTTGTGCTTTCAAAACAGCAGGGCATTGTGTCTGACCTCTGTCACTGGCAATATGTGTCAGCACAAGGATGACACTTGCAGACAAAAAAAAGAAAGACAGAGAGACTTGGAGACAAAAAAACCACACACAAATAAAGACAGGAAGACAGACAGAGAGAGAGAGAGAGAGAGAGAGAGAAAGAGAGAGAGGGAGAGAGAATAAGAGAGAGAGACAGAGGGATCTGGCGAGAAAAAAAGCTTGCTTGTCAACCTCCCTCACCTGGCCGATCCTACATTATCCCACGTCCCCGTTCTTCCCTCGTGTGTGAGTTAGCATTCACTACTCAGTACTTTGTGCTTCATCCATGCTCTTGGGAAGCGGTGGCTGTTGTGTGAATCCCAGCTAAAAGTAGAAAGAACATGCTTACTAGTCACCGCTGTCAAAGGGGAAAAGGAAAGCTCCTGTAAGTATGGTTTGAGTCGGCTTTCTCACACTCTTTTCTGAGGAATGTGCTTAGAATGCAGCATTCCATATGTATCAGAATAGGATGGGCGGTCTGCAGTGAAGTTCTTACATGGCCTTCAGGTATTATGTTATACTATGCTCTATAAATGTATAAGATGAAACTGAGTAAGACAAAAAAAGAATAACAGTTCATAAATAAGAATAAAAGTTCATATACAACAGCCAGAGACAAACCGCTAAACCTATTTCTATCAGGGACTGCTTAATGTAGAAACCGTTTTTTCACAGACACACACACTTGAAAATGTTTTTATCTGTATTTCACTGTCAACATCAATGTAGCTGGATGCTGATTGACAGTGAATTTCAGAATGAAAGAACTGATTAAATGTTTCAAAATTCAAACATTCTCGATAACTCCACAGCAAATTTTAGATGTACATCTAAATATTTTGTTGTCAGTTATGTATTGCAGAATGATATAACATGTAATACAATGACACATTTATCTAGTTTGTTATCCTTTCAAACAACATTCCAGTAGTAATGTCATATATCACATGCTATTGTAAAGTTGAATGAAGTGGTCATTAGAAAACAAATGCTATCATACGAAATGGAACATTACTGTGTTTAGCATGCTTGTATTTATATGGAGATGACCTTCTCTGAAGGGTTCTGCGCTTTTCACTTTCCAAATTGTGATGAATACCAATTGCCATTCATCATGTGTGGCAAAATACGTATGCATCATAGTGTCATATTCAAATTGCTGCCCATAACCTTGGTACCACAAAAAAGTCATAAGTTATGAATTCTGGTTGGTGGCATTGTTTACGCTGCATTAATCATGCAAACATGCATTTCGAAAAACAAATGACTTGTGTGTTTTGGCTGGAACAACAAAAAAAATGGTTGTCAGGCATTCATCGACCATTGCCTTATGAAGAATAACAGAACTGTTATTTTGAACAGTGAAAAGCGTCTTGATTTGAGAAATCGATTCAAGGTTTTATTACACTAAAGTTCTTGGATTAAATCTACATAATTGAGGTTGAGTAGACAAATTCCCACCTCAAATCCGCATGCTATGCCAAAGCATATCATAGCCATTGTTGCAACCAAGCTCTTTGCTCTCTTGTAGTTTATTATGCCTGACATTATGCATGCTGTCAATTATGGGTCTCCGTGACCTCACTTACCCGCCCTGAATGCAGTTCAGGACTGAATACAAAGGGGAATATGAAATCTTCTCAGCGATGTTAGTTAAGGTGACGCCACGTTCTTGTCACTGACATCCAGCACATTCATCTCAGCTGATTAATTCCCCTCATATACCGTCACTAGCATACATGGCAAAATCACAAATTATGTAAGCATAACCATTGATTTTGTTTATCTGTCTGTCTCTCTATCTGTCTGTCTGTTTCTCTCTCTCTCTCTCTCTCTCTCTCTCTCTCTCTCTCTCTATCTATCTACATGGCAAAATCACAAATTATGTAAGCATAACAAATTATGTAAGCATAACCATTGATTTTGTTTATCTGTCTGTCTCTCTATCTGTCTGTCTGTTTGTCTCTGTCTCTATCTATCTATCTATCTATCTATCTATCTATCTATCTATCTATCTATCTATCTATCTATCTATCTATCTATCTATCTATCTATCTATCTATCTATCTATCTATCTATCTATCTATCTATCTATCTATCTATCTATCTATCTATCTATCTATCTATCTATCTATCTATTTATCTATCTATCTATCAAACAAATATAAACTCAAAGGACACAATCTGCTGATATTCAGCACTGGTAGATAGGACGTTAATGCACTCCAAGAGCCCTCTGCTCATTTATTCATCTACTTGATTCCGAGTCGTCCCTTTTGTGTACACTGGGGCCCGCCGTCTCCATATTAAGCGAGGCGTTCTCTGTGTGTGGAGGTTTGAGGAGCGTCTTGACTCCTCCTAAGTTGCTGTGTGTCTGGGGTTAAGTGGCCTCTGTGCTCGCTCGTGGCACCCATCTCCAGTCCTCCGTGACAGCTGGGGACCGGGGCCGTTGCTATGGTTATCTCTCCCTCCGCTACTCTACAGAGGTGCCCCAGACTGCTCATTTGAGACAGGCACATGAGGTACATCCACACATGAAACAGCCATCTGTAAGGCCTCTGCTTTGCTTTCTGCTTTCCCCCGCCTCACTCCCCTCTTTCCATTGCTGAAATCTGGCTGGCATAGAGCTCGCTTGCTTGCTTTTGTTTTCATGCAGCTGGAACTTTTAATTGCTCGCAAATGAAACCAGTGGTGTAAAAAAAAGGCGGGGAACGTCATTTTTTTCGGAACAGCAAAAAGTAAATTCAAGTCACATGAGATAACTTCAGCCACTGGTTTTGTATTGCTCTGTTTTGCAGAGAGCACTAATTCAGATGGAAGCTTTCCAATAGATAGAGTTAGGCCATTGATCAGGAAAATTATTTCAAATATTCCCTGCTGCCAACTGCACAACCTATACTACTGGCCTGTCAAAAAGCATATATTCACCAACAATGATAAGAGCTGCTTATGCAATTTTCTTAAACATACTGTGACTGCATTTTATTAATATTGGAAGCTGGTGGTGTGAGTTGTGCTGCCTGCTTAAAATGTTTGTTCTCGTGAATATGTGAATTTATCTGTATGATACCACAAAGCCATATACAACAGACAGGCAATCTATTAAAAGTAGGATATTTAAAGGACAGTATCAGGATGGGAAACATTGGTAAGATGTTAATTTTGCCAAAAATAGCACCTACAAAATTGAAAACAGAAACGAAACCTTGAGACAATTCATGTATTAATTCTCTCAAGAGATGAGTGATCCAAGAGTCTGCTGTACAAGCACTTGTGCTAAGAACTTTTTGAGTTTGGCGCAATACACAATACGCTCATACGTAGATGCCTGGAGAGTGCTTGTTGATGGCCTATGCCACAGAACGAGTGGAAAGCGTAAGTAAGTAACAATACGATCATGGTAGAAGATTAAAGAATGAGTGATAAAAGCTTTTTTATCAAAGATTTTCATTCTTTTCAATAGTGAAACGAATAGTTATGTCTCTTTCTTCACAGCTAGTAGCCTACAAATGCATTCATTATAAACTACAAGAACCTTTGTGATATTGCTGTGATATGAATACCTTTAATTACAGCCACTGCAGATTTCCAGTACACACTTTGTGTCCCGTATTCAACTGACAGATAAAATTATAGGCATCGTATACAACTGCATACAACCTAAATTAGGTTCAAAACTTGTTCAGAATGTGGTTCAAAAATGTGATGACTGAAATTACAAGCAGAAATAATATCAGTTTTTAACTATTGTATAAATATATCCATATTTCCAAGTGATATCTACCTAGTGTGATCAACTTTGTGTAAAACAACACAAGACCTACCTAAGTAAAGTTTTCATGTACATATCTAACCATGCAAAAATTTAGTTTTAGTTTAAATTTGTTTTATTTTCCCAAAGCAGGAAGCAATGACATTTACTGAGAAAAAAGACCCATAACTCAACAACTCACTAATAATTCAGAAAACAATGATAGTAAATGTATCTCTTATAACCATAGTATATACTACCATTTTTATACAAAGCAAAACCTTTACTCCACCTTTCTTGCCCCAAAACCGATTGACCTACTAAACCCATTTTTTCCAGTTTAGAAAATATATATAAGGGTTTAATATTGCATACAGTATATGCTGTATATATACTGTATATATACACACATACATAGAAAAATCACCTGTTTGACTTAGATTTCTAAGGGAAAGTGTATTTTTTTCATGCAATCTTAAACCAACATATACAGCCCTGTCCTCTAATGTTTGTGCACAGAAGGCCACTATGGACCTCTAGTTCAGTGGCTGCTCTTCTAAAGCTTCAGTGTCTACACTGGAAACTGTGGACCCCCTGAAAAAAATAGTTTTGAGCTTAGCCAATTGCACAGAATTACTCTCAAACAGCTGAAACTGAATTTGTTCAGATTTTTGATAATGCTCGTTCAAAGAAAATGTTTTTCTTATATATTTTTCCTCTGAGCCACTTGTAATCCCAGACAAATACATTAACCTAACTAAGTTGCCAAGGTGTCCAATAATCAATTAAGTGTTCTAATGAATGCTGGTTGTTTTTGTTTTTAAAAAGTTGAAGTTCAGTTTCTGGACATCATTTTTTGTGTGACACCAATATCTGAACAACTTTGAAACCACACTTTTTCACTTTCATCATCATCATTTATCTCCCTGTCACTCTCCGATGCTCTCTATTATAATCAGTATATTATTCAGTAAAGTCAACTGCTGTACGTGCTCAGGGGTTCTTTTAACTCATCAGAGAAAGGCTGTCAGTAAGCTAAGAATCTTTTTTTTCTAAAGGAAACTGGGGCGCTTGCCCTGTTCTGCTGGCACCTGTTTGTCAACAAGGACAGCAGCAAGTTAGGGCCCAGGAGCATCTGGAAGTCCCCACGGTGTTAACCTTCCTTTTAACATGTTCTCCGTCATGTTCTAGCATTGCCTGCATGAAGGGTAAAAAGTGTGGTGCGGTGCGGTGCGGTGCGGTGCGGTGTGGTGTGGTGCGGCATGTTTCTCCGGGGTTAGGGCTAAGAGCCATGCGGTGAAGGGCCCCACCGGAGTGGCGGACCAGCAGGCCCACATTAGAGGACATTTGTTCCACAATATTGCCGCCTCCTGCTTTCCCCAGGCTTCCCGAGCCGAGGCACAGAAGGCAGAGGCAGATATTTGGGAGGCGGCCAAGGCTTCTCTCCATAGCCACCTCGCCACGGAGCTTTTTTGCAGGTGCTGAGCGGGGCTCCCCGCCGCTTTCCCCCACGCAGGGCCCCGCAGCCCCGGCTGCCTGACTGAACAAATGCTGGTCGCCAGGAAAATAAACTTATCTCATTCAGATGACAACACATACCCTCGGGTTATGATGTTGCACCAGTTTTGCAAAACAAGCAGGGTCACTAGCTCATCCTTGTCTGAGGGGGGAGGGGGATGGGAGAGGGGACGAGAAGAGAAGAGAAGAGGGAGATGGCGCACACACACACACACACACACACACACACACACACACACACACACACACACACACACACACACACACACACACACACACACACACACAGACAATGGCAGCTCATCCTCACTCACACACAGATGGATGTATTCCACAGAGTGACAACATCATATTGCCATTATAGTCTAGTGGATACATACTGTACATTAATACATAGACACACATAAATATACGTGTGTGTGTGTATAATTCATTATTATTTAAATAGTTGAAATGTCGGAGTCTGATCACAGGATCTCAACATAACATTTTTAGTGCTGACTGAAAAGATTCAAAACCACAAAAATATCATTCTGTCTTAGATAGGTCTACATCCACCGAGTTGCACAGACGCACCTTCATCCTACAGCTGATTGCAGCGGGGACTCGACTAGAGAATAAGTAAGTGTGGTGATCTCAGTGGAACGATAGTTCCCCCGCTGGGGCTTCTAGCTTCCCCTGTGATGTAAAATGCCACCCACCATGATTGATCACAGCAGAGCAGATTACTCCCAATCCCGACCCCTCTTAAACAAAAAAAGCGGAGTGCCGTGTTGGGCCACGATGATTTGCAATGATTTGGGGGGTGACGATTTTGATGATGGATGAAGCTTGGCTAAAGGGGGGTTGGGGGTCATACGGTCAACGGGTGAAAGGGAGTCTAGCCTATGCAGGATATTGACTCTGTTGACAGCATGGTGTAATTGCCCCCACAGATTCAAGTCTTTATCATAATTAAGTGAAGATACTTAACCCTGGACTCAAAATGGCCCTTTCACTGGCATCCATTGGGGAGGGAGGCATGAAGACTTTCTCCACTGGGAAGCACGGCAGGGCCGTTTGCTGAATGATATGTTAATAGTCACTGACCTCTTGCTTTCCAAAGCTGATGCAGTTTCTTGCAAAGGAGAGAAAGGGTCCTGCATGTCTGGTCAAGAGAGAAATACTTCATCTGGTGAAAAAAATGGGGAAATGTTCAACTGAATTCAGTAAATCTGTTATTCATAAAGGTATAGTTATTGTTTTAAACAATAGTGCCATGTGAAAGCAGGTTACTCTATCTAGCACTGGACATCATTTTTAAGTATACATTAGTTATTTTGTTTGTTTGGTTGGTTGTGTTCATAAATGTCCATCAATTTATTTGTGCAGCAGAAAGAAGAATAATGCCAAAGACATTCCCAAAAAATCCTGCAAAACCCAACACAGTCCGACTGCGGTGGTGTGGCAGCGGGCTGTGTGTTTAATGCATGCCATGCCTAAGTTGGACTTTGGATTTGGAAAAAGGGGTCGTCTCTGGCACACATGAGTGCATGCATCACGGAGCAGGAGTGCTCAGCCAACTCCACCAAAAAGCCCTGTCCCCCGGTACGGGGAATTACAGGACCTCTCCCAGCTCACCGTAACCCTCTCATTATACACACACCAATGAACTCGGATCAGATTCTTCCCTGCAGTGGGGGAAAAATGGAAATGGAAGGGGGTGGGGGGGTTAGTGCCATGCATGTGAACAATGCTTTGCTGTTTTAAAAAAAAATGGCCCTATGGAAAACTTAAGGGCCCAGGGCTTGCTGGGGAGAAATCCCATTTGTGTGTGAAATTTGGAGAATAGTGTGGAGGGGGCCAGACCATTGTCTGTTTGTATAAGGGGGTTGCACTGGAAGGTGATTGAGCACATCTCTGATTTATAAGTACAGACAAACCCCTTCCCCCAGGGTTAGTCAGATTATCTTTACCAGTATAATCCGTTGCTGGGGTAGGTACATGTGGGGATACATGTCAGGCATGCGGGTCATTTCTATACATTCGTCATAGTTATCCTTTGTCCTAGATGAGCAGTGTGGATGCTAATGTGATATACAGTGAATAACGATGGCAGGCATATGACATGTCAGGTTCTGCAGTTGGTGAACGTGTGAGAGAGGAGAGGAGAGAGGGAGTGCGTGTGAGTGACCAATATGTGGACCACCTCCTCTCCACTGACTCCCATTTCTGACCCCATCGCCGGTCTCTCCCCCGATTCATTTTCAAATTAACCTCCTAATAGACCTCATCTGTCCACAGAGAGCCTATTAACTAAAGATCTGTTTTCATGTGCTGGACAAGCAAGGAGAAGAGAGAGGGGCAACTCCTGCCACACAAGACCCCTGTACACCCACCAGAATGAACAGCTACTGGGAAACAAAAATCGAATGCTGGGGGAAAAAATTGCCAACAAAAGGATTTCATTATGTATAGTTAATTATCTCCCGGACCTAGTCTGCCCTCTCTCCCTGGCTAAAGAATTATAGGGCTTCTAATTGCTTTATCACCCCGACCTGTGATTTCCAGCAATCAAGCTGATTCTGTTTAATTTAGCTGCCAGTTGAGTTGAGTGGGGAAACGTGAGGCCCTCTCTCTCTATTTCACATTCTCTTTCTCTCTCTCTCTCTCTCCCTCCCTGCCCTCAAGCACAGGTGAGGGGGAATGGGGGAATGAAATGATTCTAAAAAACGGGCAAATTTAGTCTCTGCAAATTAATGAAAATCAGCAACAATGGCTGCCTCGTGGCCCGGGGGCACACAGGGAGAAAAAAAGGATATTGGCGAGTTAGTGAGGGAGGCCTATTTTCACAGAGGTTGGAGCAAGGAGAGAGAGAGAGAGGAGAGAGGAAGAGAGGAGGATGAGGTGTCCCTTAGGATAGAATAAAAGGCAGGGGATTTGGATACTACCTCAGATAACAGAGTGATTAAAGTCTGACAAGTCTTCTATATTGAAGGATGTCAGCAGAAATGATTAAAAGACATGTATTCATAAGGGGTATGCTACTTCATTAGGCTAAAGGGATTAGCATGCCTTGTCTATGAATATGTTTTACACTGCGGAGCAGAGCACACAGCTTCCATCCACATAGGGAATACATTGAACAACTGTAACATGCATTACTCATCTGATAATTCTCCTAATGCTACATTGCTACCTTACAATATATTAAATAGACGGTTCTTTTGGTTTTTCCTTTCTAGCTGCAAGTAGAGCTTAGCTGTTTATTGAAACCCCTGTTTCAATGCCCCTTTAATGAAAACAAAATGTGGCATGCAACTTTATAATGTGTAAAGCAACTCCTGCATAGTAACATACTGTTATAACATATTCAAATGTGGATCTATGAGGATTTGTGTAAAGTGGTATAAAGCAAAATATTGTGTAGTTAGGCTATCTATTATTGTTTTTAGAATATGGCCTTGTAGGATCTTATCAATCATTTTACCCTGACCCTAACTCTAAACTCAAATGACCAGCAGACAAGTACATATAACATTCAAATGTAATGCTGCTTTCGTCATAGCTTATAATACATTATAAGATATTGTTATAACATTAAACTTTACTTCACAGAAACAATTTTAACAAGATAACGCCTTTTTCAAGGACGTATTAAAAGGTCTGGGGTGTTATAATTGTATATGCAATGAATTGGGATGCATCAATAACTATTTCAATGTATCACTGATTATTTCAACAGCTTAGCTGATTTGGCAAAATGCACTTTTCTTACCAGTGTACTTTACAATTGTAACACTGATGTGCAAGTTTGATACAGTCCCAATCCCGGCGTCTTCTATAATATAGTAGTGAATAAGCTCCTTATTCATTGCAAGCTACATTTACAGTCAAGTCCTGGTGCATTTTTGTAAATATCCAAATAATCTGATTGTGTTTTGTTGTCCTTTTCTTAGTGTGTCTGTCTGCAGGGCCCTGTTGGCCGCTGTGTGTTATTGTGCTGGCCCTCGCCTGTCCCAATCATCCCTTAGGGTTAATAAGGTGAAATTTAAATCCGAATTCCCTGACAGTACATTTTCTGATGCCGTGGGCTGGCAGGTTCTGCATGGCTGTTTGGATCAAAGACTGGTTATCTCTTCTATTGAGCTGTTCTAACCTCTGTCTGCTTTGATTAAACAGAGAAATGCTGTGAGTTTCCGAGTTAATCAGGACCAGCTTTCAGGGTCAGTTAGCATTTGAGATACTTTTAACAAGCAAATATTCACAGGTAAAAAAACCAAAAAGAGAAAAAAGACAGTAGTCTAGACATCACAAATCATACCTTAAAAGAAACGGTTTTGGTGATCAGATCATAACCATTTAGACTACAGGTCAAATGATGGGGTGCACTGCACTGCACTATTTTTACATACTGTGGCAGATTATAAGGATTCAACACAGACTTCTTGGAATGGTCAAACTGTTTTATTGCTAAACCTAAAGAAGCAGTATGCAAGAAATAGTCATATAATTGCCCCTGTGTTACCAGAGACATTGTAACTTCATATACTGACTTTAATGTCAACAATGGCAGTCATTCCTATATGTGGCTCCTAGGTTATGAGCAACAAGGAAAATGAGCAATAAGGGAGAGTAAGGTATTGTGAGAATATAATGCTGTTTGACTCCAGTCTACAGCTGTGTGCATGACTTTCATGTGCACTTACAAAGTTATAGGTTATCAACACTATCATTAAAAAACAAAAAGTTGTTTAGTTTTTATCTTCAAGGTTTTAAGGTGACAAGGAATCAAGAAGTAACACTACACAAAAGATGGCATATGTTCATGATTTCTGGTCCTTAGGCATACACCTGCCCTGTAACTGATGAGGTCATTTACCAGGCAAATTACAGATATCATTCTGACAAACTGTGTGCTGACAGTCATTTGCATTTGTAAACACTTGGATGCTGATGGCAGTACTTGTGCTTGTTTTGCCTGCTATTGTCACGGCGTAGCTCCTTGTTATAGTTTGCCAGTTCTTGATTAAAATGTTGACTTTTTTACTTGGAATTTACCTGATTAATGTAATGGAATGCTAAAGTCCATAGCTCAGCACAGCTCGTGATCACAGGAGATGGATTAAGAGAGAAGGCTTTCAAATTGAATACAGTTTTCCCTCCTCGGCCTGTTAATTGTACCGTTTACCACTACCTGAGTCAGTGGCCACAGCCATTTAAGTCTGTCTAATGATGATGCACAGTCCACTTCGGCCAAGGATAATTAAAAAAACGCTCACCTTGGGCATCTGCTTTTTACTTCTGTCGGCCTGACAGCTAAGCACACGCTAAATATTGAGCTGTCCTCTCGCCAGCGTCATCTTGACTGCTCGCATCGAGCTCCTCAGCGACTCTCCTGTGCTTTCCTCTCACAGAAAGAAAACTTTTATTGGATTCTGCTCTTTTAAGCTGTGACTGGCAGGAGCTGTGTAGCTGTTTTTTCCTTGATTGTGTTGTATGTCCTTTGCCCAAGTCCACTCATTCCTCATATGCTCTCAAAATCCCATGCTCCACACACAAGAGCGTCCGCCTTATATTCACTCACAAAGAAATGCAACAAAATCAAAGTCCTTCTAGACTTGCTTTAAACGTCTTTGAAATAAGACAAATATTGAAAGCTTTACATTTAGTCTTAAAAATACAATGTAGTATAGTATTACCAAGTCGCAAGAATTTTGTGGTACAAAATGGTAGCTGAGTTATTTGGCTATAAATGTTTTGAGGGGTTAATTAGATGAATTTAAATCAGATACTAACTCCATTTTGATAATGGTATGATAACAAGCAACAGTCATCTATACCGTGGCCCTCAGAATATAATTACGTAGATCCATCATTGGGACTCTGTAGCTGTATCTGTTTTTCTGGGTCATCTTTTTCCATAAAAAAAAGTGGCCACAAAGAGCTTCAGCACACCATTGAGATGGCGCTGACATTGCTTTCTTATTCCGCACACACACAGACCACAGGCCAAGCAACATCAGGCCTCATTATTTTCATCACATGCCACATTTGTAGCCTCTTAGTGGGTAAATTGTAATGAAAAGGCTGAGGCAAGCGCCTCGATCCTCAGCATCCTAGGCAGGATGCTCGCTCTCTCCCTGATGGAGACAGGCGAGGGTTAATTGGATGACTCTCTACAGCAAGTATTCCTTTCTCAGCCCCCGCCATGAATACAGCTACATGCACTGCAGTTGGGGGGGAAAAATAACAGCAGTTCACAGACCTGCTCTGTGGCTGAATGGGAAATGTGACATTTTTATTTGGATAACGTTGGTCAGTGTTTAACCTAATCTGTGATAAACATCAGCAGCTCTCTGCTTTAATGAATTCATTTTGTTTCTCAGAGAGGTCATTTCTTGACCCACTTCCTCATATTCCTTCTCACAGTAAGTACACTCACAGCTCATGGCTATGTATGAAGAGTTTTTTTTTCACAGAATAAAACGTGAACATTGACTATGGCCATCATTGTTAGTAATGGATCAAAAGAATGGCATTTTCTGACTTACAAAATAGACCTTTATACAGGATAGTAATAGATGAGCTGTGAAGTATGTTGTATGACTGTGGTGTCCTGTCAGGAGACTAGCAACCAAATGAATTCCCGCTGTTTTTTTTGAAACATCAGGAGATAGACTAAGGTAGTAATGTTTATGGGGTATCTAATGTTATATAATTGTTTGGTTTTTAAAAATACTAATATTCATAGAAAATAAACATAAATGTAGCCTGCACTAGATAATATTTACTGTCGAAACATTTCTCCCTTTACACTTTCTCTCTGTTCTCAGGACCAGTTTAGGAAATGGGTATTTTTTATATTAGCATTGACAGTCGACTTAGGCATGTACTTTTAACACACTTGTTACTCATGATGGTTAATTACAACTGAAATATTCCAAAGCAGTAGTAGTTTGCTACGTAGTATAAGGCCTACATGTATTTACTGCCAAGAAGCATATTACAAAAAAAGAAATAATCTACCAAACACAAATTTCCTTACTTTTTGTACATAGTTTAGAAAAGACAATTATCTGCCTTATCAAGCAATTGTGTGGTAACTGTTTGATAGCAGTCTCTGATTTTACTCTCCAAATTCTATTTCAACTTTATATTTTTACATTTTGCCTACATTTTTAAAATTGTCTGTCAACTTTATTCTCAACATTACTTTATTGTTGATATTTTGACTTTGCCACTGGTCTTGAGTGTTAGTCCTGGCCTCTTTAGTCTGTCTGTGTTCTTGAAATGCAAATAAAAGTGATGGAAATTGGGAACGGTGTGATGTTCGTGCATAAATACGTTGTTTTTTCCCCTGATTATTTTGTGTTTATTTTCAACAAGCTTTGAAGGAGCATATGGGCATTACCCACTTCTTTGTAATGTGCATAGTGCAAGTCAGCTAGCCAAAACAAGCTATCATCACATTAGCTGCCTAGCCTATATACTACTATACTTAGGATGGTGGTTCAGGACAGAACCTCCCACTAGAAAAAGACAAAGACTGCAGACCAAGTCAGTTAGCATGCTAGCAAGCTTTTTTAGCACCTTTACCTGCATTGCTAGTTGGGGGTCAGGCCTATATCCCACATTTCTAAGATTTTTCTTAAGATTAGGTCCCACATTTCTCTGACATTTTCAAAATTAGGTACTGTGTTTCTAAACCCTATCCTTCCACAGTACAACATCTAAATGGCCTTTATGTGCCACAAAAACTCACCAAGAGATTAGTGCACTGGAAGCTGTAGTCAATGTGAGGCCTCTGTGCTACTTAGTTTAGTTTATTTCAAAGATACTGTTTTTTAGAAGTGTACTTTTACAGGTACAACGCTAAGACCAGATCTTACTGAACTCTGAAATGTTTCTCTCAACATCTCCTTAGAAAAAAGATAAAAATCAACTTCTTTGCCCGATCAGGTGTTTGTAGGAGACAAAGTCTAGACAATTTTAAGAATCGCTATTTTGTAGTTTGGTTTCACTAGTTTGGTTTTTTGCCTAAACATCTTCTCAGTCTTAGCTTTGACGTCGACTTTTGGGTTTATTAGGAACTGAATCAACACCATCATTTGCCTCAAAATTCACAGTAGGCATGTGAGTAAACATCCTCAGGAAGACGAAGTATAGACTCAGACATAGAGTTTACTGACATAGAAGCAATGAAGAGAGAATATGATGAAAAAAGCTGCAACGCTGCCACCATCCTACAGCATATGCTGAAATAATTAGGAAGGAAAAATTTCTCGCTTGTGCAAACTTCCAATTGCCGAAAAAAAAAAGGAATGAAAAAATCTGTCTCGAACAAAGGAAAGACCCCCATGGTGCTTGGGTCTACAGTTTCTGTCATATGTATTCCTGTGGGGTTTCACATGACAAAAAGCAGAAAGTTGTTTTGTCCCTCTTCCTGTCACGTTACACCCCTTAACCAGAGTTTTTTTCCCCCTCTCTCTCCTGCTCTCTTTCTCGTGTTGTCTCGTTGTCTGTGCTGTCAGCCCATACCCTGGCACCTGCTCTCATGTTCCTAATTAGTCTCATTTAATTAATTATATTCTGCTTCACATCTCCGTATCCACTGCTCTCATGGCGTTTTTTCCATTTGCCTCAAACTAGGGAATAAATACTCCATATGCCCTTATACACATTTGAAGACCTTTAACAACCCTGAGTCTATTAGTGGATCGGGGTCAAAAAGCAATAGTTAAAAAGCTTTTGTAAGAGGTTAGGAAACTGAGCATTCTATGAACTATATTGACATCAAGACTATACACTAATGAATCCTTCTTAGATAAAATCCTAGAACAAATATAATTACATTTCAAACAATGTGATGTATCATGTAAAACTGATATCTTGACTGTTATTTTGTTAGCTCGTTCCTGTTGCTGCTGGTTTATAATAGCACATAGACACACTTGCAGGCTCTCTGGGCTTTTCTTGCCATTGCTGCACCTGTTTATCGTAAAAAAAAAAGGACACAGACACCCTGATGGTTTTTGTTGTATGTGAAATGCTCTTAAACGACCTCTCTTACGTGTTCATTCCATCGCACTGCAGCGTCTCCATGACTGACACTCTCATCCTTTAACCTATTTAGTTTGCTTAAGAAAACAAGTCAACTTTAAACATAGTGAGTGAGCAGGAGTCAGAAGAGCAGTCTAGCAAAGACAGGTTACCTAAGCACCTTTTTCTTCACCGTTAGGTTCTCGATTTTATTTGTCAAGTTCACTTGGGTTGTGTGCCACTGGTGTGTATCAGGTTTATTTGTTGTGAAGTTAACAATAGACTGCACTGAAGTGTGCACGGAGAAGGACTCGAGTGCTGCCTTAGGTTCTGGACACACTGAATTTCATGCACTAAGTAGAAATTTGGATTGCAGTTCAAGGCCATCGCTCATCATCTGATCCAAACAGAGAATTGTGTGCTTGAAGTAGTATTAAAACTGAGTTTTGTGGTACCAATTAAATTTTAGTCACCTTTAGCATGTGGTCTTTTGAAATGCATGTGGTCGTCCATTTGTCCCCCCCACGCCGCCCAATTCTTGGAAAGAATTATACTCCATAAAATACTGTGTGGCCTTTAATTTCATTTTTAGTTTAAACACAATTAGACCATCAGTCTAACAGTTTGCAGTGTATTCAGTGTAGTTGAATAGTAGTTGTAGTTGATATTGAGTGAATAAAAAAAGATGAAATTAGAAGCAATTGAAGCCTTGGACAATTAGCGTGTTCACATAGACATGCAGCTATTGTTGAGATGATTGCCCATAATCACCTGACCCATCACCACCACCACAAACTGGCCCTGGGGGTTATTAGATGCACCGTCCGTCCCGAACCAAACCGTGGCGTATACAGCATGCGGCGGATGGTGCCACGCAGGTGCCACGCTAACCCTTCAACCCCAAGTGACACCTAGGGGAGGCCATCCAAGGTACCAAGCAATTCACGTGGGCATCAAAGTGGAAAGGGAGAGCCTCGAGTTTCGTTTCCTGATGGAGGAGCGGGGCAGTGGGTGCCAAGGAGAGAGGGAGGAGAGAGAGGAGAGAAGAGCAGAGAGAGGAGAGAGAGAGGAGTGCTGCCCCGCAGCTGGGCTCCTCGTCCTCCTCTTACAGCAGAATCCGTCCCTGGTCCCTGAAGAAAAGGGCCTCCATTAATAATGCAGCGACTGATCAACGTGCTCACAAAAGAAAAAAAAGATCAAAGTTTTTGGAGGTGCAGGGAGACACACACAGGCTGATAGTGTTTCCTTGCTTGTTTAAATAGCTTTGCATTGGCCATATGGACATTATAATTACCAGTGGGACGGAGAAGTCGCCCGCTCCTTGATCTCCTGGCCAAATAAAATCACACGACACCTTAATTAGTGTGTGCTGCTGATATTACCTGTAAGAGATATTTCGGTGACACCATGCTTAGCCATGCTGGTTTGTTTGTTTGTTGCTTGGTTTAGAGTTTGTTTATGTCATGAATAATGTGGCAGAGACCTTATATTGCTGATGCTATCATGTTATGCTACCTGTTATTTCTCTTACCTCTAGTACCACTGATTGTTATATGCATCTATGTATTTATGTAACCTACTGTATGTAATGTCTATTGCTGTAAGTTATCTCTGTCAGGTTTATGTTAATGTCCTGTGTAAGTTTTGTTTGCTCTTGTTTTTTTGTGTTCTACAGAACAGGAACCTGCTGTAAACCAGTTTTCAAACCGAGTCAGGCCCATCTTAACTGTAACTGAACTGTTACTTTTAACACTTTTTAATACTTTCTTGTATAATAAACAGTGCAGTGTTTAGTAAGTGTACCATTTAATGGCTTACTGAATGTGTGGATGTCCTTCACATCTACTATAAACTTCATATATGTTTTGTTTTTATCATTCTATAATTGTCAACATCTCCGAATGTTTCCCAATGTACAAAAAGTTCCCCAAATAAATCATTTCACTGTTCTCTTACACTACTTCTCTTGCACACATAGCCTGCAAAAATGTAGCATTTCGTGGTTAGGTCATCACTTCAACATATTACACAAGTGTTCCACGAACGTCTTTCCCATGGACAAATTATAAGTGTGGCGTAGCACTGAGTAGTGCCTTGTTAGAACGCCTCTTCATGACAGGCGAGAAACGGATGTGGAAACACAATCCAAATAATTCTCACCCAAAAGAGGAATATTTGAGGGGGGAAATGTGGAATGGCTTTATTCTATTAACCTCGCTGTGGTGTTAAAGGATCTGTTTATGGAGAGGAAATGACAAGAAATCAGGCTGACAGGCCTGGAGTGAGACAGTTAAATGCCCCTCGCTGCTTTGGATAATTAATAAATAAAGTACCAGGGGAGCCCTGCCATGCCTTCCTGTATGACAGGGGCTGTCTCCAGTGCGCTAAAGCATTAAATGACCAATTTCTGTCAGACTAACTTCCACCGTGCACTCTCTCTCCCTCTCTCCCTCCCTCTCTCTCTCCCTTCCCCTGTCTCTCTCGCTCGCTCTTTCTCCAAAGTGAGCTACTTTGCTCTCTCTTTGCACTGAGTTTTTCAGCGACTGATGGCTCTAGTTCATTTCTACTGAATTAATTGGTCCCTGAATGAATTCTGTTGACAGGGCAATTCATCATGTGTTTGGCCTGACAGTGACTGGATGTTGGGAAGGGGGTGGAGAGGGCTGGTGTGTGTGTGTGTGTGTGTGTGGGGGGGGGGGGGGGGGGGGGTAGTGGAGGTGAGGGTGGGGGTGGTGGCTGTGGAAGAGAAGAATAGGGGGGAGCCAGGGGGAGTCCAGGGGGTTAGAGAGGAGAGGATGGGGGTTGCCGTTTTCTTTCTTTTTTTCTTTCTTTCTTTCTTTCTTTCTCCCCCGGTTAGATCTCTAAGTGGGGGTTGAGAGAATAGAGTTTTTTTCCGGCCTTTCTTCTTCTGGATGTCTTGGGTGTCCGGGGGCAGCAAACAAACAACTCCCCTTGGTCTTTGTCAGCTATTGGAAGATCTCCTCTTGATTGGAGAGTCAGCTCTGCTAAGCTTGTCCCCCCCTTTAGACACTATTAGAACTCTTTCCCCTAACCTTTTCAGATGGGTGACATAATCTATTTGCTGAGCCATTCTGCATTGGTTCTTAATTGCATGACATGTGGTACAACAAGCATCTTTAGAGGCCAGTTGTATAGGTGCTGAAAGAGAGGTAGTTTGTGTTGCACATTCAAATGGTCATAGCTGGCAGTGACATCCCAGTAGATCTGCTCATCAGATGGCGTTTGTTAAGAATTCTGTGTGTATAATAGTAGTGTGCAGTGACTAATCAAATTATTGTTCTGTATCCACTCAAAAGCCACAGCCAAGGCAGAGAATTGATTTTCTTTCTTTCTTTCTTTCTTTCTTTCTTTCTTTCTTTCTTTCTTTCTTTCTTTCTTTCTTTCTTTCTTTCTTTCTTTCTTTCTTTCTTTCCCCCTCTGTTTCTCTCTTTCTTTCTGATTCTCTCTCTCTCTCCCTCTCTCTCTTTGTAGTCAATCAGTGGCTGCTCATTAGGAGCCTCACAAGCTTATGTAACTGTCTCCTGGATGGTCTCCCCCAGCAAGGGTAAAAATTACCTCATAATCACTCTGCAGCCATCAAAAAAGAGTCAAGCCTGCTCGGCTGACACCCACGCCTCAGCCAGCGGGAAACCCTCAGCAGTGATGGCTACTACTTATTCATATCATACGTTGCCATGTCCAATTAGATGCAGGCCCATGCAGATGCATTTGGAATTTGTTCACGTCAAACATGACACAGATTTCTTTTGATATTTCCACAGTGAGAACAGTTACGTACATTTTCTTGGCAACACATTATCATTTTCACTACAAAACAAGCTATTCTTGCTTTATCTTCTTGTTCCATGTAGAATCTTGGTTAATGAAGGGGCAGACCTCGGTATTATTTCTTTTAGGAACAAGTTGTAGAACTTACATGCTGGATCACTGTATCATGCTTTCACAGCATAGTTGTGTCTGTCATGTAGCAGGGACCTGGATAAAATGCATGTCCTGACACTAAACAAAATGATTCATTTCATTACAGTCTTCATCCAGGCATAACTGCAGTCAACGAAGTAACAAAACGCCATGTGCAAAACAGTGAAATGTGATGCAGTGTAATTCCTCACAGAGGATTTTGATAATTAAAAGAGTCTCTAATGAGCTTGTTTTGATTGACACACCAGTGTTGGCCTTTGCCCTCCACGGCATCAAACATGACAGCGAGATGATGACAGGCACACTGTCTGCCGTGCTGACAGGACTTAGCAGCCCAGTCCTGTCCACTTTCCTCTCCTGCGATGCTCCCTCTCTCCCTCCCTTTGTGATGTGTTTATGACAGATATTTGCGCTCTCGTGTCGGGTGCTAACAAAGCACTCGTTTAATACTTTTTTTTTTAGCTTTCTGAAGCCCTATGGAACGTGAACCTCTGTCATGGTGTAACTCTCCACTCTTCACGTTGTGTAATACTGTGGAGCAGGCTAACAATCCCAGAGATGCTTCACTGAAAGTCCTGTTGAGTTTTGCTGCTGTTGTTGTTACTGCTGCATTAGTTTTAGTATTAGTTTGTGCAGGGCTCAGTGTTCAGTGGATATGATGTGTATCCTCATCGATCTTCATGTAATGTCCGATAATTCCTTTAAGATGAGTAAATGCAGGTTCAAGATAGTGTAATTGTCACAATATTGTCTACATATGTTTTGTAATGATTATTATTAAATAAGAATAGAAAATATTTCATATTAGTTATATTTTTCGTTTGAATGATGATAGCATGGCACAAACAACATAATTTATCCCCTTTTTACCAGTTGAGAAGAACCATTTCACAGCATAAAAAAGGAAGGAATAGTATTATTTCATCTAATTCGCGGAACAAGTTGACAAATTTGATGAGTTGATGTTCAGTGTTTGAGCTGTTAACTCACTGAGAAGGAAAGACAAAAGACAGCGATACTAGGTTTGCCCAGACCACAAAGCGTCATGCCCCCAACATCCAAAAAAAGGCCTCAATGAGGGTCAAGTGTTTCAGTAAATATTTCTGGAAGCTCAGCGCTGCCTGGCTGGCTGGCTGGGCCCCTTGGCATTTTTGAGGAGTGGAGAGGATGACAGGTGCTGTTTGTAATGCCTTGCTGATGAGAGCCAATCAGCTGATTCCATTCTGCTGTGTTTTTTTCCCCCATGTTGTCATCTGGCATGCTAAAGTAAAGATGAGCTTGATTGACAGATGCACTTGGGTTCACAGTTTATTGGTTTCAGCAAAAGAGGCAGATATGCCAATTTAGACAGGGGGACTGACAAAAAAAGTTTCCATCTAAATGGAATAATTTTACCACTGGGAATTCTCAGCTGGGGGAAGAATAGAGGCCGCGTTTTTTTTAAAAGATATTTTAACAAGGCCTGAATGACAAACATATACGACAGTAAGAGGCTGACAGAACATCAGCCTTTGATGCTTCACAGGGGTGCCATGAAATAAACAATAGGCAGGGAAAACTGAATTACAACTGGATGGGCTAGTCAGTGTGTGTGTGTGTGTGTGTATGTGTATGTGTGGGAGAGAGAGAACAAGAGAGAGTGTATGCGTATGTGTGTATGTGTGTGTGTGTGTGTGTGTGTGTGTGTGTGTGAGAGAGAGAGAGAAAGAGAGAAGATGATAGAGAGTGTGTGTGCGCATGTGTGTGTCTGTGTGTGTGTGTATGCTGTAGGTGTGTCTGTGTGCTTGTATGTATGTGAGAGAGAGAAAACGAGAGTGTGTGCACATGTGTGTGTGTTTGTCTGTGTGTGTGTGTGTGTGTATCTGCATGCTTGTGCGTGTGTGTGTAGGTGTGTGTGTCTGTAACTGCGTGCTTGTGTGTGTGTGTGTGTGTCTCTGTATCTGTGTGCTTGTGTGTGTGTGACAGAAAGAGAACGAGAGAGAGTGTGTGAGTGTGTGTGTCTGTATCTGCATGCTTGTGCGTGTGTGTGTAGGTGCATGTGTCTGTAACTGTGTGCTTGTGTGTGTGTGTGTGTGTGTGTGTGTGTGTGTGTGTGTGTGTGTGTGTGTGTGTGTGTGTGTGGTGGTAGGAAAGCAGGAGGGTTTCTACTAGTGCCACTGGCTCTCTGCACAGGCTGCCCAGTGCATCATTAAATATACAGAGTCCTGCAGAATACTTGGCCCCCGCTCTCCACTCCTCCCTCTCCACAAGCCCTCTGCTGGTTTGTTTCCTGTTCATCCGCCCCGAACTCTGTCTCTCTCCCTCTCCCTGTGGGTGTGTGTTTCTGTCTGTCGGTCTGTCTCTCTGCCTATCTGTTACTCCATGCCACACACACACACACACACACACACACACACGATTGGTGCATATCCCACATGCAACTTTAGATACACACATTGACACAAACAGTTTGTAAGACCTCGACTTTACATATCTAAATCATTCAGTTAACTCAGTTTGATGTTTGTAAAGTTGAGCATCAGTGCACACTGTGAGGGAGTGCTTTGGTCATTGAGCTCTACCTAGCCGATCTCCATTGGTCAGGAGTAATAATGACTAGCACTGAACGGACATACAAAAAAAGCAAATTTATTTCTCATGTTCACTGAAAGTGATTAAAACAGAAAGAATGCAATGACTGAGGCCATGTGAATTTTCTTTTAGATATTTCAGCGCAATTTTATACTACATCATTGACACACATACTGTGTACAGGTACATTGAGGGGACACTTGTCCCATTCCAGGGTCTTATCTTGTTTTTGCCTATTGTGCCTTGCGAAGTTCTGTTTAGCACATTCGTCGTATAGATGTACACAGTACATAGCACTTTATACAGCATAGTAGTATAGTTTTGTCTCTTTCGCTCACTCTCACTCTCGCTGTTGGAGTAGCTGCCCTTGAAATGTATTCATTATCAGTATTGGAACTGGGCCTGGTCATCAGTGTTAATTAGGTTTTCAGCAGAGGTGGGTAAACTGGCTTCAGAGAGTAAAACATAAAAACATACCACATATTTATTCCAACTTGTCGCAAAACTATGATCAGCACAACTCTTCAGCTAGTTCGATGAACTAATTACTGAAATGGGTTACCTGGGTTAGGTACGTAGGTAGAACCAATAGATGGTTATAGTCTTTAAAGCCAAGATTGCCCATCTCTGGTTTTCAGTGAATAGGTAATAGTTTTTATTTGTCTGTCTCTGTTATTCTCCAAGCTAAGTGTGTGTGTGTGTGTGGGCAAATGTGCTTTGAAGAGGCTCTGCGTATTTTTCTGTGGGTATGCTGGTCTGAAGAGGCCTATGTGCTGTATACCAGAGATATCCTGTTCACTGCTTATGCTGGCAACCTACCCATCTGGCATCCTATTCAGCATATTTCTAATGCGATATGTCTCTGTATTATTTTTTGTTTGTTTGTTTGTGAACATGGTGGAATTATGCAGCAGGAAAAAAATATACAGAAAGCCATTTTTTTACTCGATTTGCATAGTGACGTAAGACATGGGGAGAACAGAGAACATGAAACCATACAAACATACAAACGGTCAGATGTCCGAAACCAAAAACACCAGTGCCATTATACGGTAATGCCGTTATGTTTGTGCTTCTTTTTTTCTTAAAAAAAGAAAGCACAAAGTGTAAGACACAATTATAATGTTTTTTTTATTGTTTATCTACAAATGCAACCAGTAAATTAGTATGATACTGCAATGGTCAAGTGTCAGTTGATGTTATATACACAGAGAAGTTGTCTTCACATCTTACACAAATCATTCTACAATGCGGCAATTTGACGCAGATGGTGTGTAACATTAAACGGTTGAATTTGCTGTTTTGTTTACAGTTTGTATATGCATTATGACAAATGTTGCCTTAACGTTCCAATACAGTGTCACTGACATAACTAACATAATACTGCCTCATTAATGCATACATATACTGCAAATAAAATATTAAATATCAAACTAAGTCTTTGGCAAATGTGGTAAAAGTACATTCATTTACACTTCCTGTTTAACATGAGCCATTTTTAATTGCCTCCAGTGTATGCTTTACTTTTAGTGTTTAAGCAGAAAGATGGATACCAGCGCTGAATGTTCTTATAAAACCTGTCTTTTTTACGAGACCAATTTTAGTGACCTTGCCTGTTCAAAATAAGGGTTTTGAGGCAATAGTCAAAAAAGTCACAACATTGTTAATTATTTTCCTAAAGATGTGTCATAATAAAAATGAATTAGGTGGATACTGTGTCAAAAATGTACTGGTATGGATGATGAAATGTGATAGGCAGGACTGATATGGTCTGATCATTCAGGTTAATAGGTTTATCTGAAAATAATGTAAAACTGCTTTCAGTTAACGAGAAATAATCCCAGTAATTCAAGGCTCCTGAATGTCATGGTATGAACCTAATTATCCTGGGGAGCATTAGTCAGTGACGGTTGAATGTCTATGCTGAGTCTTTAGTAATAAAACCTTGTGAATCACAAAACATAGGCATAGTGCAAAAAAAGAGCAAAGAATGATATTGCATGGGACTTGTATATTTTGCTGCATTTTTATAAAATATAAAAGACGCTGTAAAGAAACATAATTCTGCACATTAATAGAAATTGTCATACTTCACAAAAAAGGCAAATAATTTAAAAGAAAAATTAAAGTTCTGTTAGATCCATGGTGAATCATGGTTTTTCCTCTGACATTTTAATACTTTTTTATTTCACATACATATATTTATATATATTTAACATCTGATTGTGTATCACAGAAAGTTCATGTCTGTTGTTTCAGAGTCTCACTCGCATGTTATTCTGCTTTTTTCTTCTCCTGTTTGGGCACAGTAAGAGCATTAAGTAGAGTACCAGTGTGCAACCCTATACATAAGTGTATTGTGCTATTCTGGCATACGTCTGCTGCGGGATGCTGTGTGGAGTTTCTTCTCTGTCTTTAATGAGATATTGGCATTAGCCAGCACAGGCCTCCAGTAAAAGTAAGCATTTGTTTCAAAGTTGATGTTAGTCATGATCAGGAATGTGTTGATTTATGAGACAAAAGAGCAAAGAAAAAAAACATTTAAAACACATCAATTGTTACTTTGTATTCTTCACACTGTCTTCACTTTTTTTTCGTCTTATACTTTATTTTATATATATAGATATAGATCTCTATACTCTTTCAAAGTTCCCTGTGGAAATGGACAGGTCTTATTCATGTAAAAGAACAGCGCCTGATGTTTCGAGTGCTCTGAGGGTCCGGTGGTGGTGCAGTGGGGGGGTTGGGGGGGAAAAGGGGTGTTTGGGGGGTAAGGAGGTGGTTTTGGGGATAGGGGTGGGGTGGGATTGGACTTCAGTGTGTGTGTGTGTGTGTGGATCCCTTCAGCTGATCCTCTTCATCCAGCAGTTACCCTCTTGAACTGGTTCCTTTTGAAGCCATTCTCTTTGTCTTTGACACCAATTCATTCAGACTGGTGCGATACGGAGGCCGCGGCCATGGTCCTGAAGTTTGATTTGGTTTCCATGGTAACTAGTGGCGGTCATAGGCAGTGGCAGCAGTGGGTGGTGCGGATCCCCGAGATGCGGCACTATAATAATAAGGGGAACCTGGAAGTTAACAGAAGAGTGGACCGTTTGAGACAACAACGTGTAGTGCAGTAGCAGACAGCTAACTTGGTAAACCAGCCCCTTGTACTTCATTTCATTTTGTACAGAGGATCTGGTAGTGCTTTATTGACAAATAATTTCTTCCAGGTGTCGTCTCTGCCGAGGTTTAAAACAAGTGGCTCTGCCTTTACTCAATCGCTAATGTCTGGTAGTCACGTATGCAATTAACCTGCTTACGCACTACAATTCAAATGTAGCACACAAACGCTCATAAACACTCCCTCTGTTTGCTGATTGGCTAAGCAAAAGTCTGCCTAATACAGCAATGTCAGTTAAAGCACTGCCAGACCGTCTGTACAAAATGAAAGGAAACATGAGGGGCTGGTTTACCAGGCTGGCAGACAGCAGCCTAGAGGGGAAAATACTTCTTACAAACAGTCTTATCGTTATCTCTTTGAAATAAATGAGATCTTATTGACTTCTGACCTGTTCCTCCTAAAACTCCCTCGGGAGAAAAAGAGCAGTATGATACTACTGCATGGTCTTACGTTTGGCCTTCACTGGACAATGTTTTTAAAGGTTAATTTAAGATGTTTGAGACAAAGGCCAGATCTTACTAAATTCTGATTTGTTTATCCTATAACCTCATTAGGAGAACGTTTAAAAAAGCAGCTTGATCTAATGCTGTATTTGTTTCTGAAAAAAAAAAAAAAACAATTTTAAGAAGCACCAGTTTCTTCTGGTAGTGTTATGGTGTGAAGGCTAGCCTTGCTGGATGGAGTTACCATACGTAAAAGAACATCACAACGCCTCAATTAGAAATTATTAGTGTGTACTAAAATATTGTCTCAAAGGTCACTAAGGAATGGTCGTTTTATGTACATTGCATACTGAGTAACAAAAAGGGGCAGATACTTACTTAGTAATGCTGGATTGCTGAACCGCCACGCTTCATTGTATGTCGTGTACTGTGGGTGGGAGTATGGGTTTCCTGAAAAGTCACTTCCTGAAAACCCACACACACATACACACACAAACAAAAACAGATTGAGATTATTTTCTCTTCACCATTCATTTCAAAACAGAAGATACACACACGTGTTTAATTAGGTTGATCATTTTTGTTCTAGATGGACTAAGAGACAAAGATACAGTATTGTTTCCCACCACAAGAAGTAAGACACTTTCACCTGTACTATATACAGCTCTGCCCAGCTATACTTGGCCGAATTCATTAGCTTGAGTTAATCCTTTTATATGTTTTTATTTATTTATCTCTTTTGTCCTTGTGTGTGACTTTAGCGTAGTCTCTGACACCAAAGCCTTCTTTGGAGGACTAGAATGAAAATCCCAAACAGGCTCTTGCTCAGACAGTTTTTTTTTTCTGATTCGGCACTACAGTTTCAGTACGCTTGGAAGGTGTCAGTGAGCAATGCTGTTGGTCCCAGCACCCTTTTCTCTTTTTATTAGACAATAAAGACTGGGCTCCTATATGAACCTGGTGAAGAATGGCTTCTGCTTTAACGGTTTTTGAGGTCTGTCACTAAATCTTAACCACTCTAAGGCTGATGGATGCCCACAAAAAAAAAAAAAAACTGTCCTGCTAAGATTCCAGAATCTCCACATGTGGACCCCAGAAAATGTGTCTTAGATGAAAAGTCATTTGATGTAAATGTAAAGATGTTTTTTTGGCATAACAAATGAAACCTGTCAGGCAATTAAATTCAGTGAGCAAAGTATGCGTGTTTGCAAGGGGGCCGCGGTCACATTGAAAAGGTTGAATCCAGCTGAACCACTCAAGGGTGACGGGGAAGAAAGAGGAGGAACAAATCCTTTTTTCTGTGGTATGATGTAAAATACTGGCTGTACATTCCCCCTCTACTACATGCCTCCACACCCCCCCCCCCCCCCTTCACAAGAGTGATGCTGCTGATTTTCACTGTCTCCAGCAGTATCCCTTGACCTACTAAAGGAAGACTGCGGTGGCCTTTTGCACAGTGAAAGTCCAGCAGAGCATTCCTGGGCTAATCTGAGCATGCTGCTCAGCTTATGCTGTTTGGGTCACTGTTGCTGCTGCTGCTGCTACTGTTTGCTGTTTGCTGCTGTTGTTGTTGTTGTTGTTGTTGTTGTTGTTGTTGTTGATGATTTGGGAGAGGGCATCCAGCCCGTCTGCCAGATTGCGTCCTCTCAGGGCCCTACGCGGTGAAACTGAAGCCAGGTCCCTCAGAGAGATAGTGATTTAAATATTTACAGCCCTTCCCAGACTCTGTTTTGTGACCCTTAACTGTTTGCTGTGAACCTGAACTGCAGGTTAAGTAGAGGGGGAAAGAGATACGCTCCGAAGCGCCGGTAGGATGGGGAGGCCGTGTTTATCGACGGCCCAGGAGAGCACTCCCAACAACACTGGGATAATGAGCCCTGGAGCCCACGCGGAGCTGGGGAGGAACTGTCCCATATCCTTGCCACTGATTGCTTATTGAGTACGTGTAATTTTCCCAGCCCAGCCAAAGCCAGTAACAGGCGTCCAAAAGGTTGAGGCTTTGAGGTGAAAGATTCTCTCTTGTCAGTGTTGTGTTGTGGGGGCCACTGGGTGCATTGACAGCAGTTTGTTCGTCTCTCTAAAAGGGTTTTGCCTACAACAACACTACCTGTCTTCTTCCTGCTAATCTTATCAACATCATAATCTTACACCAGGGGCCTCACTAGAAATTTTGGTTGCCCATCCCCTTAATAAAAATAATAATAATATTAATAATAATAGTGAAAATGGTGTACCCAAGCAGCCCCCTGTCAATGCTGAGCCCTTAGAATTGCCCTAACTTTTCCACCCTCTTCTCCCTCTTTTGAGCAGACCATTCTTTTTACCTTTCTTTTGACCCTCTTGTATTCAGATTCAATAATCGGTTAAGGGAAGTGGTGAAACAGTAACTAAGTGCTAAATAAAGTTTATTTTCTCTGTATGTGCCAATTATTATGACTTTTCTGAGCACATTTTTCCAAGTCACATGCTAATTTTTGATTATCCTTAGCTTGCCTTAGTTAGCTCCTGATCATTTCTCATAGCTATTAAGTGAGAACCACACAATGAAAAATATTATGGCCTGTCCTAAATTTAATGACACCATAAAACAAATAAAATGTCACTTACCAGGCACCATTCCAGCGAGGGTGGAGGTGGGGTAGCTGCCCTGGCCGGTGGGGGGTACATGAGGGGGGTATCCCGGTAAAGTGGTGCTCGCCATGTCACGACCTAAGGAGAAGACAGAAACAGACTGGTTAGTTCAACAGTTCAAAAACAAAAGGAACCGTTTATCAGAGAAATCAGTTACATACAGAGCAAAGCATGTACTCTCTTTATCTGTATTTATAGACATTGTTAATAATACACTGTGCAGCTAAATAAAGTGAGAGTTTTTTTCCTCATTGGATGTCACAGCCTATATTATAATGCTGAATACAGGTGTATTAGTCCATACAATATAAAACAGAATTAGGCGCTTATTTTGGTTATGCTAATGTGGCATTTAAAAGGAGAAAGCAGCAGCACACAGCTATAACTTATGTTGCTGTAAATAGGCCACAACTCAAGAAAAACAGCTCTAATCCATCCAGAGTAGTAGCGTATCCATCTTTAACCTCAGCTTGACACCTACGTTCAGCCCTCCGTAAATGGCTACACTGTATTTACACCACAGACGCATTGCCCCACTATTGCAGAGAGTTCATGTTTTCCATTCCTTCAAAATCCCTTTTACATAAACATCACAGATGGGCTTGAGTGACTCGTGTATTCAGTGCCCAGGGCCAGAACACAGAGACGCACACTACAGTAGTACCCCTACGGCCTCAATGCGGCTCTGGGTCCACTCAAACACCCCCTCGCTCCATCGTTTAGAGGGGCTAAAAGCAGCACTGGGGCTCCCACATTCAGCTCCTGTAATTGGGACTGACGGTCACATACCCGGGCTGGCCTGGCTGGCTCTGAGGCACGTAGGCCCCACGGCGGCTCTGGGCTTAGGCTTCAGAGGCGCCCTGTGTGTCATTGTTAGCAGGGGTGGGTGGGAGTGGAGGGGTAGGGAGTGGGATGGCTGGGGGGTGTAGGGGGCTGGGGGGAGGGGGGTTATGAGAGGGGGGAACTAGTGGCATGGTGGTCATTAATGAGGCAGGCGGTCAAAGTCGCAGGCTGTTTGTGTAACACCAACTGCACATAATTTGAAGAGCATGGTGCATGATGGGATTTGGCTGATAAAAACGAAAGTCTGTGAGCTGACCCTCGCTTACACTTCTGTGAAGAGCAGACAAACCAAAAAAACGGATCCTCTTTTTGTTGACATTTTGTAAACATGTATGAAAGATCAAACATTCAAAATGTAGATTTGAACCAACAGCAGTAATATTCCAATGCAAGAAACCCAACCACAATAAATTACAAATATACAAACTGAACTTCGACAAAGACAGACACATTCCTAATCTAACAGCTCGCAATGGCTATAAACTTGCTGTCTGTCTCTTCCATTCGGCGCATAGCTCGGTGGGTTTGGGGGTGGTGGCTGTACCTGCTATAATCGGCTGGCTCGTATACTGGCCGTAGCCGGGGCCGTGGTGGGCATAGGCAGCGTAGCAGGGGGTGGAGGCGTCTACTGACACGCTGGGCTGGAAGGGCAGGAGCTCGGCTAGGCCCACAGCTGCCAGGGAGGAGGAGGAGGAGGAGGAGGAGGAGGAGGAGGAGGAGGAGGAGGAGGAGGAGGAGAAAGGGGTGAAGGGGGCCAGGGAAGCCTCGTGGGGCTCCAGCTTAACACACACCGAGGACGAGTGCGACTCTGCCAGGTGAAGAATGGAACAAGAACCCACACACACACATACGTACACACACACACACACACACATACGTACACACACACACACACACACACACACACACACACACACATACGTACACACACACACACACATACGTACACACACACACACACACACACACACCATGTACAGTCACAGTCATACCCACACGGACAGACATGTTCACACACACACACACACACACGCACACACACACACACACACACATACACACACATACCCATGTGCACACATGCCACATGCGTGAGAACACACAGACACATGTATACACACACACACATGCACGCATGGAAACACATACACACCAAACACACAAAATGAAGCATGAATAATGGAAATGATACCACAAATTCAGATGAGCTCTGCAGTTTAGATTTCTGATCAAATTAATAATTCCAAGTCTATGAGTATACATTTATTTGTGTGTGTGTGCGTGTGCATATATGAGCAGATAGTGTATGTTTGTCAATTTGCTTTCCTGAAAACTATTATGCCAGACTTTTGCCAGATGGTTTTCATCTGCACCTAATCCAGTTTCTAGTTTCTAGAGTATTGTGAGAGTGTTTTAGACATATCAACTTTATTAAGGTAAACATTCCAACCTGTAGATATTTGTTTTGAGTAAGCCAATGGGTGTACATCACAAAATTAGTGACCTTTGGTAAACAGTAGTCAAACGGACGTTTCGAGCTCAGAGGCATACATACATACACACATACCTACGCAAACACACACAAATACATGGACACACACACACACACAAAGGGTCTTACAGGTGCACAATTGATTCTCTAAGATACAGTTTGGACTAGTATTAGCTACCTCTAATATAAAAAAGTTACACATGATCTGTAAATGACCGAGCCCTCCACGAAAGATATGAAAACAGTGTTGATCAGGATATAATCTCCTACAATTTCTTGAATTGCTTATACTTAAATTGCTAATATCAAAGCAATTCATATTTATTCTGGGGACAACCCTTGTATATAATGCGTCTGGATATTAAAAACATATTCCTAAATCAGGTTTCTGAAATATTTACATTCTATTCAAGCACAGTGGATAATACATTTTACCTGTAAATCTCTTCAGAGTTACCAACACAAAGCAGTAAAATATATCACACTCAAATATGTGGCGTGATTTCCCTGAGGTTTACAAAATAATACAATATATGTCCAAATCAGGAAAACCCCCAAAACTGGAGAGAGCCACTCTGAAGCGCAAGCGTTAATATAAAATGCCTTATGGGCCTTGACATTTTTCATTTTGGCGTATTTGCTAGTGCAACCCATGTAATCAGTATGAGAAGTCCCTTTTCGCGGTGTTTCCCATCCCTGCTACATTAGCGTGATCCGTTGGGATAGTTCACCCAGCGCCATGATAGCCTCATTAGCTGTTTCCCAGCTATTGTTGTTTTACAACCCAACTGTGTGTTGAGATTCCTCATTAAGATAAGGGCTCCCTTTATATTGGACACAATCCTGACAAGCCTTTTCAGACGCCAGGAAATCGTCCGACTTAACTGGCTTTCCCTCCCCCCACCACTACAAACACACATACACAAACACAGACAGACACACACTCACACTTGCGCGCGCACACACACACACACACACACACACACACACACACACACACACACACACACACACAAATCAATTACAGCATCCACATTCCTTCTCAATACATAAGATTGCCTACACCCTCAACATCAAATAGAGAACGATAGATGATTATTGACAATTTTGTCTGCCTCTAGCTATTGCATAAAAGCATCATGTTTAGCAAAGAAAACCACACAACAAAGGGTTAAGTGGACAAATAAAGTCAGCAAACAATCCCCCAATGAGCACACTGTATGAGGTAAATCAGAGCTGTAAAGCTGCGCTCTCAGACAAACCCTCAGAGGCCAATAAAGGCTTGGACGGGCGAAGACAGTGGAATTACGCTCCTGTTTTCACACACCCCGCACAGCCGTTGTCAAACAAACTGGAGACACTTCACACTCGTGCACACACTGGGCCTGGGCACGTTCAAGCCCACTGAACTTCGAAACTAATCAAAAGTGGTGTTTTCTTATTGTCCCAGAGACGAACGGTAGCTGTACGTGCCTGAGGCCTGTCAGGAGTCCTGATGGCTGAGATGGAGGAGGATAAACACTGGTCTTTGAGGAAGCGTTCTCCAACAAAACACATCTCAGATATGAAGACCAGAGTATATAGAGTTCTCCAATTCTGTCTTCTCTAACCACAAGGCTTCTCTCAAGCTCTGGGAGTAAAAAAAACAATAACTCAAACAACCTTTCCTTTTCAGAGCAAGGCAAAGTCATAACCTGCCCTCATATCTTTAGGGAATAGTTTTTTCTTTGAAATTATGCATAACAGGGATGAAACCAAAAACAGCCACCATATAACCATTAACCTCAATTTTCTATATTCACAAAGTAGCAATTTATCAGTGGCTGAGAAAACAGGCTACGTTCCAATTAATTATAACTAAGGCCTGGCGGTTAACCCGCCCCTCCCCCCCCCCCCCCCCCCCCAAAAAAGTCATTAATAACAAAAATGTACACTAAAAGGTTAGCGCGCTATTGTGTGTGTATTAATTTCATTAGTCGGGAGTTTGGGGTCCTCCTGAACAAAGGCACAGGCAGTCTGTCAGAGGGCCACACATTGGGCCCCTCAGGTTAGGTGGCTGCTTGTTTGCTGTTCACTGGAGACTAGCGGAGACACACTTAGGCAGAAAAGCTTTCCTTTCGGATAGATTTCAGCTGCTGATCATTGCTAGGCCCTAGACAACAAAACAATGCGGCCTATTCTTTTTGCCCCCAAACAGCACTACACCACTTCTCCTGCTTCACTGTCGTGGCTCTTCAGAAAACCGGAAAAGGAAAAAAAAAAGTTATGGGATGCTGAATTCAGACGCTTTCAGACCGCAAAAAGCGTTCTTCTTCTTCTCTGTCTATTTTGCCACTAGTCTGCAGATTCCCAACCAGGGGGAAACCCTTCAGCACCTGTTCAGGTTTTCAGGGGTCTCAGAGGGGTGCCCATTTACACCGTGCCATCCCACTGGCACCAGGAAGACTCCGATTATGGAGCCCAGCGGGGCGGGTGCCTCAGAGTCCTGGGCGCCAATTCATTGCGAAGGTATGTGCAAAACGCCCCATTTAAACACAAGACTCATATTCTGGAGCCCGTCCAGGGCCTTTTCTCTTGGCCTGAATAAAATGGTGACATGGTGCTCCTCTGCCGTCTATGCACCAGGAGAGGGAATGCTGGGGCAGGTTCACATGAACGAGTCTCTTTGTCCCTCCATCAAAATGATGAACGCAAAAGAGGAAGCTTGTGCCAAAAAAAAATCTTTTTGTGCTTCTAAACCTAGAAACTATTTATGCATTATTCCAACAAAACCAGTTGAGGTGTTAAAAAGCAATAACTGTTGAAGAGCAATATGTGTAAAAATGTGTGTTTGTGTGTGTGAAATCCACCAGAGATATAATAGATGTTCTTTGCCTTTGTGAGATCTAAGTGCTCTCAGTGTTGTGTTTTAGAATTAATATGAATGGGGGATGGAGGGGGGTGGGGTGGATGGAGGGGGGCAAATGATTCTTAAAACAGAAAGAGGTCTCCAGTCACTACATCTCGCTGATAAACACAATGCTCCAAGTCCCTCTCTCATTTCTGCCTGTCACACAGGTACCTCAGCGCTGTGAGAAGGAGCAGGGTTATGAAGGGGGGAAAAAAAAAAAAAAAAAAAAACATGCCAAGCTGCCTGCACAGTGTCCTTACAATTCCAATTTTCAGTTTGCAATGAAGAGTTCATTAATCATTCATCTTTAATAGATTATGCAAATCCTGGGACATTAAATCAACAACAACAATAACTGCATGAATTTAATTGGCCTGAGAAAACGTATTCAGGAATAAACATAATGTCTAGCATAAAGGCATAATTTATTCACAACTGAATCGCTCTGTAAATGCGGTTAGTAGTTTAATATTTTTTGTGATGATCCTTATACATATTTCCATGGTTTATAACATGCTAGTAAAGCTTAACCATCCGCTGCCATTTCTTACAGATACTGCAGTGCATTGTGACACTACATTACTTTGTATTATTGTCATTTAAAGAGCCATGAGTAAAATGCACATAATAACTACCTAGTAACTTACAAAAGGCCACAAAATCCTGAAGAGTAGTAATATTTTTCAATTATATGTGTATACGCTTTACACAAAACCTTTCAAACATATTTGTTTTAATGTTTGTCTGCCGCTGTGTATGGCAGTATGCTAAAAATATGTGTGTGGGGAGGGGCACATTTCACGGAGCAAACTTTTTTTCTTTTTAGGGGGAGTGAGTGAGTGAGTGAAGTTTTTTATTTCCTCCTGGTCAGTGAAGCGCGAGCTGGTCTGGCTTGGGACCCCCTGAGGAGCCCTGCCCAGGTGCAAGAAAGGCCACCTGCCACGAGGGAGCTCCCCTGCCTGCCTGAGACCGAGACCGGCCGCTCTTATACAAAGGACAAAAACACACCTTTCTTCTCATGAGGCCCCAACTTTCAGGGCAGGGGAAACTTACCTCCCACATATTAATGCCTTTTTTCCTTTCTTTTTTTTTGGCATGGCTGCTCGCCTTGGCTATCATTTGAGAAGGGGGGCATTGCAAATTTCAATCATCCTGTCCTCCACCCACACACACACAGACTCACTGGCTTTGATGGCTGCTGCATAATTATGTGAATTTTATTAAAAGGCCTGGTGTATTAATCTCAGGCCTGACAGTTGGCTATCAGTAAACTTAACCTTGTGGGCTGGTAATAACAGCAGCTCAAATGAAACAATATTTCAATTAGCTCAGCAGCATTAGTCAGGTCAGAGGAAAAGCAGCAGACGAGGCAGGAAAAAGCAGGGCAGCTCAGTAAGCAGCTACAAAATATCGACAATAGTAGCCATCTTAAATACAGCGTTTGTGCTCTTCAAAAGAGATTCGCCTGTGTTTACAGAAGTTACTTAGTAATCTATAAGCCTATCCCAGTGCTTTGTAGTAAGGATGGCCACCTTAACAACACACCCCTCCCTTTAACTGAGTAATCCCAACAAAACACTAAAATAAGACCATACAATTAGTTGATGAAATTACAGGAATATGTACGTATGACATTAGACAGCTGATCATTTGCCTTCCGTTCATACCAGCTGGACAATTCAAAATAAACTTGATGCAAAGGATTAATGAGAATAATTTTGGGGTGATATATTTCTCAACCATATTCCTGCATCTCCCCAGACAACCGTCACCTCAAGTCACAAATTCCCTGCACGAGACACTGCATCCTTGAAACAGTATGGTTTCGAATCATACAGACAATTCTAGTTACCTCTGTAGATGCTGCTTAAATGTCTCATGTTAAAATACTACAGAAAAACAAGCACTATCTCTCATATTGACATCTGCATATGCAACTCATCTACGCTAAAGTCCACATTCATAACATGACCTTAAGCTCTCCCAAGTGCCCATTTATGCCACATTCAAAGCATTTTAAAGGACACGTGGCCTTGTGACCTTCCCAGGCTACAGCTAATCAGGAAGCAGGGTCCTGAGAGGTCTTACCTGTCACTACGGGGTAGCCTTGTGATACACTAGGTCTTAGCGGTCACTACAGGGTAGTGTTGTGACACACTGGGTCTTACCTGTCACTACAGGGTAGCTCTGTGACACACTGGGTCTTACCTGTCACTACAGGGTAGCTCTGTGACACACTGGATCCCAGGTCCGAGCTGGCGCTGGTTGACAGACTGGGCTTGACCTCGTCCAGTCCCGGGTTGAGTGCTGGTAGCGAGTATTCGTTAGCCTGCCAAAAAAGGGGGTGGGTTGGAAACTTCAAACACTTGGACAAGAGGAGAATTGGTAATATGCACTTAACCTCCATCCACCCACTGCCTTCCACTCCCACCCCCCCCCCCCCCCACAAATTCCCTCTTTAGTGTAAAGAGACACTAATGTGTGTATATTTTGCGCAGAAAGGCACAAGGCAGGAGCGGTGCTGAATGCATTAGGGCCGGGCGCAGGGACGGGAGCAGATTTGGAGGCGAGTGAAAAGCTGGGCGTCAGCTGCTCCTTTGTGCTTGACAGCAGTCATCCCCCTGCCCAGCCAAGGGAGGAAACATTCAGCCTTTTGTTACAAAGGAGACGTTTGTTTGTAAAAGGGGATGGAAGAAGTCAACATTGCCATTTTAGCCAAAAATAAAAGAGCTAGACTGTCCCTGATTAAATGTTTATTTTACATGTCTGTATCTAAAATTAATTACATACATACAGACAGTAGAGATTTGTTGTTTAAAAAAACGTAATGTATTTTAAAACATTTCTTTTAGATTTAGTTCATTTTAAAATATATCAACTACACCGCTTATTTTTCCTATACTTGTCTAGATGTAATTCGGAATGTGTGAAAAGGGTTTGTATGCACGTATGCATTTATGCAGTATGCAGTTAAATTCAGAAAATGTGTGTAAATGCTATTGACTGTGTGTGTGTGTGTGTGTGTGTGTGTGTGTGTGTGTGTGTGTGTGTGTGTGTGTGTGTGTGTGTGTGTGTGTGTGTGTGTGTGTGTGTGTGTGTGTGTGCGTGTCTGTGCGTGTCTGTTTGTGAGCGCACACACACTCGCATCTGTGCACCTCCTCAAAAGGGCCCTTGTCCCAGTGGAAAAACCGGTGACCCCAGTCTTGTCTTTTTTTATTCTAGATAAACTCTGATTGTCCCCCCTACAACTGTTCTCTGGCAAACTGACGGATGTCCCCGCTCACTTCTGCTCCTCTGGGCCTCAGATGCGCGGCAGCCATTTTCTCAAAGCTGGGGGGACAGGTTGGGTTGGGTGTGGGGCAACTGAGCGTGGATCTGAAAAGGATGACCAAATGGCTGGCAGAAGTGTGGGAGGGGTGAACCCATTGAGTTTTGCATTTCCAAAATGGCTTTTTAATACCCTTTCTGCAGACACCAGACAAGGGCTAATAGATCCGCCCTTTCAAGAGTTAAAAAAGAAAAGAAGGGGGTGGGGGTGAAAGGGCCAATAAAAAGGGGTGAATGTAGTGTGATTAATACCACATCAAATTAAAACAGATTTTTCTAGGCAATTCTTTAACCGTTTTTTCCCCCTCTCGCTCTCTCCGAACACCAGGCCTCTTTCATTGCCTTTAAAATACTTTCTCTTCTTCTCTTTGTGATTGCCAGTCATTTCCAATTCATTTTGGTATTGATCTTCCAGTAGAAATCAGTTCTGTAATTAGCTGCAAATTAGGCCTTCTACTACGGTTGAGGCCTGTCCGACTGATTTATCACCAGTGTAATGTTCTTTGATTGGACAGAAATTAAAATGAACTCAATTAGGCCACAGCTTTTTTTTTCTTTATGGCTCCCTAGTAGTTTGAATGGAAATTAATAGTCTCGTGTTGTTTAATAGTCTAATGGAGGTAAATAAAGGTTAACCACTGTGGTACACTTCCCTTAAAGAAGGCCTTTTATTTACACATCCTATTTTGACACATTCCATTTTCTTTCCACAATTAAGTGTATTGAAATCAATATGGTGCTTTCTGATATTTAATATAGCCTATTGCTATAATGAATATTGCTAAAGTTCCCCCTCAGAATCCTCACTGAATGAAACTAAGCATGCACTGCGTTAGCCATGTTGAAATGTATTTACAAGTTATGCACAAGTTTTGAAATTGCTGAGAGCAAATGTTCTACCTCTGCGTGGTGTTTATAATACTAATAGTTTGTGGTTGAGTGTTGTAACCAGAAAGTAAAAGTCAGGATGATTCTTAGGGCCCGTCATTGACCTGGGGGGCCTCTGAGGACACTAGTAATGTTATTATTACCCAAAATTGTTTTCTGTCATTGGGTCTACAATTTCAACCTTCTGACTCTTGACAGCTCTTGATGACTGACGGTGGGTCAGTCTGGCCGATGCTTTCCTCACCTGCTCTGGCTTGACGTGCTCCGATGTGGGGAAGACGTCTGGGTAAGATGGCCGCTCGAAGACCCGGTCTAAGGCCTCCAGCTGCTGCTGGGTGAAGGCGTCTGCTCTCAGGTGCTTCCGTAAGCTCTCCACGCTACCCTGAGAGTCGCTGTTGGGCCCCGACCCGTCGGACGCATCTACGACAGGGGGGGGGGGGAGAGGGACAGGTCCACATGCTAGTACCAAGTGTTCAGCATCATCCCATCCCCGCGGCGGCCCCCAACCCCCATAACCCACCAACCCTCCATCCTGGCTTCCACCTCCACACCCCCAACTCAACACCCGCACCCCCACACCCCCTCTGGGCCAACTCCTGGCCCCCACCCCTCCCTCTCATACACATACTCACTCAGCTGAATCTAGCTCGCCTCTAAGTACCAGAGCTAGCTGTGGAAAGGGAGGGAGGGAGGGAGAGAGGCAGGGGAGGGCTGAAAGATTGGAATATATCAGCTCAGATTCAGTCAGCACCAGCTTCAAACGGGCCCTAATGGCTGTAGAAAGGCACAAAAGACCAAACGGTGCAGAGAGAGTGTGGGGTAGGAGGGCGAGGAAGTGAGTGAGTAAGTGAGAGGGGACAGAGAGGCAGGAAGAGAGAGAGAGAGACAGACAGACAGACAGAGAGAGAGAGAGAGAGGGAGGGAGGGAGAGAGAGAGAGAAATAGGCAAGTGAGAGTTCTCCACCTCCCCCATCCTCACGCGGCATCAGCACCATCATGATGTGATAGGTCTGCAGTAATTGATGGATTACCTTCAGCGCAAATATATACTTGTTGGGAAGCGCGTGTGTTTTAGCACCGCGGTAGCAGTAGCGATTACAGGCTTTTCTCATTTCCGACGGCAACTGCTGGAAATATAGCACCATTATTTAAAGGGACAATTTCCTTTAGAATGTAATTCTGCTTTCACTTTAAGATTGCTTTCCTGGGGAAAAAAAGATGGGTGTGGGGGGTGGTAACCCAACGATGAATACAATTACCTTGAGGAAAGGTGGTGCTTGCTAGATCATGCATTTCCCTCAGTCACACACTCTTTAAACAAATGAGCATTCTACACCGCCCCCCCCCCACACCAACCCCAACCCCACCCCGTCCAAACCCACCCACAAGCTCCTGACCCCCATCACCTTGTTAAAACAGGTTGCGTGGCTCTTCTCCTCTTGCCACCCCCCCCCCCCAATCCCCCCACCAATTCTGCTTTCTCTATCCAGGAACAAAAAAGCCCTTCAGGAAAAAAGCTCCAGGCGAGAGTGGCCTGAAGGCACCTCAGGCAGCCATATCTGCGGCAGTCTCACCCAGGCTCTCAGGCAGCAGCCCCCTTCTAGGCAGTCTGGGGGGCTTTAACTCCCTTACAAATCTGTCATTCTAAATTTGCAGCAGATTATGTTCTCCCCTTGCCGAGAGAGCGGTGATATATGATATGCAAGGCTCCTATTGATTGCCTGATGTGGTGGCAGGGGGGAGGCGAAATGAACTTGAAATGAACATCATGCCTCAACTCATTGTGCGTATAATACTCTACTTAATCCCACACTTTTCTGTGGTATGGAATTCAATTGATCAATCATGTTTCGCTGAAAGTACCATTTCAGGGGCGTTATTGCCATTCTGCCCGGCCGCTTGACCTTTCTCTGCAGCTGAGGCCAGAGGATGAACCTGACTTTAAAGGAGAAATAGATCCAAGGAGAGGTGGATGAGGGACTGACTCTCTCTCTCTCTCTCTCCCTCTTTTACTCTTTTTCTTGCTCTCTCTATCTATCATCCCCCTCTGTCTGTCTGTCTCTCTCCACCCCTCCGATCTCTCTCTCTCTTTCTCTTTCTCTCTGTCTCTGCGTGTGTGTATGTGTGCGTATGCGTGTGCGTGTGTGTGAGTAAAAGATTCTTCATCTATATTCTAATGCCCAAACTGTGGCAGTAACCTATGTCATTTCTCCCTCCTCTCCTGGTTAATACCTCATGTGAGGTTGCATGTTTTCTTCCTGGCATCATACGAATGTGTTTGCTGAGTGAGAATTTCTCATAGACAGAACCCTTGGGGCCCTTTCATACCACTGAACGTTACTGCTGCTGCTGCTGTATAAAACTCAATTGCTCTCTTTGGTACAGAAGAAAATAGAGCCATTAATTACTTTCTATCAACTGGGCTAAGTGCAAAAACGCGATCAATAACCAGGCGTTTGTCATTCACTGCGGAGGGCCGTGTTTCCCAGACGCAAGCCCTCCCCTGAGCCTCCGGGGCTTCACCATCATCCACAGCTGAGGACAGGGCTGAGGAGAAGGTGTGTGGTGTAGGACAAACACTCCCACAATACGTATACATCCATTTTGGAAAATAAAAACAAGAAAATGTGAGTGAAAGCAATTTGAAACCTCTTCCAACCACATATAAACAATCAATGACCTTTGATGAGCTGGATTAAAAAAAAAAATGTTTGTTTGAGGTGCTCTTTGCATGGGTTATTTCAAAAATCTACTTAGGAAAACTCCAAGGTGCTCCTATTTATTTCCACAACTTAAAAAAGCCTTTATTTAAACCCATATAAACAATACCAGTGGTCGGATGTCCAATATGTATGTTTTAAGGTTTCCCTGACTGACTGACTGAGAGAGAGAGCATGTGAGTAATGTTACAGGGGCAGCTAGACAATCTTTGTTTATGTGATGGCCAGCAGACACCAGTTTCAGGTTTCCTTACAGTAGAAAAAGGCTCATGAAGGCACATGAAGTGTGTAGTGTTTTTCTGTATCGATCACAAGCACACTCGAGTGTGTTTGTTGTGACATGCCTCTGCATTAGTACCCCAGTGCCAAGGGGACTACCAGTCACTCAGATCAGATAACTCGCCCTGTAAAAAACCTACTGCTCTCTCCCTGCACTGCCCGGCCAGTTCAAAGCCCAGAGGAGAAATCCTGCAGTGTGCAGAGACAGAAACAAGCTGTCACCTTCCCTTTAATATGTGATTCACTAAGCACATCACAGAACACACGGATGCTTTACGGCTTCCCACACTGTTTTGGAGGAATCTGTATCGATATAAAAACCCTCTAATTGGCTAAATTGATTTTGCCTTCATTTTGTGTTGCTACAGTATGTGGTTGCCATGGCAGGTGTGATATCCTGTAAACAGAGGATGCACTGTCTTGGTGGCTTTCATCTCTCCTGTGCTGATAACATCTCACCAGAGAGACAGGGCTTTTGTGAGAGGCAAATAAGCTCCCATTAATGGCCTCTTCCTGCCTGGAATCACCTGGATGGAGCTTCTCAAAGTCAATCTGAGACTCTGCACTGTCTGTTTTTCACCTGGCTAACACGGGTGAAAGCTTTAAGAGATACCACCTGTAGGTTGTCAGTGATTGCTATGGCATGCCAAGTAATTAATTAAAAATGCATCTACTGTAGTTTTTACAAGGAAAATAAACCACA
>CM050204.1:19541041-19566041 GCA_027475355.1 Coilia nasus | reverse complement strand
CAGTTTAACTTGCTAAACGTTCCAGCACCTTGAAGGCTAGCTATACACCTCTATATGAACGCCTTCGAGCGAAGTTTCAACAACCTTCATCCACCTTTGGATGCAGGCCTCTCCGACGTTTTGTCGTATCTCTTTCCCAACCTTGCTGCAGGCCATGCAAATTTTCACCTCAAGTTCTGACAAGTCACAGGGCTTAGTGGCACAAGGCGTGAGGTCAGGTGAGAGTGGAGCCCATTCGAGGGGGACCTCTTTCCACCGATCCATCGGTCAATAAACTTGATGCTCAGAAAATCACTCAGTAACCTGGCACAGTGTGGATGGGCTTTTGTCTTGTTAAAAAAAATATATTAGCAAAGGTCACTCCTTGCCTGAAATTGTGGCACACATTTAGGACAGAATCCGCACTACCGGCAGCGAGGTTGAGAAAGAGATGCTGCAAAAGTTTCCGGAAAATTGTTAAAATTGGAGGCACTCACGTCGAGGTATACATCTAGTCTTCAAGGCTTTGGAAAGTGATGGCAAGTGTATCAAGTAAAACGGCAATGACTCCTTTGCTGATACTTTAAATATGAAGAAACTTAATTTCTTGTGTGTTTTTTAAGAATTTATTAAAAGTGTATAGTGACTTTACCAGTGTAACAGTGTAGTCTCATCTGGCAGATCTTTCCTACTCTAAATGTGTGTGTGAAAATAAGTTATTACGTAGATTTCATTTACACCATTAGAAAGTAAACAGAATGCAATTCTTTTTCATTCGACAACCCAAGTCGCTCTCTTCCAATAACATTCTCTGTCTGTAAAAGATCTCTTATGGAGGTGGACAGTCTACACCAATATTGTTTTTGAATGTCACCATTTAGCCACAATTTTAGACCCAATTACTTATTTGACTAATACAACTGAAGCACTTTATTTGGGATATACAGTTTTAGCAAGCTATTTGAACTGGGTGAACTAATGACTTTGACCGTTCTTGAAAAGTACCTGTAGAAATGTTAAAATATGAATCAATATGCGTATAAGCCAACCCTGACTCCATCATCATGCACTGAAAGTGGCTTAGAGGCTTAAGTTCTGGAGGTGCTGAGAACACTGTGAACACTCCTATGTGTCTGTGTGTGTAATCTTACATTATTACTGGAAGGGAAATGTGCTTAAACTTGGGCCATCTTCTAGTGTCAATAGAGAAGAGGTCAATATCTCACCCCCATACACCCTCATGACCATAATCAGTTTTTTGTTCTCCTGGCTTCAATATGGCAGACACTACTTTATTGTACCATAGTTAAAAAATAAATATTATTTTGATTTTAAAATTTTGAAGCATTCGCATTATTCTGTCACACTCATTAATGTAAAAACAGCTACTGAGATAAAGGAACATTAATATCTAACAGTAATTTAATATAAATCCTTATACAGAGAGAAGGAGTTTATAGATTCATCTTCCTTCAACATTACACAAATGTCTTTTCTTGAACCTTAACAAACCCGAACACTGTTTCCCATAGGAATACCTTCAGCATAATTATAAATCAGGGTTTATGGAAAGTCTTTGCACATTATGAATATATATTTAGAATTTACTACATGCATACATGTGTTAAAGCCTGTTCAAATTGTCCCTTTTAAGCACCCATAGTGCATGAAATGAATTTCCAGGCTCTTTCCTTTCTCTCGTTTTTTTTAAACAGAGAAATGTCTGGTGTGAGGAGGCCCATGATCTCTCTTCAGCTCATTAAAATGTAATGCTGATGGCTAGTTCAATGGAACAGTGCCTCCTAACCAAAGTTCATTTTCCTGCTTGCAGGTAAGACTTTTTCACCTTGTCTTTCCCTGGTCGTTTCTGACTCTCTTTTACACGCGAGTTTGCTCCATGTGCTTCACTCCAGGACGTACGAGCATAAGCGCGCGCTAATTTACAAACCTCTCCCACGAGCTGACGGGAAAATGAGCAGGTATACTGCGTATGAAACACTGCCCTGAGTTTAAAACATTTGTGGGCCCACACCAAACACATCACCATCAAGTTAATCATCACAATTTTAATTAATCTATTAAGTTAATATATACCTTTCTAATATTAGGATCGTCTAATTTAATGGTCCTTGCGCAAAAGAAACCTAAGGGTGGTATGGCGTTTCTCACAGGTCCCCTGATTTAAAACATCACATATGATCCAATTCATCACATATGATTCCAATGTTTAAAATGTACAGTAAGGTTTTAGACAGTTTTGTGTAGGATTTGGTATGATTTGGCGCCTCGCTAGTGAGTTTACAGTGGAAAAAAAAAATCTCGAACGCAATGTGATTTGATATTGGAAAAACTGTGAGGTTTATTTCCCATTGCCACTGGATCTGGTTACAGAGTATTGATTGGTTTTCATGCAGACAGATGTGGTGCTCGTGGTCTCAACCATACATCTACTCTTGACTGTGGAAAGCATTGAGATTGAATTGCACTTTTGAGACCACCCAGGTCGGACAATGAAGATAACCGATCACAAGGTTCAAATGCCTCTGTCTTCAGCGCCTAATAAACAGACATTTATTTACCCATAATTACACATAGAGGAATAATTTCAGATGGTGGTGCATCCCTTTTCAAACGAGTGTACGTGTGTGTACTGCCCAACACAAGTCTGGCTGGCTTCTACCTTTTCTTCTGTTTCGCCACAAAAATTATGATGACAGCATGCCCTTTTCTGCGACACCATTCAAAGTTTTGTCTTAAGATAACCGTGCCAGGTCTTTTAAATGTGATCTAAAATGTTGTTCTACTCTACAGAAAACACGACATAAAAATGCTATATAAATATTTTACCTGTTGATGGATGACACACTAGGTACAGTATCATTGTCGCAAACACCTTCGGCCAGCAGTCGATCACGTATTTCCCAGGCAAACATTGTTGGATTTTGTCGTTTGTACTCTGCAATTTTGTCCACAACTTTGGGAGTTGCCACTTTTGGTTTAGAGCCCCCAATAACTCCAGGTTTAATACTGCCGGTCTCGTAGTACCTGAAATCACAAAAGATTTGAGCATAGTATTAGTTTAGTGCACCTTAAAAATGCGTCCGTGTTCGCTAATGAACAGACCAACTAGTAGACGCAATATTATTAATATTTTTATCATTTTACTACTGGGTTAATGAACGCCCCCGAGCATAAACCTGCTGATTTTGACTTAACAGTGTTTGTTGTATAGCAATGACCATTAAATTCCGGATGTGTCTAAAAATATACAATTGTCTCGATTAATTATTTTGGTTATATAGGCTACATCCGAATGCTTTCCTTGTATGTTTGCATTATTCCCGTAGACACCAAAACCAAATACGCCATTTGGAAAATATTGGATGGCTTACAGTCTTCATTCAAAAAACACCCCCCAAGTAATTTTAAACAAACAATATGTATGCCTCCAGTTTAGCTATTTATAATATGCTATTATACCATGTTTTGTAATGAAATAAACTGTTGGCTATAATGAAATATTAATTTCTCCTACAACGTCAAGAGATAACTAAAACACCCGTGAAAGCTTGTGGGACATTTTCCCCTTTTCACAAATTCTCCCTCCTTACCTGCCAAGAATTTTGCTGACACAGCCATGGCTGACCCGGAGTTGTCTGGAGATGTCACAGGGTCTGACCCCTTGGTGCGCCAGCTCCACTATTCTTTGCCTCACAACATCAGGTAGGGGTCTGCCATTCACAAACACCCCCCCTAGTTGGTTTACACCCCCGTGCCCTATATGGGATACAACAGCACAAGAGAGAACACCATAACATTACATACATATAGAAGACAAGAGGAATTCGCAGTTTTTATCAAGACGGCTTAAAATTCAAACGCTGTCGGTGCTCTCCATGTTGGTTCTCTCTCGTCTGTTAGTCCAAAACAGTCAATCAGGCAAACGCGCAAAGCACGCAGTGTTTTTATCACCTATACTGTCGTTTTTTTTGCATAAGCCTACATGTTTTCTAACCTTAACTTCACATAACTTGTCCAATTACTATTGCGAAGAAGTTGACCTGACGATCGACTGACACCGGCCTATACAGTAAGCAAGATTTCAAATGACCAAAAATTCAACAACGGTTCAGAAGCCCATAAAGACGCATTTGATTTAAAGTAATTTGCTACAGTCTAAATTGGCTGAATAACTATAAAATTATCAAAAATATAAAGATATTAACCTATCGGTTATAAATAATATGTTGGTCATACACGGTAGGCTATGATGGGCTACGACAGTCCAAGTCTTGGATTAAGAAAAGAAAAAACAATTGTTATAAAGGTATAATTTTATTATACATTTTTGAGTGACAAATTTATAACATAAGAGCTTGGTATTTTTCACGATTATTTATAATTAAATTTATTCCAGTCATCAGTGGATGATGATGGGCAACTTAGGCAATATTTTCCTTTGGTATAAGCTACCCTTCGCTTCTACTGCGGCCAAACACATGTCGCAGATATTATGTTTCAAGCTGTTTAAATTTCCTCGCACAATTACTGTAAATAATTAAAAAGAGCTTTGATAACTCATATTACAAACATAGTGACGTCTACTGCGAAATGATTGGGAATCAATTATTAACATTTGACGCAGACTTGTTTTGATATGTGTTAGTAGCCTATTAAACCGAGAAATGCCTACAATAATAAATGTTGAAGTTTCAAGATTGGGCGCAATGTGTCTATCCATAAAAACAAACAAAGAAAAAACGCATGAATATGTCCCTGAAAATATTATGTAGCCTATCTGCATCATGTTTACCCTCACATTGTTTTGGACATGAATAACCCTGATGTTTTATCTTTTTATGGCATGCGTTTTTATCACAGGATGATGTTTTAAAGGCTACCTGGTTTTACTTTATAAATTAAAATACCACCCCCTTAAAATTCTCAATTAAAGCCTAAAGTTTAAAAGATGACAGACATAGTCTATTTCACTCAAATTATTTAATTTAAAACCTAAAGGATTCTAGGCAACTTGGAGTGACTTGGCGTCCTTGTCAGTCTTTAGCCGACTCTGTGGAAAAGCATGCCAAAATAAAAGCATGGGCTTTAGTCCGCTAAGGACCACAACAGCGCGTAGGAAAGGTTGGTTATGAAAGAGTTTCATTTTGAAGACATAACGCAAATTAAAAGGAAAATTATTAAACCAAGTGCAAACTACCGGCCTAGACATTAATCGCAATATTTAACCTCAGTTACTATATATCAATATGCTAACCTAAAATTTTATTAAAATACTTTTATTCCCCCACTTTTTTAATGTGAACAAATACACATTTTCAACTTACGGTGCATGGCTGAAAAGGGGTCTGCTTTGCAGTGAATATCCATTGGATAGCAAAGGAGGGAAAGGTAGTCGACTGAAGTCGCCGTGTCGCCTGTGTGATGTAGCTTTAAAGAGAAATTAAAAAATTCTATCCGTTTGGAAAGAGTTCACCTCCGGCAAGTCGAAGGGTAACTTCTTGAGTACGCCGCGAAGTTGCTCTTGCTGTGCAGTTCCTTCGGCGAAAATTTACGATTTGGTCAGGGTTATGATCATGACCGTCACTTGTCTCTACAACATCGCAGCAACATTGGCAAGACGTGGTTGTTTTCGGCTGTATTATTCAATCACATAGTCTGCTAAAAAAGTAGTAACAATGATTGAATGCCTCTTCAATTGTCTTCGCCCGTAGCCGCAGTAGTAAATTCCTCGATTGCCGTTATAGGTAGCCTACTTCGTAGCGCTCGAGTATGGTCAGGTGTATACAGATGACAGGGAAAACATGGACACGCCGATTGTGGTTTGCGGTCCCCCTCTCCTCCGGAATGGGATGTGCTTGTTAGAAGCTTGAGTTGAGAATGAAACCCCTCTTCATGTGTCTGTTTCTAAAAGCTGCAATCCCCCCCTCCCCCGCACCGCACAGTTTCCCTTCGCATAGAGATGGATGACTTGTCAGACAAAGGCAATAGATTCCACCACTATGTGATTCGCCCACGTAAAAACCCGGGACCCAAATGAGGAGGTCCCTTCATGACACTTGGGAAAGGGAGGGATACAAACAAGGAAATGAGACGACTTTGGACTAAGACAGGAGGCAATTTTGGCAGAGACTGAGAAAAAAATGCCTGAAATGATTCGTCTTTTTATTTTTTCAGAGTTGTACAAGTTATAGGCTTTGACTATTTGTTTAATAAATATGCGAAATAACCAAGTGACTATAATCTCCCAAATTAGCCTATCTCCCTATCCTTCTGCATTCTGCATACAGTAAAACACTATCATTACTGCAACGTATGGGTGGCGTGGTGATGTCACGTCTTTAAAAAAGTTGGCAGATGTATAGCCTACCATATGCCCTACTGCCTCCATTAACGTGACCCTACTGATATTAAAACTCAGAAATATTCAGGTCCTGCCCATAACAATGCGATAAGCCTAATTTGTTTTATTTAGTTGTGGGCTAACAGCCTTGGCCACAGCATTTACGTCCTAAGTAGCGCTAAATAAGTAACAGTGTTTCAGCAGCACTACACAAAACCTTTCTGTAGGTGGCACTGCATAGTTTAATTTGCCACCGATAGATGGACCCGGTTGGCACTATGTTGTCACTCAGTATTTCCAGGCCTTGGGAGAGCAGTGTGTACAATTCGTTTTCCAGAATTATTCCAAGCACAATAGGAATGTATAACATGCTATCGCGTTAATAACTTCTTGATAGCCTATTAAGAGGACAGATTTTCTTGAATTATAGCTTACTCAATTTTGTGCAGTCTTTTGAAATGTCTGCTCTCCAAATTCAGGGTTACATGGGAAAATTAAAATAAAAATCACATTAGCCTAATCTTTATTGCTATTAATTTATTATGTTTATTGGTATCTTAGGTTGTCTGTTGATATTTTTGACATAGGCTATCAGTGTATTATCCACCTATTGATTCCTCTAACCAAAATAGTTGTCCCAGATTAAGATGATTACTGAACGTAAACATTTCGATAAATCCTCCCTTGTTGTTGCTTTGATGACTTTAATCACACACACACACACACACACACACACACACACACACACACACACACACACACACACACACACACACACACACACACACACAAATTATTTATAGTGGTTGTAGTATGCTAACAGTACTGGTATAATAATAATAATAATAATAATAATAATAATAATAATAATAATAACAACAATAATAATAATAATAATCATCATCATCATCATTAACCCATCACATGTAAGTAGGCTAGGTAAGTTATTATGTTGGAGCGCTCTGTCAAAAAAACGCTTGTTGAGCACCTTTCACGTGTTCCAACCTAAATATTGTTTTAAAGTGGCATGAATATTTTGGAAGTCAAGGCTTTGGCAAAAAGGAACAGGGGGCCATGCTGTTGTGGCCTCCGGCAAATATTCAGGACGATTCTTCTTTTCGTTACTGTTTTTGGAGGGGACTTCTGGTACAATATGTAACACCATGGGCTGTAATTTCACACTCGACTAAACTCTTCCCCTACAGCTGCTTTTATTTCCCCGCAAGACCCCTGATTTTCTGCCTCTACCCGCTTCCACTGTTTAGTTGTTTCCAATGTTAATCAGTAAATCTAACCAGACCTAATTATTACATTAAGATTGATAGTGACAAATGTCTTGCTGACCTTAAAATGAAACACTTGGTATTTTGCAAGTCAATACGTGGGCAAGATGTCGACGTGAAAAAAATCTCCCGTTGCAACTAAACGGTTTCGTAGTAGGTATTCGTGATTTAAAAAAATATATAAAGCCTTTCATGTAGGCTACTACACAAATGGCAGGAGCGCTGGTCAAGACCGCTAGAATATCTGTCTCATTTTGCAACAATACAACATCAAAATAAAATCTGATATTAGACACCTAAACCTGCAGGGGTCACACATTTGTCAGTGGGGTCACAGCGGAACTACGGTGCCTCTCCTCTGGTATGTCACACAAGGTTTTTCACTGAAAAGTCAGAAGTTGGTCATGTTTACAATGTGAACTTCCTGTGAGTGGGAAATCATTTCCTTGTCATTTTCCGTAGTGCTGTTGGTGTGTATGCTGCCGACGTCACAAATCGATATAGATTGTCTCAACCTATCCCGTGCCTTTAAATTCAACATTAATTATTGCAGTTGAACTACAAATTATTGGCGGTGTTTTCTTGGCGATGGCAGCATTTGTTGTTGTAATGTTGTTAAAGTATTACCTGTATGCCTTTTGTAGCACGTGTTTGTGTGTTGCTATTAAGGTAAAAACAAAGTCCAGTATTAAGAATGTTTAGCTCTAGGCAGTGTTTGGAGTAGCCTATATGCAATTTATTTCTTGAGTAATGTCGTCTGCTCTTTAATTTAAATCAACACATAAAAGATAAAAAAACAGTGTGGATTGATAAATTCTCCTTTTCCACCCATTCATCAATCAGTGAAATCATAAATCAATTCATACGTAGGCTACGCAAAGCTTATGATTGTACGTGTTTTTATTATCATCACAATTGTATTAATCATTGAAGAGCTATAGGTTCTGGTGTTTTCAAAACGCACGTTTGATCATCCAAAAGGTACATGTAGGCTACAACAGTGAATACTGATATGAAAACACAATATTAAAAAAAAACACAAGTCCTCCGAAGTTCAGAAGCCACGTGCTGATGATGATTCTTTGAGGGAAATCTTAAAACTCTGAATCAGGAGGAGCCAATTATCTGTCTAAAAAAGTGCAAAACAGCACTGGCCTTATCATCTGCGTCCTAGCCAGCTTTGCTCACGTCGTCCACAGAGCGAGCAGATGGACCATCAATTTAATTCCATCCCCGACACCACTAGAGATTGATTTTGTACTTGCTTTTAATTTTACCCTAATTAATTAGATCATTACAACAGTTTTTCATTGATCTTACCATTTAGACTCAGGATGGAAAGGTGAATTAGCACGTGATCTATGTTTTCAATTTGCTGTCCCATGTAGGACAATGCTAATTACTGATGCAGCCACCACCAACACAGCCAATATGAAAACATTTGCTGAGTATTAGACATTATAATATCGGCGATGAATCTTAAAAAAAAAATGATGAAAATGATTAATAAAGGCTATCCGGAATATTACAGATCTTAAAAATCAACACATTATAGAAAGACCAAATACAGTAACATTTTTTTCAATAACAAGAAAAACAACAATAACAACAGCAATCATAATCATAATGATAATCAGACTAGATAACTTTAATTGGCTGCAAAATACTTGATTTCTTCGATGTAGCCTGAGATAGAGTTGTATAGTTACATGAATTAGTTTTTCTGTTACATCGCTGGGTTGACTCTGGGAAGTTACAATAGTCCGCTCAGGCAGGCCCTTGGAAGCGCATCAAGCTGCGCCAGTGTGCGCCATTCTGATATGTGCAGATATGGCTGGTCGCTAAAGAAATTTCAATGGGATTACTTTCACACACAAAGCCTTGCGTATAAAGCAAGTGGCCACAGAATGCAGTCACATGGTTTCACAAGTTTTTCATAAAGACCTGCATACAATAGCTGCATGAACTTATGAAGCAAACGTGACCTTACCTTGCAGGAGAAGCCAGGACACCTCTGTCGGTTAGAGAGTTGCCTAAACATTGACAGTGTTTGGCGAAGGGCGATTGGAATAGAGAGAAAAAGAAATGCGCGCTTACCTGATCGACCAGCGCTGTGAGCCATGCCTTAGCCCTGTCTAATGGTCCGTCCCGTCGATGCAGCCCACTAGATCTGTCCGGCCTCCTGCTTTCCCTCCTCGGCTGGGCGTCTTGCCTACCCCCGCTGGTTGTCAGAATCTTTGACCGATCATCCAAAACTAAACGGTTTAGACGACAACAGAAAAAAGAGACAAACCTTGCTTCAGTGAGCTAGCGATTGATAAACGGAGGCAAATAGCAATCAAATTAAATAAAGCGTTTCTTTCAGGTGTTGTATAAAAAGAAAGAATAAAACTTGAAACTTGAAAGTGAGGAGTGGACTATGGCGGTACAGTATGCCAAGATCTTCCCAAAGAGCCTTTCAAGGTAGGAGACTCAAAGGTAGGAAGATTTACATTTGAATACAACTTTACATACAATGTGGGCATTGAAGGTTTAACAATTAAACACTATTTTAATTGGCGTTTAATGTTTATTTTGTGTAGTTTGCTGTTTAACCCCCGTTGTTACTTTCCAAGTTCGGCAAGTGTTTCAGCACTAGGTATGGAGTAGCCTACTGAGCATGTCTGTGGCTGCACCGTAACATTCACCTGCTACTGTAGGTGGACCTGCTTCGCTTAACAGTTTATCAATAATACTAATTAAAAGGTTTGTGTGTTTACCATATACCTTCAGTGCGTTCAGGAATGATTTGTGTAGGCTACATAAGATGTGGATTTACAAATCCGGTAACATGATCATCCTTGGCTGGAAAAAATGTGATCCTAGTGGCGTGCTGATAAGTTTACCGCTGAGTTAACAAGTTGACCGAAGTTGTGATTTGTTTCTTTAAAGTGTTTTCATTATTTGGGCAGATGGTCTTGACACAGAATATTATCAGTAAACACTTAAAGAACTAAATGACAAGAAAGCCATTCACCATTTCTTGTGCTGCAAAATACAGATATTCCACCATGAGCAAAACGCAGCTACCTCAGAATTCTTGTTTAATTTTCAACCAGCACAAATCAGCATGCAGCGTACTTTTGACAGGTAAGGTGAACATTTTCACTAGAGAAAGCAGGTGAGCAACTAATACCGTTTGTACCTGTCATCCCACTTGAACTATTTGTATTCTAGCAGACGTACTTTGACAGGGTGCCCTCCTCGGATACATGGGCATGGCAAAACAGTAGCTTACAGCAGGACAGTGCAGAGTAGTCTGTACACTCCGCACACACCCCTCTCTCCCACCCCTTTTTACACACACACACACACACACACACACACACACACACACACACACACACACACACACACACACACACCTCGCATATGCATAGAGAGAGTGAAACTTTTAAGAGAAGTTTTACACACTGAACACAAAATTCCGCAAAATTGCAAACATAGAATTACTTAGGACCCAGGTATGGTGAAGTATTGATATATAGCAGAGTAATAATGTAATAATATTATCAGTATCAGCTATATATCAACACTGGTGACGAAGAAGAAGAAGAAGAAGACGAAGAAGAAGACTACTTAAAAGAAATAGACCTTTCCCCGCATTGTTTTAGATAATCAGTGAAAGGTGAGCCACGATGAATTAAGTAGGCTACCCCTTTCAGGTAGGCTACTAAAGCCTGCATATTTTGAACAGGCTTCGTCATCCGTCAATTGCAATAGTTTTTAGACATTTTGAAGCACAACAACCCCCTAAACCTAAATAATACAGGCTAAAATATAGGCTACTAACACCCATTTATCTCACTGGCCAATATTTGCACCTTATCTTAATCGAACAGTTAGAACCGAGTCAGTCATGAATGGCTACATATAGATTTCTGCAGCACGCAGACCGGTGCAATACACGTTTTTTTCCTTTAGTATGTTTCTGCACTGCGACGGCGGTCTTTCGAGGGATTAAAGATTGGAAAAGCGACTTCACACAAACTGTTTGTTAAATAGACGATATGTATTCCATAATAATTTAATGATGAATTTTATAGCTTCCGTGCGCCGTGCAGTTCTTGTGAATATTATAATGCAGCAATTTTACAAGTTACTCAACTGTTAATGTTCCAGTTAGTAAGCTTTATACTCCACTTTAGATTTTTTTTTTAACTTTCACTTTATTCACTCGCTCTGTTAAACTCTTTGCTGAAGGTCTACTCAGCCGTTCATGTACATACTGTAAGTATTTGAGAGCAGTCGAAGTATATGGGCACCAGTCATTGGTCACATATTGCACAGCATATAATGTCATGTAACTTCTTCATGTATTTTGTTCCGCTGCAGTAGCTTCGGGGCTGTTCTCTCCCCGCAGTGTTGGAATGTAATAATTTCATATATGATTTTATGGGGTTCCATAAGAAGTGAATGCTGTTTTTTTTTTCATCTGAGTTGTCGATTTTAAGACATTGCTGATCATAAGGGCCCCTCTTGCACAATTAGTCACTGCTCATACATAATATATATAATTCCAATATTATCAAAGCTTCATTTATACTAATGTTAACAATCTGTAAGCCTGCTTGCTCATATTAGGGTAACACTAACACTCAGCTCTCAGCTTAACATACTTAGGACATCCATTAATTGTTAAAGGCCAGTTATAACAGTTGCAGTCTCTCTCTCTCTCTCTCTCTCTCTCTCTCTCTCTCTCTCTCTCTGTCTTTCTCCCTTTCTCTCTCTCTCTCTCTCTCTCTCTCTCTCTCTCTCTCTCTCTCTCTCTTCCCATCTCAGATGAAGTTTGTGTGTTTGTATATGCATGGTGTGTCTTTGTGTGTGCGTGTGTGCTTGTGCGAATCTGTGTCTGTGGTGTGTGGGTGCACATGCATGTGTGTGTGTGTGTGTGTGTGTGTGTGTGTGTGTGTGTGTGTGTGTAAACACTCGTGTTGTGCTTGCTTAACCCCTGAGGCAATAGTGCTGGGGACGCTGGTGACCCAGCTGCCATGCTTACAAGCTGACAGGAAACAGCTTCTCCTCACACGGCTGCAATATGGAGAGCAGTGGGCCTCCCCCATGAGCCCCATGGCCTGGCTCCGCTCTCACCTCCACCCCCTTCACCCACCGCCTGCCTCAGTGGTAGTGGTGGTAGTGGTGGTGGTGGTCCTATCATCCACCCCCTCAACAACACAGCCCTTCTCCACATTCACTTTGCCAGCATCATTAGAGTTATTTACCCCAAGAGTAGGGCTGCACAATATGTCGAAAATATTGTAGTATCGCAATATACAATACCGTGATATACATATCGCAAAACATGGCTTAATTGCAATAAATGGGACATTAATGTAAGATGTTTCATGCTCCAGATATTAAGATATTTGGGAAATCAAATGGAGTCTTACTGCCCTTGATATCCACCCCCAATAGGCTGCGCTCTGGCTACGGCCTAGTGGAGAGGATTAAACTGAAAGATGTTAAAACTATATTTGAATATTTAAATGTTTAAATTATATTTAAACATGTAAATTTTTGTTTATCACAAAACATATCGTCACCGCAACATTAAGCAATGTTACCGCGTATCGCACATTTTTCCAATATTGTGCAGCTCTACCAAGAGCTAACACCTCTCCAAAACAGCTCAGCTCAGCCCTCACCTCTACCCTCTTCACCCACCACTTGTCTCTGTGATAGTTGTGGTGGTGGTCCTTAGCCTGGTAAACCAGCCCCTTATTCGTCATTTCATTTCGTACAGAGGGTCTGGCAGTGCTCTCACTGACATTGCTGTCTTAGGCAGAAGTTTGCCTAGCCAAATCAGCAAACAGAGGGAGTGTTTGTGAGCGATGACGTTGACTTTGTGTTTTACATTTGAATTGTAGTGCACAGGCTAATTGCATGTCATAACCAAAATGTTCTGTAGAAAATTAAATGAAGTACGAGGCTAGGTGGTCCTATCATCCACCCCCTCAACAACACAGCCCTTCTCCACATCGACTGTGTCAGCATCATTAGAGTTATTTACCCCAAGCACTAACACCTCTCCAAAACAGCCATGATAATCATATAATGCACTATATACATATAAACAATCAGCATTTTCATCAGACTGACTGACACCATTACTGTCATTGTAACCTTATGCTTTTGCATGTGATTCATAAATCCACCCTATGTAATATGCAGAGTTAATGGCATACTGTAAGCAGGATTCCGACGCTTGTCTACTACAATGTGCATCCATTAAGTCTCTACAGCGATGTATGGATGGCTGGCTGGCTTTCTCTAACACACAAGCCACTCTGATTTGTCCCCTCCTACGATACCCCCACCGCCCCAGTAAATATAACCTGTCACCTTCAATGGTGTAATGATCATGGAAATGGTGACCTTGATCTATGAGAGATGGCATAATAGGGAGACAGCGATCCTCCCTTAGCCAGCCAGCCAGCCAGCCAGCCAGCCAGCCAGCCACACGGCTCAGTACAGGAGGCACGGCCTGCCTGGCAGGACCAGGAGATGGAGGGAGGGGGTGGATCCAAACAGGCTTGTTTCAGGGGCAATAATGGCATGTGGAGTGTCTGTAATGGATGGAGGGCTGTGTGTGTGTGTGTGTGTGTGTGTGTGTGAGTGAGTGTCTGGGGGTGGTGGTGGTGGTGGTGGTGGAGGGAGGCTCCCATTGGTGGGGCATTTGGCCTTAGTCCTCAAGTTGTGACCGCAGTCAACGTGAACACAGATTGAAGATGTTAATTATGGGAGGTGTATTTGGTGCACTGCTGTTTTATTGTGTCCTACATTTGCACTGGTCAATGCCACACACACACACACACACACACACACACACACACACAGGCTCTCCTCCCTCAGCACAGAGTGTCGTGCCGTGTAGATTAATGATGCAGTGTAGTCTCTTCGGACATCCTGGGCCTATATCTGGGCAGCACACCCACCGCCAAACATTAAACATGTCCCAGTTTTTGCCATATTTAGCATTAAATAAGTTTCACCCTAATTTCTCTGGAAAGGAGGCCACAGAGAGTTCCTGTGGTCGGTCTCTGTCATTTATCACCCCACCGTTTTTGGAAAATCTGGACAAGTCCTTTGCTTTTTTCCTGGCTGTGGGTGTTCTTTTTCTTTTCTGAGTTTCTCCTTAATGAAACTTTGTATGAATTTCCCTTATTGCAGTTGGAAGTCAATCTAATCATGTTGCTTACATCAGCCTACAGTGTTTTTTAACTGTGAAATGTACTCCTTTACTGTGTATTGGTGTAGAGTTTGCATCAGATTGATGTGATTGCCCTTTTTTTGTTGTCATTTGTCAGTCAGTTTATTCGACTTAAAATAAGAGGTGCAGAATGACCATCAACACACTTTACAAACAATAAAATAATCAACCAACAAGACAAAGACAAACACAAAGACAAAACCAAACAACCAAACAACAAAACAAAAAAGACATTAAGTAGTCCACCATTCATAGCATTTCACTGGCCATAAAACTAGTGTTAGTGTTAGAGGAGTTACAGGGTTGAACAATTTTACTGTCATATTTGTGTGGACAGACGACAGAGGCCTGGGAATAATTCTGTGTGTAGACTAAAAAAATGAAAAGATCTAGTTCAAACCGGTTGTGTGTGTCACATTAAGAGCGAGTCTTGTCCCCAGCCTTGCCAGATTCTCATATTTAAAGCCAGTATGGGTTTAATTACTAAACGATGACAGTGTCATATGGTGGCATTATGGTGCGCAGGGTTTGTGAGAGACGCTGAGTGACAGTAGGAAGCTGAAAGGGGAAGAAACAGGAGGGGAAAAATAGCTGAGACAGTAAAACATCTGTAATTTGCAATTCACTGGTGTTCAGTGGTTGCTCATGGATTAAAGATTAAAAACTATTGTCTGGCAGATGGAGGAGACTGAGGGAGAGAGGGGGGTGCGGGGGGGGGGGGGGGGGGGGGGGTAGTCGGCGAGCGCCTAAGTGAAGCATTTACATTTGTATATAAGTAGCACTGTTAGGATAATCACATATGAAAAAATAAGCTGTCTGTGTTACACACTCTGGGCAATATATCCATTAGCTTTGCTTGCAGATGCTAATGCCTCATTGAGAATGTATCTTGATGATTTGCTGCTGTGTATAATGTATTTTTCAAAGCCTGTTCACACCAAGAACTCTAATCATAATGACAACTTCAATGATATCAGTGTCCGTACTGAAGAATGTTTTATCGTTCCTCAAGTCACTCTGAAAGTGATCCCAATGATATTGTTAAACCCTGTGGTTGTTATTGTAGTTGTGGTGTGAACTATACCTTCCAGAAGTTGCAACGGTTTTAGCAAATAAATTGTTAAATTATATTCAGAGTATAGTTATTATTATCACTGTAGTTGTTTTTATAGTTATCAGAATTATTGTTATAGCTATCGTTACCGTTGTCATAGTTACTGTTATAGTTATCATTATAGTTATTGTGAATGACCCTTTAGCCAGGTTTCCTTTATCAGCACATTTCATAAGGATTGCACAAAATTAAGATAAAGTTAAACAGTTTCAGTAACTGTGCGTTTTACACCTAACAATGAAAAAAATGTCTGATCTTCGCCAAAAAAAGTCTTCTACAGGTATCCTTTGAAAAAGTAGGCTATAGCAAGAAACAAACAAAATGTATCCTTTTTATCAATGCATTTTTATTTTGCTAATAACTGCTTGTTTTTTGTGAATCATTTGCTATTTTGTTTCATGTGCTGATGCTTCAGCACCTTTTACAGATAAATGGATGTAAAATGTAGTGCTTCCTGTATGCATGATGTCTGACACGAATCATACATTTGAAATCATAAAAATGACAGCCATGTGGAAAACAGACTAGCATCAGCACTGTTGAACATAAATACCTTCGCCAGTGGGAATGCTCCATGGTTATGGCCCACTACTACTATATACGGTGAGCCTGATATGGGGTGGAGGGTGGCGGTGGGGGTTGGGGGTAGTTTGACATGCCAAAAAGTTTTCTTTGATGAATCCGGAGAGGGGCTATCAGGAGGGCTAAAGGGCGGTCCAGTGAAGCGCAGAGGACCACCTGAGAGTTGTGTGTGTGTGTGTGTGTGTGTGTGTGTGTGTGTGTATTTGGGCAAACGGGAGGTCATATGACACCGAAGCTCTCTAACAGAGGAGAGAGCAGCGGCTCTCTGGGTTCCTCATGTCCCTGCCTGAGATGAGGAATTAAAGGCCCTCTTCAATAAAACATCACTGTCTTTCACAGCCACACACGCTTCACCTGCTCCTCTAATTGACTCCTTGACTTCTTGGATTTGCATGGACTCTCCACAGGTAGTTTGCCTGAGTGTCATTACTGCTTGTTATATTAACCAAAGCAACCACTGATTCACAGTTGATAATACCCCTTACCCTATTATTAATTAGTCCACTGATTAGATTTAAATTTACCGACAGTTTGTTGTTGATGCTTTTTCTTTTTAGTTCAGGTGTGTTTTGGGAAAGTTACAGAGAACAGTGGGATAGATTGCCCTGTCGTACCATACATGCTATCTTTTTTTACTTCTAGTCTTAGTCTCATTCAGGAACTTTTCCCTTACAGTTTATATACAGTTGCATTTTCTTTCACCAAATCAGCTGTGTTTTGGGGAAGCTGTCCAGCCCAATATTGCTGTGAGTGCAATTGCTTAAGCAGCCTTAAATTCATTAGTCTGTGCGAAAGGCGGCTCATAGGGGACATTGTATGTATTTGTCCCTTTGATCTCCCCTTGATAGCTCTGCCCGCTTGCGGAACATCTGTCATGATGCGCTGCCATGTTCGCTTTGGCAGCGGGTCATTTTATCAGGTGAAGGTGCGGTGTGCGGTTATTCCCCGGTACAGGCATGCCGAGGCGCGCACACAACACACACATTCATACACACACACACCCCCAAAACAGCAGCGCTCATTAGCAGGCAAGCTGGGGCCGTGAGGCTGGGGCCCAGCTAAGAACTGGGCAGCCGCATCACATGGGTAATCCCTGCCAGATTGCCAGGATATCAGAAGTGACATCACAAAGCCAACAAAAATTAACATGCCTAATTGCATGCCAGGCAAAACATTATTCTTCATGATGAGATGCACGGATACGGCTGGCTCCGGTGCACGGAGATTCTGTTCTCTCTCTCTCTCTCTCTCTCTCTCTCTCTCTCTCTCTCTCTCCCTTCTCTCAAGCCAAAAGCCAGAAGGGAATCCTCTCTGGTTAGGATTCAAGTACATAATTTGGTGTTTGATTTCTGTTGTCAGTCATGAATGCTTACTAAATACAAATGCAACATGAAATGCGGCAACTTGACAACTGATATTTTTAGATTAGTTTTATTTTGATAAAACTTACAATCGGTAATCAGTCTCAAAATGGTAAACACTTGCGTGGTGAAAGGACTCAGGTAAGAATTTGAAATGAAAGCGATGCTATTAATAACAGTTTGAATTAAGTAGTCTTACCATATGATTTTGTGTACTCTTCAAGGTCAATTCGAGGTATTGGCATCAATAATGCAAATCTTATAACCTTACCGAACAGACCACAAAGTTAGGTCTGCGTTTTTAGTAAAACAGTAACACATTCCCCATCAAGATGAGAAAAGTGAAGCAAAGAAAGATCAATCGGGGGAGGGAGGAAAGCTTGGCTGATTTAATTAATTACTGCATATTAAAATGTTTGTTTACAGAAGTGAGCAGCTACAAGAGGTCTGATGTTAATTAATTTAAGGTGTACTTCCCCCCTAGTCCCTATGATGGGTGGGTGGCAGGCAGCTGAGGCAGGTAAGCCCATGTCTCACTGGATTTCCATCAATTGCTTAGAGGTATGTTGGAAACGGAGATACATAGTGCACAAATTACCCGGAATGTTAACATTGCCGCACATTAAGATTTCTAATTAGTATATATATGGAAATTAAAACTGACTTGCCCGAGCAGTCTGTGTATGGAATAAAACCAAAATATTTGCTGGCCTCAGGTCTCGAATTGGATATATGTTATCTGTCTGATTTGCAGATCATTTGCATCACACACTCATGGTTTTCTTCCATTGCCATGTTGTTCAAAGTTATGTCTTTATGTTGAAAACTCTCATTTATATTTTTTCCCAGTTATATAATACTAGAAAACATCTAAGCTATGTGTAGAACTGTGGCCAAAACTGGTACTGTTATCAAATTGAATAAAAATACTGCACAGCGTTAAATCTCAGATCTCTGTTGTGTAAGGAAACTAGCTGATACTCAGGCAAATTAAATGGTAATATGTAAAAGTGTCCGTTTACCTAGCTACAAGTAACAGTTATTTTAATATTTTGAAAAGGCATAACAGGAACAAATCTACATCATGCCTCTCTTACTTTAATGTTTTTTTGTTTTAGCAAATCGGCTCAAACTGTATTTTGTTCATATAAAAAATAACCAAAAATATATATATATTTGTATTGTTGTTGGACTGCTCTGTCTGCTCAAGAAGTGTTAATGTCAAATGTTATGTTAAAAAAATATTTAAGATGCATTGTGCTTTAATTGTGGTGGCATTATTATGTTGAACATTTATAAATGGAACACCTGTGCTTTTTGTGTACCACTCTGTGTTAATGCTCATGCATTAGTTAACATGACCAGCAACCATGAACATGCTTATCACTCATTAACTGTGTACTGAGAGGTTTGCAGTTTACATACAAGTGGAGTCATGCTATAGTCTCCATTTAGGTCCCTTTAGCAAACCTCAGTGTAAACATGCGCTATATATGCCAGTGTGCTTCAAGTACTGCTACTGTTAAATGTGTGTGTGTCTGTCTTTGTCTCTGTCTATATGTGTGTGTACATACATGTGCATGTGTTTCTTAATTCACAGCTTGCAGCAATGTGTAGGGTTCAATTGAGGTCTGCTGGTTATCCTACCAGTGGCAAGATAACTGGTAACTGAGGCAGTAACAAAGGCAGGCAGGCAGCGAAGCTCTGGTCTGTGTCTACTGTAAGAGGCTTTTTGAAGAATTGGCACAGTCATCCCAGGAGCACCTCGCATCTCTCACAAACAAATGAAGGGCCCAGGGCCTAAAGTGAGATTGATATCTCTTTTTGAACTTCATCCAGAATATTCTGAATATTGAGAGAGGTGCCCTTCTCCCGTGGGGACTCTGCTCATATTCTCCTATCGTTTTTTCACCGCCACCAAAGGGGGAAAATTGCCCCAGTAGATCCCCCTCCCTGTTCATCAATATTCACTCATTCATTGTGAACTCTGGCAGCTGGGATTCTGAGAAGGTGTTTTGGGGATGAATGACCCACAAGAACCCCACCGTGGCGCCTTGTTGCCGTAAGGATGTCTTGAAAATTGAATTTGAAATTAAAATAGAACAATGCCCAATTTTTATGGACCTCAGACACATCTATACATTTCACTTAGGGGGCTGAAAAGTTTTCAATTTGCTCTGCGGCTCGTCACCTGCATGCATGACCACAAGGATGGATGGATCCGGTTTACCCTGTTCACTGAATCAGGAGCAGAGTGTCTTTCACCAAGTTTAATGATTATGCTAAGAAACATGAGGAAACTTGAAACAGTGGGAAAAAATTGGAAATCCTAAAATGATTCATAGATACATGAATAAAAATAACAATTCAGTGTCACAATGGGGCCCAAGTAAGGTTACCATTCACAACATAACATCAAGACATTGCCACACATTCTTATGTGCTATACTGTGGTGATTCTAAAGCAGTGGTCATGTTTAGCCTGGTAAACCAGCCCCTTGTACTTGTACATTTTCTACAGAAGGCCTGGCAGTGCTGTATTGAGAAACGATTTCTTCTTGGAGGTGTGGACTCTGCTGAAGTTTAAAACAAGTGCCTTTGCCTTTACCCAATTGCTTACGTCTGGTCGTCACGTATGCAATTAGCCTGCCTACGCACTACAATTCAAATGTAGCACACAAGGTCAACGTCATCGCTCATGAACACTCCCTCTGTTCACTACTTGGCTAGGCAAACTCCTGCCTAAAACAACAATGTCAATGGCAGCACTGCCAGACCCTCTGTACAAAACAAAGTGAAGTACGAGGAGCTAGTTTACCAGACTAGTGAAGGTCCACAGCAGTACCCAGAGAGTTAGGGTCTGTAATGCGGTTGGGTCTTTAGGCCTGCTGTGTAGGACAAGAGAAAAAAACTTGTAATACTGTTGGAATGTTAGAAATAGGCCTACTAAAATACCTGATAGCAAAGCAACTTTCACCTAAGTTTACTATCATACAAAAAGCTTGTAAGACATTACAAGATAATATTATTATGTATAATATTATTGTATAACATTACCCATCTAGGATTATATATGTGGTGACATATATTTCAGCCTATATGATGTTTATACTATTAATCTGAATGAATAAATAAATAAATAAATTCATTCATTAATTAATAACAAATGCATGAAATACAAATGGTTCTAACACCGCTATTGTAATTGTTATTAGCAAAGCATAAGGCCCCTTACTGTAATTACGGTCCTGCTAATGTTATTGGTATTTATCAGTAGTGAAATAGAGGGCCACGGGTGGAAAAACAGCTCATCAATGCTGACGTTAAAGTCTAGCCTTGTGTGTTCATCGGTACACACACCCTATAAAGCTCAGACAAAGAGCCAATGAGGTGCTCATCCCTGAGAGGTAGATCAATACTAAAGGCGCTATACAAAAGAGCGTTTGTCATAAAATGGTAATTAGTATGGGTCCTGACCTCAGTCATGGCACCTCCCCCACCACCGCCCCCACCCCATCCGAGAGGTTTTGAGCATGTCCGGAGTTGCCACTTAATGACGGCAGCATTACACACTGGCTGAACATTGTCGGGCCTTTGTCTTCATTCACAGCGAAATGAAGTTCTTGGGGCCACGTTTATCAATCATAGCGGGGCTCCAGCTGTTCCCCCCCACTCTTTGGCCCCACTTCAGCAGCCGCGCTTACAAATTGTCTCTGAATAGCGCACAACACACACACACGCACCCCCGCACGCCCACACCCCGACCTCCGCCTTTTGTCGCCGTCTTGTGACAAATGTGTCTCCGCAGCCTTTTCCCAGACATGTCCGACCCTACCTTCTGCTCCACACCATTCAGCAGGATTGTGCTCCCTTGCTGCCCTGGAAGGAAGGCTGTTCCAGGATAGGCCCAGTACTATGGGGCCACATGTTAGGTTACAGGCTACTAGCACATGTGATATTACTACCTTTAAAACTTACGGTGTGGGGATAAGGTCTCTTCCCAGGATTATCAGTGAAAAACACAATATCAATACACAAATGTTGAGAAACTAAAATATTAATGGTAACACTTTTTTATGAACCCAGTATTCATAAGACCTTATAAACACATTCAGAATGGTTTATAATGCATTCGTAAAGCTTTATAATGATTGTCATATGTATTCACAACTGTTTCTGCCTGCACTTGTAAAGCCATATAATGCTATGTTATCAGCCTTTCCAGCTTTAGGTGACAGAGTACACTATAAAGGTATATATTTTGACCTCTTGATAATGACTGTGATGAGGTGAAAAAGGTCAAAGATGGTTTGTAATGCACTGTGTCTCTTAACGTTGTAAAGGCTTACAAAATAGCATTATAAGCAGAGGTGTCAATCCCGGGTCCAGAAAATGAAAACCCTGCCACAAATTTGATCCAGCCAGCTCTGAAACAGCTGATGGTAATGAGCACTCAAGACAGGTAGATCAGCTGCTCAGTGAAGTCACCTGTGTTAGAAGGAAAACGTGGCAGGGTTTCTACTTTCTGAACCCGGGATTGACACCTCTGATTATAATGCCTTACAAGTGCAGTATGTATAAATAGTTGTGAATACTTATGTCTATCATTATAAAGCTTTATAAACGCACTATAACACTTTATGAATGTGTTTATAAGGTCTTATGAAGACTGGGCTCATAGAAGTGTTACCACATTTATATTAATTAACATTGTTGTTTGTTGGTTTGTTAGCTGTAGCAGTGTGAGATCTGTCCTCTGAACTAGTTCAGTGTTGTAAAACTGTTTCTTTATAAACCTTTCCTATGATACTGTGTACATTCACACAAAAATAAAGTACTGTAAGATAGAAATGGAGACAGTGTTTGTGTGTGTGCTGTTGAGACAGTAGAGATAGAGCAAAAGCAAGAGAGAAAGAGAGAGAGTGAAAGAGAGGGAAAAGGGGGAAGAGAGATAGAAAACAGAGGAGAGAGAGAGACATAAGGGGTAAGAGAGATACAAATTGATTGTTTGGCGGCCCAAATCAGTCATAGTCATCTTGGGCAGATGGATTAATGGGTTTGATGGCTGGTGCAGGTTCAGGCAGGGAGAGCGGTTGGGAGAAAAAAGAGAAATTGGTTTTTGCCCTGGGGAACTGAATCGATATGAGTAGCATGTAAGCTGTGGACTGCTCTGGAGCCGGGGGTACCAGCTTTATTGGTGGCCAAGTTTGGCCTCCTAAAGGTGTTTATCTTGTAGAGATAATAATCCTGTTTTCCATGACGTTTTACATGAAAATATGGATTACTGTGTACCTAAAACCAGAAAAGCATTCTGGGTAAAATAGGGGTAGTGGTGACCTGATATGGATTGGTACTCAATAAAGTAGCCATTAAAAAATAGCACCTAATATTAACACCTCCAAAATTTACAGAAGCAGTCAGATCCGCTCAGAAAGAAATCCTTATGATATGAATCACTTGCTTTGCCCTGATGTATGACTGCAACACTGTGTTTTGTGTTTGAACGAGAACCTAGAGACCATACAGCTCAGATCAGCCTCAAACTGCCCAAGGAGGGTCAGCAGCTGCAACAAAAATCAAAATCATTTATCTGTGGCAAAATATAAGGAGTGCCAACAAGATGATAGTTCCATTCGTCTCCTGGAGGAGTCTGTGTGTGCCTCAACACCTGAGGTGCTGGAACAGGAAACACTGATGTTTGGCTGCTGAAGAGAGCTGGAGGACTGACTCTTTATTGCTAGTGTGAGGAGGTGCAAACATTCCATAAAAATCTCTGTTGTCTGCACTACACTCTATCTCCTTCATTGAAGGTCCTTTCCTAAAGAAAAATATTCGCTCTTCTTACAGCAGTCTGATCTTTGTCTGTCTCAGAAATAAGACCTCAATGACTTCTGATCTGTTTCTTCTAACACCCATTTAGGAGAAGAACAGTATAAGATCATTTTCAGATCTTAAGTTTATCAAGGTTGGTGGTTTATCAGGCTTAACTGAACACTGATTCTTAGGCCAAATTCGAAATGTTCACTTGTTCACTATGAAATGCACTATGTATTGGACTATATAGTGAGCGAGTGAACATTTCAGACACAGCCTTAGTTTATTGTAAGAGGTGTGGGACACATGCCAGGTCTTAGTAAATTTTGAATTGTCTCTTTAGGAGAAACATGTTTTTAATTTGTTTCTGAAAGACAAAGACAGCTCTATGAAGCAATTGTTTTCTCTGGGTTGGCATGTCTTCATAAAAGAACCTTTTGCTATTCTACCAAGCAACCTCAGACAGTTTGAGGTTTTGATTTATTACGGGAGTGCCCTTTGACAACGCAGTTGCTGTTTCCATGTCGAACCTATGAATTACATTACGTTTTAAATGTGAAGGAAATAGGAGTGGCATGTTAAATAACTATGACATGCATACCCAATAACACATGAAAATCTATATTTGTTTGAAAGTACTCATACATGCAACAACAAAGGAGACACGAGGGTCATGTGAAGAAAAATGAAAGCGTTTTATCAGAGCACCAGCTGGACTCACAAACACTTAGTGTCAGAGAATTGGCTGTGTAATGAAAGGAATGGGTGTTTTGTCTCCAGGTGAAACGGGCCTAAAATGGAAACATGAATGAAATTTACCCTCTGAATTATGACAAAGGACCGAGCGTGAGCAAAGCAGGAGTTGAGTCCACCCACAGTGCATTTGGCTAAAGCCAGCCAGCATTACCAGTGTCACCCATAGTGCAGACAAATCTCCCGAGAAACCGCTGCTCCTTCCCCTAGCTAGCTCACTCCATTCCAGCCAGACCTTGCTGCCAAATTAATCATACCCCCCCCACACACACACACACACACACACACACACACACACACACACACACACACACACACACACACACACACACACACACACACACACACACACACACACACACACACACAGTAATTCTAAATATTTGCTACATTTGCTGATTGGGGTCAGTGGCTCAATCCCACATCAGGAAAACGAGAACCCCCTATCATGATTTATTACCACTACGGCCACACATATTATTATGAAATGAGTTTATTAGCTTT
>CM050204.1:19521041-19536041 GCA_027475355.1 Coilia nasus | reverse complement strand
ATATATTAATAGCTTTTATGTAGTACATAAATAATCTCACCTTCTGTTTAACCGGCACATTTGGTGTCTTTGATATGCTTCTTTCACTGTTCCCTAAAGTATTGGGAAATATATGTCTTTCATTTGTATTTAAGCTTGGAAAACCGTAGGAGTAAATGCTGAAAACTATAGTGGGACACAGTAGAATATGCAGACAATTCTGAACTGTTTGTTCTCCTAGAGTTGATAGGCTGTCAGGCCCCCAGCAAGAAACCCCAGAGCGATAGGCAGGGCTATCCTTTAAAATGCCTGTGTGATATTTTGGAGATAATAAAAGAAATAAATCAGACATGAGAGACAATAGAGTATTTTACTCTATTATCCATATTCCTCATGGGCAAAAATGATACCAAAATGTAAAAACAGCAATTTCTCCCTCTCTCTCTCTCTCTCTCTCTCTCTCTCTCTCTCTCTCTCTCTCTCTCTCTCTCTCTCTCTCTCTCTCTCTCTCTGTGCTGGAATAGTAATGTGCAGTGGCTGTTTGTGAGTACAGAGACAAAATGCATTATCCTCTCTCTGTGTGTTGAAGAAGATCTACCAGGTATGTACTGTATATTACACCCTCTTACATTTGACACACTATTACATGTAGAGTTCATCCTTTCTTATTCTGTTTTTGCTTACATATACATTGAGTATATCACATTGTTGGGATCAGACCCATAGGTACAGTATCAGTGTTTCAAGGCTGGGAGATTTAAACAACTTTCTGTCCTCCATGCTGTCTGGGGGCGAAAGGTGCCTCGATCAGCAGAGCTGGTAGTGGAAGACATGGGGGACGAGTTTGTGAAGACATTACACGAGCGCATGGCACTCATTCAGCCCCTTTGGAATGATAGTGGGGGGAAGAGTGCCCCACTGGCATTAATCCCAGAAAATTGTTGGCTGGAGGGAATGCATTTTGGGGCTGATAAGATGATCTTCCTAATGGCCACTTAATCAGCACGTCTCCAACGAGGTGCCCGAGGAACGTCAAATTTGAAGAGTCATTTTGAAGGACAGAAAAACATGCCATGTCAAGTCATTTATGCGTTTCTATTGTCTTTTAATGTGGCATGTGCCCTTATAACCAATCTATGAGCAGAATGTTCATCGTTTGCACACGTCCAAATGGTTCAGTGGGTTTATATAAAGAGCTCTACAGCTCTGGTAATACTTGTTCGAATGTTAGATTTTTTTCTACCGAGCATCTAGTCCAGCACCTTCTCTGCTCCACATTGTAATTTCCCTGTAGATGGCTACATCAGTTTGAATGCATTTTACAACAGCGATCCAAAATGAGCAGTCTTCTAGTCAACACCTCATGCCAAAAGAGAGCCCCATTTGGCCTCAGCTTGATGATGTCCACTCAGCATATTATCTGAGCAGAACTGACAAAGCCTCTTTCACTGAGCCAGTGTAGGGCTGCCAGTGCCAGACAATAAAGGGGCTACTGGGGTTGAACAGAAGCAAGCATTTTGGCCTTCTTGCATTTTCTGTGACAGTGTATTTCTTACATGAATGTAGTCAATCATTAATCTAACGACTGATTATTATTTAATTTATCCAATCATTTATGTTATTTTAAGAACATACTCAAATATGGCTAATTCTGAAAACTTGGCATTGTTGCTGTTATCTCAGCTATATAAATAAAATACTGCAATAATAAAACCTTACTGTGGGGTAGTCTAGTTTGCATGGTGTGTAATATTTAAACTATTCCCATACTATTTTGTATTCTCATTCAATGTCATATGTTCTTATGCTTTTGTTTAGCATAATCTGCAGTCTAAAGACTTGCCAACTGCACATTTCTTTCAGTGTGAAAGAAAATCTGAGTCTTCCCCCACTGTGCCCAGGAGTTTACGCACACATGTTTAAAAAATGTGCTCAGTGAGAATGTGAGAATGCTACTTTAGCACAAGAGCCAAGCGAGGAGCAGCACTCCTGGGCATGGGGCCTGTGTTTATTAATGACTACGGGCTGGTGTGCTGCCATGGCGATGTGGCCAGGACCATTACCAGGAGGCTCCCTCCTTCTCTAGCGTGCCCTCGGGCCCCACAAATATCACACTTGTAATTTCACGCCTCTGATTATTATCGCTCCGCCAGTGTATCTCTGAGCACAGATCCTCCACCCATCCTTTTTCTTCTTCCCAGCTGGGCCACTGATTTTACCAGTGCAGTCCCCCACCCCTGCTTCCCCCTCTCTCTCTCTCTCTCTTTCTCTCTCTCTCCATCCTTCTTTTCTCTTTTTACTGTGATGTCCATCTTTTTCTCCTTCTTCTTCTCTCTCTCCCCCCTTTTCTCTCTTTCTCTCTGTTTTACTCTCTCTCACTCTCTCTCTCTTTCTCTCTATCTCTCTCTCTCTCTCTCTCTCTCTCTCTCTCCTTCTCTCTCTTTCCAGCACACACATACGGTATGCACACACAACAAACACACAAGCCCACAAGAACACATTTTAATCTTTATTTTTTAATGTCTTGCCTCCCTGGACCACTTGTGAGCTTCCTCGTTCCTTCTTCTCCCATTTTCTGTTAATTTGCCACCATCTGCCTCAGCAGCTGTTTGAGTGGCCAGGAAAAAGTGCATCTGCCATTGTGGGAAAAACACACTATTTTCCTTCTCCTTATCATTCCTTACCCCCCTTTGTTGTGCTGCTGACGCTGCCTCTCGTCCATTCATACTTAGAAAAGCACACATCCACAAGCCACACTTTAACAACAACAAACTCATACTGTGCTTGAAGACATAATGTGAATCATTGAATATGTTTAGGATTTTTGCCTACTTAAACCCAACTAAAATAGCAAATAAATATGGTTGAGTACTATTTTACTCTTTTACAAATTCATAGGCAAAGAAGTCTGGAAAAAAATACAAGAATTATCCATCTGGATTACGAAATCTGCACATAAGTATATCAACATAACAGTTTAATTCCTAAAGTGAAACAACATAGCAGACAAATAAATGACTTTAAATTAGCAAAGTATGGTTCCCCTCCACAGTGCAAAAGCGAAGACTTTATTGCACACACAGAACTTAGTGCTGTCTAGAACATGCTAAAGTGATGGCCAACCAAAGATAATAATAGTAATATTAATAATGTAATAGTTATACATGAATAGGTCAAATCATTCTCTTGCACACCTCATATTTTTTTGACAATAAGTATAGAGCTCTCAAATAGGTCATCTCTGAAATCCACTCCCCAATGCTCTGCGTGTCCCACCTCTTCACCTATTCTTGTTCCCAAAAACTCTTCCTTCCTGTGCCTGCCTGTCTGCCTGTCCCCTTCTTTTCGTTTTTGGGGCTTACTGGCCATATTTATGGCTGTCCTTCTCACTCAGGGATCACCATGAGTAAGCCAGCAGATTACAAGCATTCTTTGACAGCCCTGAGGTTGCTATCAGACCCTCTCGAGCAGCAGTGAGAGTGCCTGGGGCAACACACTCACTGTGGTTTAGGGACTTCACTGTGTTCACAAGTTTGACTGACATGGTGTCCGTAATGATCTCCTCCCCGCAGGGAAAAGTGCCATTTGTTTAGCTGACACCAGAAAACTGTTTTTACCCTGCATCGTGGTCCCAGCCTTGTTGCCATGGTGAATTAGTGTTGTGTTATTAATTGAAGCCCATAGCCCTCCACCCCTCTCACAGGCTCCAACTGTCGTGTTTCGTGATGATACTACATGTTATTACAATAGTACAGACTGATCAGAGGTTTCATGGCCTACACTTCAATCTATTCCACTGTCCAACTATTAAGTATTTACAATGTGTAATTGGTACATTGTAAATGCTAAACAAGGTTTTCAAGGTATGCACTTTAAAAGGTCTCATGGGATTTGCCTACATAGCTGTAAAGAAAATTTGTAATGACAAAATATGACTTTCCAAGGTTCACCATCAAAAGTGACAACTCTGATGACACTACCCATTGTTCATGAATTCAAATACAGCTATTTGATTCATTCATTTGTCATACATGCTACAAAAATGGCTTTCTTAGTGTCCTTACTTGAAGGAGAACTGGAAAAATTCTGAGCCATACTTGGAATATACACCTGTCCAAAGCCTTTGGCTATAAGGTGGCTTTACAAGGTTAGCCATTCTTGTCCGGCACAAAGGATTGACATTACACCTTCATTAAAATGTTTGAGCTAGCTAAAGTTAAATTCTGCCCAATGCCTTAGGATTTAGTCAATTTAATTAAATGGGTAAAGCTATAGAGGTATAATTTGAGAGAGAAGCCTACACATAAATGCAGTTGTCCTGTGTTGGATGTTTATGTTGCTGTGGTTTTCGTAATTCCTGTCACACCTCCCCTCTCCATCTTGACCCACAGGGAACACTTTGCTGCTATGTTGTCATCACACACTAACTTTTCCGGAATTGCACAGCATCCTGCCTTTTTTATAGCTCAATGTCTTAATGGGCCTCCCTCCCCAGGGCACAACCTGCAGCCATCCTGTCCTAAATAAATAGAGTCTGACACAGTCATTTACCTCAGATCTACCGTAAGGTTCAAACCACTTTACCTCAGAGATCATCTCTGTGATAACAGCTACTTCATATCACCGAATCACAAGTGCTTAATTCCTACTCACACGCTGTAAGAAGGTTAACACCACATGACCAATAGATGTATTGATATAGAAAACATTCAAAATTGTTATTTAAGTCAGGAACTAAGCTAAAAAAAAAAAAACAAATGGGCCAAGCAACACTTTAGTGGATTTAATAGCAATCTGCAGCTTTAGTTAATGGTTACTGACAGCTCAACAGCCAATCACAATGCACCACTCACCTCAGTGCTCCTGAAATGGGATAATGATCAGCTGATCCACCATGTTTGTCTCTGATGTACAATGTATGGACAGCAGATTTTTATTGAAGGCAGACCCTGAATAGCTGGAGAAGTCAGAGGAGTACTTCCCTACAAAGACAAAGTGCAGTAACTACACAAACACTGAACCTGAGAAAAATGCCTTTGAAGTTCTCATACTGACCAGTCAAACATGTTGAGGGTATGACAATGGTGATGCTTATATGTACTTTGGTAATGGGAAAAAGCACGAGATTTAGTCACAAGACAAAAGAGGTGCTATAAAGTCAATTTCCAGTCGAAACTCAATTTTGACTAAATATGTAGTTACTGCCTTTTGGCTTTGTAGGGCAGTTTAACAAAAAAAAGTATAAAATTAGGATCTAAGATTTTAGTTATAGAAACGAACACTTATAACATCACATGTAATATAAAAAAGCAGGTTTGTGCAGTGTTGTTTTGTGCTCTGTGGTTTGTGCAGGTTTGTACTCTGTGTTGGTAGATCTATACGCTTACTTATTTTACTTTTATGGGTACAAAATATATTATCATTTACCTCAGCCATCAAGTATTATTTTGATGTCTATGTTAAACAGTAACAGTGTTAAGTGATATCTCAGTAAGCATGTCACCTGTGTTGTGGTTTCATCCTGTAAATGCTGTGGCATCCTTGGTAATGAGGGAAGGTTGTCTGGGTGATCGTGTTTGTGTTCCATCATCTTGCTGCTCGTTGTTTTGCATGAGTCAGTCCTGAGGGGAATATTCCAACTTGGCTTTTTCAGAAAGCAGTTGTACATGACCCCTTCTTAACCTGCCTCACCTCTTTTTTAACACGGACTACCCACTGTTTGGTGGGTTGTGAACAGGAACTTGCCTGAGATGACAAAGTAAGTATAAGGGCTCATTTCCACCAAACACTCTGCGTGTACAGCGCGTGCCCGTTTTCTGTCTGTATTTGTTTAGAATGCACGTTAACAGATTAGACCATTTCCACCGCACGCGTGATCTGAGTGTATTCTATCCCTATACAAACCTATTGTACACGGATACGCGCTGTACACGCTTAAGTTGGTGGAAATGAGGCCAAGGGAACAAAGACTAGGCTATGTCTGATTAACATCGTTGCATTACTAATATTTGGACAATATTTGGACAACCTTGTTTACAGTAAGTCTTCTCAAAGTCCATTTGTATATGCTAGATTTTCTGAAAAGGTCCTTATGAAATTGGAAATCAGATAAAGCATAAAACCATGATGTGATGTTACCTATGAGGCAGACTGGTTCAGACTTCATAGGTGGTGTTCTAACAACCTTTAACCTGTTCTTCCATGGAAACAAACGCAAGACTATTTAACTTAACATAAAGGCTACAGTGCAACTCCATCTCCCATCCTCCACGCATACACACACTCAGCTGTGATGTAATTGTGACTTTGACATTGGGCAGTGTGTGACCCTATAGTTCTCTAGTATAGCTCAGTCTTTCTGGCATTCATCAGAATTGCCTGACAATCAATTTTAAGTTTGTGATATCTCTGATTTTAGAGATCATTTCAAATTTACCAGTCATGAAATCTAACTCCCCCTTTACTGAAAAACTGCTTTTAACAGGGGCTCTGTAAGCAGGCTCACAAAATGAGCATGCTATAACTTTCAAAACTTTTGTTGAAAGCTACACAGGATGAACACAATTGGCTTTCAGTTTGGTAACCTGTTTTACTTTACACATTTACAAAAACGGTAAGAACCGGTATTAAAATGTCTAGCTTTAATAACTGGGCTCATTCATAGTAGAAGTTTTAAAAAGACACTTAAAGCCAATATGTTTCAGCATATGCACAGGCCTTCAGCAGATCCTCTGTATGATGAAGGCTGTGCATTTTTGAACACACATCTCTTCTTTCATTTCTTTCTGATCTCAAAGTCTTGTTTGCATTTCAAAGCATATTTTTAGTAGTAGGTGTTGATATGCATCTCCTGCCTTGTGTAAGTCAGACAATTAGTTACCTGACTCTATTACAATAGCCATTATTAAAAAGGTTGATATGGAACCAGCATTGTCAGTGATGCAATTGTAAACCGAAGTACTTTCCTAGCTCACAAATGAGTTGGAGGTAAATTATTTATGAGTGATTACCATCCTTCGTGTTGCTCCCATGAGAACAGCTAACTGTGTGCAGCTGGCAGGTAAACATGACTTCATGAGGAAATGAAAGACATTTGTACACCTTTTCAATTTCATTGGAATATAACAAAGTGTCTTTTTATTTACTTTTATGTGTCCCAAGTGATATCCGACATTATTTTCGTGACAGGGATTGAGTTAGGAAAAAAAAGAAACAGAACTCAGTAAGATCTTGCCTCATACTTGTGTCATACTTCCTAAACTCTTAAGAAAGTGTACAGCAAAGCCCAGTACTAAGCAAAGTCCAAACTAAGTCCAACCTAAGATCTTAAAATAGTCTTACTGTTGTTTTTCTCCTAATGGGGGGTTAGAAGAAACAGATCATAAGTCAATAACTTCTTATTTATGCTGTATCTGAGAGACAAAGATAAGTACGGAGCACCGGAAGGGTTATTTTGGTAAATTATTTTTAAACCGCACTTTTGCGTTCCCTTGGAATAGTTTTGCTTTCCCTCACAACAGTTTTGCGTTCCAGCACAATAACCTTTGAGTTACCTCACATATTTCCAGCCTATGGAGATCAACACATTACGATACAGGTTCATTTGGATTTCAGTCATCATCATGAATAACCTGGACTTGATTAAGTTTTACTTTAACCTGGAGCTCACATACAATAATATGGAGGCTTTGTCTGTGAAACACAATGCGAGTATAAACATGAAAACTCTGAAGTGAATTTTGAAGAAAAACGGTCTGTTTCAGTGGACCAATACATAGGCAACACATACAAACACAATCTAAACACAAGACACACACACACATATACGAACTGTTATTGCGACGCAAAAAGTATTGCGATGGAACATAAAACTGTTGCGGGGGAACGCAAAACTATTGCGTGGGAATGCAAAAAATATTGCGATAGAATGCAAAAATATTGCAATGGAACACAAAAGCGGAGTCTAAGAATATTTACCAACATGACCCTTCCCGGCTCCGTAGGGTAAGACTGTTGTAAGAACAAATTCTTTCCTCAGGGAAGTTACTAAGAGCTGAGGCTTGACTGATTTTTCTTTATGAAACTCCTCTGTACTTCTCTCCTCCTTGAGGAGATCTCTCCTGTATCTCTAATACAATCGGACACAAGTAAGGAAATATGCACACCCCCTCCCCAAGGTTCCCGCAGGAGGGTTCATCCCACTGTATTTAACGTCGTTTTTCTTTTGATTCATTTGCATTTTTATGCAAGGTTAGACGCCAGGGGCTCCATTAACGCTGAAAAGAGACTGAGGAAACTATCAATCATACATTTTGTATGACACCATGAATCAGCCTTCTCACTTGTCCAGGAGAAAGCTGGGACACTGACTGGTGAGCAGAGGCAACTAAAACAGCAGAGGCGAAGATCCTGGCTTTAGAAAGTGAAAACTCTGTCATGCATTCCTTCTGTGCAGTTAACACAGGTGATTTTGCTAATTAGCTGATCTACCTGTCTGATGATTAGTGTGCTCATTATAAGCTGGTTCAAAAAATGGTTGGCTACTATTTGGCAGGATATTACTTTCTGAAGCCAAGATCTCCACCTCTGTAAAACAGAATACATAAATGGCATCAAACCCACACATGCTCCCAGTAAGGGGAAACCAGAGGGCTTTCAATGTGGATTCACTGACAATCTCATGGATGACGCACATGGATTTGATCTTTTCATGTGCGATTATACAGCTACCAACTGAAAAATGTGAGGACTACAGTGGACCTGTGTTATGATTTTCACAGCGGAGCTTCTCCTCTTGGGAAAAATAATTCAAAACTTCCATCTAATGATAATAAATGACAGCTAAAGAGTTGCCCAAACATAACAAATGGATGGAATTAAACGGCTTAGATGGAACCTGGTTTCATTAGAATGCAATAAAGAAAAAGAATATTGGATTTATGGAGCTTGAAGATTTTTTGTGTGTGTAGATGATTTCACAAACCAGTATGATCTGCATGTAAATAAAATTGATTGTTTTATTGCGTTTGTTATCCTTCAGATCTTTGGAAGTTCAACAGAAATTATTTTAATAAAATTTACATGCTTTTTTTCAACAACAACAACACCTCACACAGAGATAGTTTTCCCTACACAGTATATTTGGCATTGAGCAGAGTTCCATTTATCTTTATGATAGCACTCCTTGAGGAGCAGTTTTCTTAACAATAATCAATATTGAAGTCGCCAATGGCCACAGTGGCAAAGAATGCGGGGACTACGGTGTAGAGGGTATTCTTTTACTGAATCGACCTTGTCAGTGTAACAGTGCTGTTCGCGTTTTGGCCCTGAGCATTCAAACACGCTCTCAATCACCTCTGTAACCCAGCAGTCCACACTTGGCTGCGGTAGTAGCCCTTTGCTATGATCTCAATTTGTATGTTGTCTGAGGCTCTTATGACTTGACAGGGCAAAATAAATGGATTGATCTCTCTTTTCATCCAAGTGATACAAAGCCTTTGTTTGTGAGACTTGTGTAAAAATGGTACAAAAAAACTTGGTCTTCCCTGAAGGGAAAATTGTGCTTTAAATGGACACACAGTACATTCTTTTGTTAGGCTACTATATTTAAGCCACTAAAAGAAAAATGCATATGATGCAGTCATAGCTGTCCTACAGTCTACAAGATGAGAAAGTGTGACTTACTTCAGACTTTGTGAGGAAATTCTTCCATTTTCAAGTGGTCATTAACCTGGTAAATATATTTTTCAGTCTAGTCGGGTTGACATTTTTGTTTTTAAAGCACAGGCTTGGAGTTAAAGCAAACTATACCATTCCAGTTGGTCATAATCAGACACAGAAAAATTAGAAGTGAAAAATGCAGCATTGCCCTCAGTTCTCTTAGCATATTCAGCATTTGTAGTTGTAGTAAAACTGAGAGACAGTATTTGTTTGATGTACGTGCCTAGGTTTGTAAGAGAGAAAGGAAGAAAGGATTTTGTATGTTTGTGTTTGTGCATGTGTAAGAGATATGAGAGGTAGAAAGGGTTGTCGCAGAACATATCGGCACTCACTAAATCATTCTGTAATCAGCTCTCCATGCAGATTCATCCATGCATGCAGAAGGCTGGGGTCTCGGGGAGGCCCCCTGTCGCAGATTGCTACCACTGACCCCAGCTGTATCCCATCTCCTTTTGCATTATCTGTAACCTATAAAACTCCTGAGCGGCACAAAAGAGTTAATGATTCCTTTTGTTTAGTGGGGGGGAAGAGGGGTTGGTGGTGGTGGTGGTTGAGACGGGGACTGAGGCGAATGACAACAACAGATCCATCAAACTTAGCAGTGCTGGAGCAAATCAGCAGTTTTTTTTGCTCTCGCTGTGGCTGAAATGCACATATTGCACAGCGGCCCCCACAGGAACAGCAGGCGGACCGGGGGGACAGGCCAGCCCCTCGGTGGCAAGGGAGGGACTTGATAAATGACTGGAGCAAACTTGCTTGTCACTGGGTAAGGGAGGAGCCCCTCTCTCAGTGAGCTACATCATCCTAACAACATTATTCTTTTCATAGCGGCTTGTCGATAGAGCCCACTTGGTGATTGGCGTGCTGATCCGGCCAGGTTAATTGGAATGCTTGAACTGTGAAACGGCAAGAGGAAGTGGACAGATATCGCCCCCCACTCCCTTTTATGGTAACATATGAAAGGGCGTGTATCTGTGCCATTGACTGTGTTCCGTGTTTGCTGCTTCCACGTGTTAGTGAAAAAAATGACTGTGTTCTCTATAGGTGGAGAAAGTAACAACAGAAGTGAAATGGTCAAAAGATGAAATGACTGTATATTGAAATGTGTGTGCTTGCATTAAAATAAACTCTAATGAAATGATTCGGTTAAATGTTTTGCGGGAACCATAGAAATTCCTCACCTTGGGTTATGCAAATTATTTTGGAGGGGAGGGGATTGGGAGGATGAGTCTGTGAGATACAAATTACGCCAATTGTCTACTTTGTTCAGATTAGTCTAATTTCTGGCAGATATTAATAAAACAGAAATAAAACATAAAAAGGGGTGGTTTAAAATATTTAGCACTTTTAGTTTTTTTTTTTTTTTGCATATAAACTGCCATTATTGAACATAGACAAGGTAAAACTGTCTTTGTCACCTTTAAATGTCCAGACTAGTATGGAGTTAGTAAGTGTCATGCCTGAAGTCCCAGCAGGCTCTTGTGACTGTCTGTCCTCTCTCTGTAGTTGTTCCTTTACTTCAGAAGTTTTTTTTTGCTTTGTTTTTTATTTTATCTTGGGGTCATGCCTAACATCAGATGTCTGCTACCTGATACCTGATAAAGAAGGTAACTTAACACAGTGCTCTCCTCAAGGACTTGTGCTGGCATCTTGTGTGTCTAGCCACCGTGCACCGGCGATGTTATCACACAGAGAATGAGTGACATCACTGACAGCACAAAGAATAGACTGTGATCTTCTATGTCAGTTGCCATATTACTTTTGTTACTGAAAGCAGTAGTTTCAAAACTCATGTCATGTTTTTGTGGCTGTGTTTTAAAACTTACCAAATTTCTCATTTTAGTCAATAAATTCTGAAGAGTAAACGTTTCTTCACATTTCTTGTGAAGGGCCAATGCCAATTGTCAACTATTCCAGACCATAATTGAATGGTCAAATGTTTCACTGCTCAGGTTCTTCTTTAGACATTAATATACACAGTATATACTGCATGTGTGCACGTGTCTGGTAACATTTAAAATCATACTTTTTAAGATTAAGAAGTGTATTTTGGGGATGGATTTGTTGATACTATTTCAAAACCCTTTCATAGTATCACAAAATATTATGTGAAACGTGTGTTTGTTCACACTATGTCAAATCTAGGACTAACTATATCATGTTTTTCATCAGGAGAATAATACCAATGAACTGAATCGTTGTAGCTTAGCTTCCATGTGGCTGAAGAGACGCTCTGTGTCTGTCATCTCCACACCGTGAGTAAGACAGGCTGTGCGGTAGATGTCCCCCAGCAGGCGAGGGTCTGGACACCTCCGTTGGCGTCGCTCTCTCCCAGGGCGCGGCGAATCTGCATCCTCTCTGGGTGAGTGCGGCGCGGCGCCTCGCACATCAGGGTCCAGATTGGAGCGCCGGGCCAGTCTGGAGGTGGGTGATGGCACTCCAATTCATCTCCCGCTGAAGCCCAATGACGTGAGCACCCATTGCCCACTCTCTCGGCTGCGAGAGCACTCAGGAAGATGGATTGGTTGGTCGGATCACCAAAGGAGGCAATGCATGCCGTTAAGAGGCTGTACATCACATGACTGCTCTCATATGCAAGTTTGATGAAAGATTTTTTCATGACTTATGTCTGGGGACCACTTTTGTGTCTGTTTTTTTTTTTCTCTCAGAAATACTCAGAAATGTTGTCAACAAAATTAAAAGCACGGCATAAATATAAAGTTTGTACTTTTTTGCGGTCCACTGGTACACTGGATGTCTCAGAATGTTGTGTAAAATCAGTAGTTTGTGTTACGTTTAATGAAAGAAAAACAGAGATGTGTGCTGCACATAAAATCGACCTGATATGTCACCGGAGATTAAGGAAACATGTTAAATTAAAATACTAATTTCCCTGACAACAGTACAGCCAGCATAATTCGTATTTTAAAACTTAACTTACAGCCCGCAAACTCAGTTTATGTTTTCATTTTATGCTTTGCCTCCTACCTCCAGAGGGGGAGCAACGCTTTACAGTGTTTTGAATTTCTACAGCAGTACCAGTTTTGGCCACAGTCCTACATATTGGCACCTTTGAACTAAGACACAGTGAAAGGCCATCATATTCAGTGCCTAATGGCCTTTTGTAGATATCACAACTAATCACTGAGGACATGAGTAGCACACTTCGCCTTCATAGATATTTATGCTTTCTCCTCTTAGTACTGCCGAACAGTCAGGGTTTGAAATAGGGTGTGCTGCCATTACCAAGCACGTCAGTCTTTTCTAGATGTAATTACCAGGGTTTGTCTGAGAAGTGCCAGCTAAATTGGATCATTAGGACGTGAGGTACTAATAGTAATATTCTGCCGATGATGCCATTAATCTGCTTTATTACAGGCTGCCTTACCTACCAGAGGCCACACAATAACACACATAGAGAAATTTCACCCCATACAGCCCCACCGTTTTTTTTTTTCTTCTTTTCTTCTTGTTACAGAACAAACCTTGTGGAAAAATCAGATCATCTGCAGCAATGGCCCCCAAATTGGTGCTAACGCGACACGCCAGGATTTTTTTTCCCTCTGTTTCCCCCACGACCCCAAAACAAAAATGACATGAACATTGACAAATCTGACAAAGAAATTTGTGCAAAAAAAAAAAAAAAAACAACCTCTATTTGGTCAGCCAAGCAGCAAATATGTCGGATGATATGCTTTATTAAGCAATCCATTTTTCAGCAATAGTGGTGCCATCTGCAAAGGTTAGCGTGCATCAGACAGACTCCTACAGAATCTCATCTGTCTCCAAGGGGCACCACCACCACTATTGCAAAAACACAGTAGCACATTTTTCATGTGCATACAATTTGGGATGCAAATAGAATACTTGATGAAAGGGATGACCTTCTGGAGTCGGTCGCAAGGCAAGGTGGAACAAGTATAAGAAGGAGCAAGAGAATGAGTTACCGCCCTCCTCCTGATATGCCACCTCGTGTAATGCATTGCCCCTGTTTGCACTTCTTGCTTGAAAAATGTGATTGATTTAGCTAACCTTTTCAGGTATCTCTTCCTTCGAAAGGTGTGCAGATGCCACAGCTCATATGAAAGCCTCCTACAAAGGGTGCAACCTCAAAAAAAAAAAAAAAACCCTAAAAAAACACTACCTAAAACCAGGACTTTTTTCTCAGGAGCAAGGATGGTACAGTTTTGTTAATGGAACACACCTTTAAGTAATGTATTCACTATATACGTGTAATGTTTTGGCCTATCTGTCTTTGTTATAACACTTTGTAAAAAAAAAAAAAGAGAGAACCTTCTTCCCCTTGACAGACTGGGGAGCAGTTACTCAGAGGTGCGAGCCTCATCTGTATTGCGTCTGGCAGCATAGTCATCTTCATTCTCTTTGTCCTTAGCGAGGAAGGTGATCTATCAGCTGGAAAGACATCATGGCGGAGCGAACCAGCCGGCCCCACTGGATGCTGGATACTGAATGCTGTTGCTGCCGCTGTCCCATTTGAATTGAGCACACATCGGGGCGTCGGAGGCAAGTGGCTCCTAACGCGGGGCTGGGATTGAGAAAGAGTGAGCTGTCCTTGGTGTGATATTACTGCCTCGCTTTGATTGAGCTCCTCTGGTGGGCTATGAGGAATTGGATAGGACTCTGAGTTTGACTTCTGCTAGGTCATGCTTTAAATGTAATATTGTACTGTGTAGCAGTGATAATAATGTAAAAAAAAAAATAATAATAATAAATTAAAAGGAAGCTTTTATATAGATTGCTAAGCACATCAAAGTAATCAAAATGTCAAAATACCTAAATACATGTGTTTTTTTGTTTTCTGTTGGTTAACTAACAATGTTTACATAACATGCACTTTCAGAGACAATAGATTTTTGTATTTATTTTGCACATCAACAAGTGTTTTCTGCTCTCTCTCTCTCTTTCTTTCTGTCTGTCTATCTGTTTCTCTCTCTCTATCTTATGCTCTCTCTCTCTCTCTCTGTACACAGACTGATCACACTGGGCCGCAGATGAGCAAGATATGATCACGCCATGATAATTCCGATGACTAAAGAAGTCAGTCAGCGGTTCAATGGCTTTGTCCCACGGAGGGACACGACTCCCTGGGCTCTCAGATTTATTGTTTACCCCCACTTGCTGAGGTGAAAAGCACATCTATTAGCTCTCCAAGGTGAGAGTCCTTCCAAAATACACCTGCTGTTAAATAAGCTCTGGCAGACCCCTGGCCACACCAACCCAGGCCAGGAGGGACTCTCTGTGGCTCGGCCTCCATGATGGAAGGCTATTGTTATTTATCTC
>CM050204.1:19498541-19516041 GCA_027475355.1 Coilia nasus | reverse complement strand
TATCTTGCTCTCTTGCTCTCTCTCTCTCGCACTCTGTCTTTCTCTCTCTCTCTTTCTGTACTGGTATGTGTGTATGTGTGTGTCTGTGTGTGTATGTGAGTGTGAGTGAGTGAGTGAGTGAGTGAGTGAGTGAGTGAGTGAGTGAGTGAGTGAGTGAGTGAGTGAGTGTGAAAGGGAGAGCGAGAGAGACAGAGAGAAAGAAAGAGAGAGTCTGTCAGGGGGGCATTGTGTGTGTGTGTGTGTGTGTGTGTGTGTGTGTGCTTGTGTATGTGTGTGTATGTGTATGTTCGTCTCTGTGTGTACATGCATGTATGCATATATGTGTCTGTGTCGGTGGGGAGCCATGGAACACTTCGAATGTATATGTGTGTGTGTGTGTGTGTGTGTGTGTGTGTGTGTGTGTGTGTGTGTGTGTGTGTGTGTGTATGTGAGCGTATGTATGTGTGTGTATGTGTTTATGTGCGTGTGTGTGTGTGTGTGTGTGTATGTGTTTGTGTGCGCTTGTGTGTGTACATGCATGCATGCATGTATGTGTCTGTGTTGGGGGGGGGGGGGGGGGGGCCCTTCTTACTTCCACCCATGTATCACAGACTCAAAGCTGATGGACAGGCTACAAAGGCCTGGGGAAGACTCATCCATCACAGCAAGGGGGAAATCAGTAGTATGAGCTAAAGTTTCAGGCGGTGTTGACTTACAGGAGGGGAGGAGGAGGAGGACTGGTAGGGGAGGAAATAAGATTCTGATGAAAGTGTGAGGGGGAGAGTGGCCCTCCTCTCAGCAGAGGGCAGCCGGGGGCCCCGGGGAGGGCAGGCCAGCGGGGCCCTGAGATCACCGGCACGTCCTCCTCTTCTCCTCTTCTTCTTCTGGCCGTTAGTCTGGGTTGTGGTGGCAGGCGTCAAGACAATCTTATGTTGATTTGGGTGGGGGGGTTATACAGGAAATGAGCCCTCTGTTTGAACTCGTGCCCACACAACACGATGCACCCACACAACTCAGCTTAGCAGTGTGTGTGTGTGTGTGTGTGTGTGTGTGAGTTGATGGGTTGCTGGGTAGATGTGTGTGTGTGGTTGGGTGGGTGAGCAGGAGTTTGTGTGTGTGGGTTTCTGTTTGTGGGTGGATGTGTGTGTGGTGAGCAATAGTTTGCATGTGTGTGTGTGCATGTTTTTCCGTGTGTATGTGTGTGTGTGTGTGTGTGTGTGTGTGTGTGTGTGTGTCTGTGTCTGTGTGTCTGTGTGTGTAGGTGGGTGGATGTGTGTGTGGTTTGATTGGTGAGCAATAGTTTGTGTATGTGTTTGTGTGTGTATGTATGTGTGTTTTTCTGTGTGTGTGTGTGTGTGTGTGTGTGTGTGTGTGTGTGTGTGTGTGTGTGTGTGTGTGTGTTTCTGTGTGTGTGTGTAAAAGAAAGGGGTAGCAGGGGCAGGCAAATATGATTGGTTGGGGTGGTGGTGGGGGGATCTGTTGAGAAATTAGTAAATGCCTTGAATTCCTCTGAATAGAATAAGAGGAATATACAGCACCCCCCTAACGCTCTTTGTCAATGGCTTCTGACACTAGCAGATAACAGCCCAGAACTTCCCATCCACAAATCAGAGCCTCATTAAGACCGCTGCCATCCCATAATGCTCCAATAAAAATGGCTACCTGGAGCTGCGGCATGTTTGTGCAGCTGTAAGCAGGTTGTGCGTCGCACAAGAGAAGAGAGAGTGCCAGCGAGCACACAGCCCCTTGCCAAAGATCTGAAGCACTGCTGTGCCCTGTCTGACGGCTAACTAGAGCAGAGCAAAAACCCAAATGTGCTAGTGCAGCTCTGCGCTCAGAGTCCCAAAAGCTCACGGCTCAAGATATTGATGGCAAACACCAATACAAACATGTATGAATACAAATGGTTAGCCTGCAGCTTCAATTTTGTCGTTTAATTATTTAACCTGGAATGCTCCTTTGTATTCATTTAGACATTTTGCACATAGTAAGTAACACTGCCAATTTATTTGTGCTCTGTAATGTGCACAGGGACTTAATATGGGCTGTTAGCTCTTACCCAGTAATGTATTGTTACCCGAGCCAGATTATTTTTCCTCCATTGTAAGTCGCTTTGGATAATAGCATCTGCTAAGTGTTATCTTATGCAATGTAATATATTTTATTCAACATATCCTCAGTCACAGGGCATGCTGTGATGCAGTGGGTAGAGCACCTGTACCATAAACAGGCAAAGTGTCCATGGGGACCCAGGTTTGAGTCTGGCCTGGGTCATTTCCCAATGCTACCTCGTCCCTCTCTCCCACGCATTTCCTGCCTACTCTTCGCTATCCTATCCAATAAATGTGCAAAAAAGCCCCCCAAAAATATGTATATACTCAGTCATGAATTTAAATGTATCTTTGTAACAGGCATGTCAGTGTGAACACAGACCATCAGGCTAACTGCAGCAAACGAGCTGTTTTAAAAGTAACTGAGATTAAGCAAAAGCACTAACAGAGTAGTTACCTCAGCCCCCCTCTGGTTCCCATCCCTCCCGACCTCTCTGCCCGTTACACATGTTCTTTTTCTAACCCTATAACTCAAAATATAAGTCTCTGATTTTGACGTAATCTGTTTCTTAAACATACGACTCAAGACGGCAGGAGTCTTGCTGCTCCTGGTACTAGCAAGCAGCAGATTACATCTTGTTTTGCTGAGCATTAAAAGTGTCAGTGGATGGCGGTGGTTGCTTTTATATGCCGTTATTAATGATTCTGAGCTGTCTACCCTGGGTGTACGTCTAATTAAAATACCCAGCATTTTGCAGCAACAAAAATGAATCAGGGAGATGGCAAGTGATCACCACAAATAATCTGGTCATTTTCATAGCCACGAGAGAAATCGTCTGAGAGGGGTTGCACCCATCTGTAATCCTACGGTGTGTTGTGAACTCACTCAGTAATTATTATGGGATGTTGTTAAACCCACTGTCTCTGTAGCAATAATAATATTCACTGTCTTGTTCACTTAAGCCTTTCCTTTAAACACCATCTACATGTTCACTACCACTACTTTTATAATAATAGTACTAATACTAACAACTACTACTACCACAACTACTACTACTGCCACTAATCATAATAATAATACTAATACTAATACAAATACTACTACTACTACTACTACTACTACTACTACTACTAATAATAATAATAATAATAATAAAGTTAAAATGTGAAAATTATGAAAGCAGGCTTTCAAAATCTCAATATGGTGGTACTTTTTTTTTTTCAAAACACCCCGACTTCCTTTGCAACCAGGACTCGGTTGGATGACACTTCATGTATCTGCTCTGTGTAATATGTAGGGCGGTTAATTGACCTTCATGGCTCCACTCAGCCTCTCATTTTCCTTCTGACCTCTGTGGGTTGCCTCTCTGTGACCACAACAATGTCGCCCTCCTCCTCCATTTTAACCTGATGAATTATGGCTGAGGATAATTAACACTTATACTTGCACTTTTCACTTCTCCACTCCATTGGGCACGTCATTCTCCGTGCCTCTTTATTGTTTGCTTATCTACGGGCTTTGTCAGATCAACATATTGCTACCGAGTAACTAGCTGTCATAACTATCAAAGCATAAATCACAATGAAGGCTTTGTTGTTGCCATAGGCTTTGCTTTGTTTAAAAGAGGGTAACATTTGACTGCTCGCTTCTGTATTTGTGTGACTACAGTGACATGACTATGGTGACATTTCTTTAGGCTGTGTTGATTTGATTAGCGCTAAGTTTTCGGGCTTTAGCGTGGCAAGATTCATATCTCTGTCTCTCACTCACTCTCTCTCTCTCTCTCCTTCTCTCATCGTTCTCCTTCTCTCTCTCTCTACCTCTCTCTCTCTCTTCCTCTGTCTTTCTCTCTTTCTCTATCCTTCTCTCTGGACCCCATTCTCTCACGCTCCCTCTCTCTCTCTGTTTCTCTCCCTCCCTCCCTCTCTGTCTGTTTCTCTCTCTCTCTCTCTCTCTCTCTCTCTCTCTCTCTCTCTCTCTCTCCCTCTCTCTCTCTCTCTCTCTGTCTGTCTGTGTCCTCTTCCTATTTCACAACTTTCCCCTCTGAGGCGCTGAGATGCTGTGGTGACCACTGGAGAGGAACCTATCAGATTATCTCCAATCAGGTGCCTCAGGTCTAGGGTGGGGTGGGGTGGGGGTGGGGTTGGGGAAGGGAGGGGAGGGTGGGGTGGAGGAGAAACGATGAGGGGTTGGGGGGGGTGGGGGGGTTGCAGCATCTCTCCCATGGTTGCACATAGACCTCTCTAACGCCTCCCTCTGCTAATGACTGCGAAAAATGCAAATAACCCTCCCCCCTGTAAAAGTTGACATTGTCTCCAGTGATAAATTTTCTGCTGAGGTAAGAGACAATTTAGTGCAGAATTACAAGCAGGCTCTTTGTCACTCTTCGGTACCGTTTACATCCTTAATTAGCTGTAATTCCACTGTTCCCATTAGGGAGAGGTGGGTAAAAACTGGAGAAGAGACGGGGGGTGAGATCACTACTGAGACAATAAAACTGAAAGAAAAAAAAAGTCACAGAACAAGGGAGAGAGGGGCTGAGCGCCTGGTACTGCTGACTTCCTGTGGACGATATAGCGCCACCAGCTGGTGGGTTATGTACAGTTCCACGTAGCCGTAGTCGAACTAATGGGAGCTGATGTTGATTAGCATTGAGGAAATGAGTGCTGCACTTTGTGTTTTTCTGTGTCAGGGATCAGAGTTTGACCGAGGAAGTTAACATGATTAAATCCTGGCGTGTTTGTGTGTGTGCATGCATGCGTGCTGTCAGCATGTGCTTGTATATGTGTGTGTGTGTGTGTGTGTGTGTGTGTGTGTGTGTGTGTGTGTGTGTGTGTGTGACAGAGAGAGAGTTTGTGTGTATATGTGTGTGGGGTGTGTGTGTCTTTAACACTTCAGTGAATTTTACAGGTTGTTTTTGAGATATACTAGGCCATGGTTTTGTGAATGACATGTCCAAACTTGTCAGAAAGCACAAGTCATTTCCTCTCACTCACTCACACACACACACACACACACACACACACACACACAGGCACACACAAACTCAAGGGTCAAGAATCATGATGGCAATGATGTTCCTGCCGTGGTTACAAAAAAACTTTGTTTTCAGCCCTTGAGACATGGAGTACAGTTTGAACCTGTTTCACTTCTGAATGTAGATGAAAATCCTGTGAAGGAATGCTGCAAATGAAACAGAATTCTGGCTTATTTCTTCAGAATCTTTAATCAGAATGATTTTGAAACACTGCGCTGCGCTCCATAACACCACAGAAAGAATGCTTGCTATGTTTTGGGGTCAAAGTTCAGCCATCACGTGTCCTTCTCTCACTTATTGACTCCCACAATCGGTCCCTGCAGTCTGCATCAAGACGAAGCATTTCATGCCAGGGGTGCTCTGGCGCAGTAGGCTACGGAATCCATACCATATATATCCAGGGACCCGGGTTCCAGTCCAAATCAGGGTCATTTCCAGCCCCATCTCTTGCTCTCCAACTCATTTCCTGTCTCTGTCAACTTACCTATCAAATAAAAGGTAAAAAAAAATCTAACCTAAATCTATAAAACATCTCTTGCCAGTCACAACTACTCAAACAAACTCAAAGATCAGCACTGTAATATTAGTCCTTTCAAAAAAATAGGTTCACCAAAATTCTGTCTGTCAGCCCTTTAACATTGCCCAGAAAGAAAGAATAAATGAAGTGCTCATTTACACGTTGCACCTCAACTTCTTTCAGGAGAGCTGTGAGTGAAGTAGGCCCAATTTTAACCAGTTGCCATGTTAAACGCCGACTGGAAGAGGCAACACACTGCTTCAACAAATTTCTACCGATACATTCGGCAGTCAACTGTAATGTGATACAGGCCAATAGTAACTTGTTTCTCTCTTCATGATGCATATAGTGAAGAACTTAGCCTATATATGAAACTTAGCCTTGCCACGGGCAGTTTGCTTGACCTCCTCTCACACCGCTGGTCAGACTGCACTGTTCTCCTATTGACATTGACATTACACTCCTGTAATGGGGTATTTTGATTGTCCCTGATGAATCAGAGAATGACCTTGTTAAAAGAGAGAGAGAGAGAGAGAGAGAGGCAGAGAGGGAGACAGAGACATAGACAGAGACATAGGCAGAGACATAGACAGAGAGAGAGAGAGAGGTTGGTTTGTCTCCTGGGCTTATTGCTACGGTGTCTAATTGATTCGGTCAATAAGCACATCAAATGCTCGTGTTTGATCTCGACAGCAGGCGCAGCTTTTGAAGAAAAGTTTCCCTGGTTGCAAAATGATATTTTTATTGTCCTGGAGTTAGCAATGACATGTTTCCATGCTGTTCGTAAGGCAGACACCCTGTTTTCCAGTAATATAACACAGATATAGTGGGCTGGACCCCCTGGTGCTTCAAACAGCGATGTGTGAATCATCCATTGAAAACACAATAACATCGACCATCCATCACAACAGATATTTTGGAAATGATATTTTAATGTACCTTCTTAACTACATATACCTTTATGTGTTTCTCACAGTGAGTCTTTATTTCTTTCTTTATTTTTGCTAGCTGTGTGAAAAACAGAGAAGCAGGCAGTGAGAGGAGAGGGGAGGGGGTAAAGCCATTGTGTTTTTGTTCTTGTCATTAGTTTGTGGTGGGGAGATGATGTGGAAGCTGTGTGTATGTGTGTTTGTGTGTGTGTGTGTGTGTGTGTGTGTGTGTGTGTGTGTGTATGTGGGTGGGGGGGGGGGGGGGGGGGGGTATTTATAGGAAAGTATTTATGGCCATCCAGGAGTCTGTGCTTGTAGGCACGTTAATGGAAGCACAAAGTACACTGGAAGACATCCTAACGCTAACAAAAGCCTACATCAACAGCCGGGATAAAAATACACAGTATTTAGCTTAAAGCAGAACTTCAGTGTAAAATGAAAATTGGCATGTTAAAACATCATACTGAATTGGTATGTGTACTGAGGAGCAAAATTGATTTAGCCTGCTGCATTCAGAGTTTTACTATTTTTTATCGTTTGTCCCAGAAGGCTAACAATGGAAGTGGTAGGTGCCCTTAGACGAAGCATGACGACTACACTATTTTTAAACCATTAAAACCGCTCAAAGAAACTCCACACTCCATCAGTAGTACAACAAATTGACTCTGACATTCAAAACAAGGCAATGAGAATATTGTAAATGTACACAACGTTTATTTGAAAAACTGTTCTTACATGCAGTAATTTGCAGTTGTTTCTCATCGCCGCCATGATGAAAGTCCAAACAAGTCTAAACTGTGCCTTCTCCATATGAGGATCTGTAAGGCGGGTACAGTAAGATGTGGCCTGTAGTTTCTGAGAATAAGATTTGCTTGAATGTGTGGAAATGTTCTAAAATGTGTTCTTTTCAACGCATTGTTGCCTAATTAAAATGTCTTCCCTTGCTGGTTATGCTGAATGCCGATAAAAATGTTTTTTTCATTTGATACTGACAATGCATAACTGGGCTCCCTTGCTGAATTGGGAGCAAGACAAACTATATAGAAATTAATCTTACGAGTGGTAACCATGCAATATCTTTCCTGTCTGACAAAACAATTGAGAAAAAATAGCAGAGAAGCAGACACTATAGTGCAAGTGTTATTAATCATGAAAGACCCAAAAATGAGCCCCAATTACAATGAAGACAATGATCATGTTGCAGAATAACCTACAATGACAGGGCCTGCTATTGGAAAAACATATCTTCTGGTCTAATGTAATAAACTGTTCAAACATGTAAGATGGTGCTCTAAAGCACAAACAATAGACAAATCATCTTTAAAAACAAGAGCAAAATGCTTCCTTGAAACGGACACACAGACAGACAGACAGGCAGGCAGGCAGGCAGGCAGGCAGGCAGGCAGGCAGGCAGGCAGGCAGATAGATAGATAGATAGATAGATAGATAGATAGATAGATAGATAGATAGATAGATAGATAGATAGATAGATAGATAGATAGATAGATAGATAGATAGATAGATAGATAGATAGATAGATAGATAGATAGATAGATAGATAGATAGATACATACATACATACATACATACATACATACATACATACATACATACATACATACATACATACATACATACATACATACATACATACATTGACACTTTGTGATATTTTTATTTAAAGATGAGTTCTGCCTCTTTACTCCTTCTTCCTGTCTCGACATAGAGAGGAGTATAATGTCTGTAATGCATTTGTCTGTTTTAGCAATTTATGTGATTATGTATGTGGGGTTGGATGGGGAGGGTTAGAATGGTAACTTGTACATAATATGAGAATTACATATTATAACATATAATACCATATTATGCATCTTAACTATTTTATATTGCACACTTTGCTGTATTTGATATTGCTTCACTTCCTGCGCAGGGACTACAGGTGGAAAATAGCAAAGTTTGCTAAACCTGGCACAAAACATCTCTCTGTCAGTTTAATGCCTTTGTACACTGTCCCTGTCAAAATAAATAAAGTCAGAGTTACGTTAAAGTCTGGTGTTAATGATATCTGCAGTGTTACACTCATGCAATTTATCATCCCACTCCTCCATGCTACCCCACTGAACCCCCAGACCACCCCTAGAGTATGTGTGATGGAGAAAAAAGACCTGCCCTCCCCTGTGTTCCATATAACCACACTCCTTAAGTTTTACTGTCCACACCTCGTGTTAGATGTCCAGCATGCTTTTGCAGGGGTATATAGGAGGGATTCTCACTCTCCGACGCAATATGGCACTCACTTTGCCCTCGCCGAGCGAGCAAGAAGTAGATTAACATCTGCGAGGCACAGGCGTTGACCCCCAGACACCCAGTAGCAACATGTGGTCTATCAGCCGCCCTTAATCTCCCAAGCCCCGCAGCGCAGAAGAGCAAAGGGGAAGAAGTGCATCCTCGGGCACTTTGTTTATTTTTTGTTTCAGTGCGACGAGTTCCTTTTGTGTGTCCTCCACTTTTGTTTTTGTTTTTCATGGTACTTAACACTGACATTGAATGCCATGTGTGTTTATCTATCTCACGTGCGTAGACTAATCTGTTTGAATTACTGCAGGAATTTGCCATAGTCCCATTATGTATTGGAAAAGCAATTATCACTTCATTAAGTGTCTTAGGTGTTAATGCATAGCACAAGACTAAGCCATCTGTTGAATTATTTTCCACAGCCCTCCTTTTTGATGCCATCCACATTTTTAACCAATTAGGGAGCTCTACTTGGTAATTTAACTTTGAAAATGGGATGTCTTCAGTTACTGGTCTAATAATAGCGATGCATATGGCGAGTGTTTGGAAGCTGGTAATGAGAGAGATGGCCCCCCTCAATTTGTCTTTGAGATCGGTGGGGAAGGCAGATTGGAGCCTGAGGACTCAATTCACCTGAGCATATGTCGGAATCTGGAGGTTCACAATGTGGTGGCAGATTTGATCCCAAACTTTGTGCCCTATTTCTTTGGGGTATAAAGAAGAAAAGCAGCCCTGTTTAAACACTGACAAATGCACTGTGCATCACACATTGAGCATAAAAATAGTGTTCTTATATGAAATCATTTAAAGTGAAGTGATGAGGTTGTTCTGGTGTAGATTGATGTACCATAAAGGGCATGAATTGCAATATCCATGTGAAAAAAAACAAAGTAAGCATGTATTTTAGAGGGAATCTCTTCCATTACAAACTCATCTGTCAATGACATGTTTTTGAAGTGTTGGAGAAACAAATTTCTTTTGCTCAATTTGTAGACACTCGCACATTTAGAGATTAATGACACAAGGGCACTGTACTTTATCACATATTTACTTAAAAAAATCAATCAGGCTCATAATTGAGCTTCACTATTCTGATTTTTCCAGGCTCACATTCCACTCTGAGGTAATCAGAAGAGTGAGTGCCTTGAAATAGGTGGAATCAACTAATCCTTAGATTTAAAAAAATGAACTGCAAGCTTCAGACAGATATATGTGTCTGCGGGAGTGTCATCATTCTGATGTTATCATCTCTAAGTACCCTCAAACTGAGCAGTACACATGGAAATGAATCCCCTGAAGTACATCATGTCATCTGTAGACATTAGTCTTGATAAACCCGCAGTCCCAGTCTTTCAGGATTGTGAAGGATTTAGACAAAGATTCCATATTTCATTTAGCCTGTAATTACTTTTGTGCCAGCATTTCATTGGGTGTCATTTTTTCCTAGTTAACGTCATGTACCTCTAGATAGCACATTTAAAGAAGGCAGGGATGAGATATAATCATTTATTTAACACTCAAATACATTACTTTATTAAAATGGTCTAGATAATTAAATGTTATCACTTCATTTTTTTTTTCACTTTAGCACACGGTGAGACTAATTTGAATAATCTGATATTGATTTTTTTTTTCTTGAATCAGTCTCAAATGAAAGAGACAGTCTCCCCTGTGTGGGCTAGCGAGTTTTCTTCTCTCTCTCTCTTTCCCCCCATTCAGGGTCTGAGGGTTTATTGACAAACGAGAGAGGAAGCTGGCAGAGGAATTGGCCTCATTTGTTTCCTATAGCTCAGTAATGGCAGATCAGCTCTTAGGGGCATGGAGCTGACAGCATCGAGGCTGGATGAGAAAACCTCCATGCTGATTTTATTGGCTCTCTTTTTTAAGCCTCCTTCCACCTAATGTTGTTTGCCTGATTAGGTGCTGAAACTGTGAGCGTAATCCAATTCCTGCTATCCAGACGAGCTCTCTTAATGACAAATTGTTTAGAAGAGGACAATTGTCCGATGTGAATGCCAGAGCGTTGCCAGCACTTGCCTTGGCGTGACATGCCATGCCGTGTCAGCACTCGAAGGGATTATTTTCATTTTGCCACAACTCTTTGGCAAGAAGAGAATGTCTTTAAGTCAGACCTGATGGTGAAGACAGTCAAGACACATACGAAGAACTAGTTAGGTTTTTTCTTTTTGTGCAAATTCCACCCGGAGTGTCCACCCGGAGTGTTAAGTTTGTTGTGTCTACTCTTTATCATCCATTGCGGCATTACTAATGGCCATTGGAAGGACATTTGTGTTTCTTTAAGCTGCCAAAAAAAGAGAAAAGCTCTGTTGATCTTGCACCGCTCCTTAATGAACAGGTGTCTACATAACACAGCCCACCTCACAGATGGTAGCATAATTAGCATTCATTATGGCCGGCTTTCCAAGGGCCAAGACGTGCATGGCTACGAGGGCTGGCTAACCTCTTCACCCTCTAGCGCTCTTCCTTAGGTGGGGGGTGAGGGTGGAGTGGGGCAGGGGGTGTATGGATTGACACATATTTTCTCCAGAAAATGGACAAAGGTGGAGGCCCCCTTTCACAAGGTGTCATCCTGATCCTCCCTGCGTTTGCCAAGATGCCTGTTAAACTGCAGGAATGCCAAAGGTCACCAGTTAGCACTCTCTGACCACCACACTATGGATATTGAGTAATCCTTTTGTTGTAATCCTCTAAAGGAAGTTATTAAACGAGTGTCAGCTGGGTGCTTTTCTATGTTTTTCAAGTAGAGTTTTTTTTCCCCTTCTCTTTAAAGGAGCATGGCAGTAATGTCAAACTGAGCTTCTCCTAATATGCTCTCCTGTTCTGTGGTCCACGCATTTGTTCATGTGTGTGCACTGAAGCCATTTCACACACTGAGCATATGTCTCGGTGACAGTCATCTCTCTGAGGTTTAAAAACAATGAGCTTTGCTACCACTGCGGTGGTGTTTTGAAACCAGTGGTTTGTGGTGTGTGGTGTGTGGTGGTGGTGGTGGTTGTGGTGGTCAGGTCGATGTACGTGCATGTCAACTTTCATGCCTGAGTGCTCATGTTGTGTGTGTGTGTGGGTGGGGTGTGAGTGTGTGTGTGGGGAGGGGGCAGTGCTCTGAGGGTGGGGGGTGCAGAGGTTTGCTAGGGGGCAACAGGAGCATGCCTGTAATTTTATCCACTTAGAAATGAATTCCATCTAATCTCATCTCCGCCATGTCAAATGGCAGTGTGACATGCTGTTTTTCCCTCCATAACATTTGGTTATGCGGAAGCAGTTGGCTGCCTACCCGACAGAGCCAACTGACACCCTCTGGTTATTAAGAACTGTTTGCTCTTTGTGATATTCCATGATGTGGGTTAACAACGGAGCAATACAAAAGGCTAAATAAAGTGCCTGTCTGGGTTTTTTTTTTTTTGGTCGTGGCAGATGTGTCTTACTGGAGGCCTTGGTTTGATGTAATTCATTGTGTTTGCCTTACACTGGGAGACAGCAGCATGTGGACTGTTCCATTGAGCAGAGACCCATGTATAATGGATAGCAAGATCATTTACCTCATCCCAATTGTTGATGGAGATAGGAAATAAGTGGCTCTAAATAATTTCCTGAAGCACTGGGGCAAACTTGTGTGTCAAATGAGTAGGACATGGGTCACGGCTCTTTAAGGGTTGTACAGGTGTCTCATTGGTTGACGGTCTACTCACATCAATACTTGAATTGAGAGTATGTCGACCAGGATTAATTAGGAGACTAGCCCTCTTAATTATGACATTTGACTTGTGGATGGTGGAATAATAATGACAAACATTAATTTATGAACCTTTTTATGTGACTTCTTATATGTAGCCAGTGCCATATATGTTTACCAAATCAGTAGGCATAATAATTGCAAATATTATCCCAGCTTAATAAAATAGTTGAAGTTGTTGAGTGAAGTTGTTTATGATATTGTATTAAGTATCTCTAGCATACAAAAAGGAAATGCAGCGTTTATGCACCCATTCTTTATACAAGGGTACTACTTAGGTAAGTGCACATGATTTTTATGCTGTGATTTTACAATGTGAGAATCAAAGCAACAGATCAACTAACACACACACACACAAACACACACACACACACACACACACACACACACACACACACACACACACACACACACACACACACACACACACACACACACACACACACACACCACCTCCACACTGTACGTAGAAGTTCCAGATGAGATGGAGCTGTTTGCTGGAGTAATGTCTGTGTCTGTGTGTAAGTAATGGGCAGGTAGTGCTAGACGAATGGCGAGGTGTTCAGCTCCATTACAGCCCGCGCATCAGGGAAGCATTATTGCATTAGCTGTGCTCTTTAAGGGGAGATTGGCTGTGTGACCAGCTCTCAAACATACACTCGCCCTGCTCTGGACGGCACAAAACACAGATTGGCTCATTGCTTTCAATGATAAAAATGTAAAAATTGCCAGCATCCAGCACATATACTCACTCCTCTGATGACTCTCGGCTGTTCGTCAAGTGGAAATGGGTGGCTGTTATCTGCCAAGAATATTAAAAGGATGCAGATCACAGAGTTTTTTTTGATTATAGGTAAGCCTTGATATATTCACTGCAAAGATAAGGAAAGGTACAAAAAAGGGTTAAAACTAACTTAATATATTATTAATAATATTATAATTATTATAATGTTGTAAAAATGTAATATTTCTCATCTACTACAATAGTCATGTGACTGTACCACATCGGTTCAACTGTAGTAATTTGAGCTCAGAGAGATATTTTCACCCAAGCTATTTGGATTTTCAAGTAGTGGCCTAGAAGATGAAGGCAGGCAGAAATCATTAACACAAATTAGGCTATTACCAGTCTGTGGAGCATTTGTCTTTACAGTCAATATGTACTGCTGTTCTTTTCAAATAGTCTGTGGTGTACTTAAACACTTATAAAATAGGCTATGATGTGGTGCTCTCAGTTTCTTTCTGACAGATAAAGCAATGATTATTCCTAAATGAATCATTTAATACTGTTTGATAAGCTGAACAGATCTGTTTTGGGAAAAAAATGATTTTCTTAAGCATAAATTAAAATGATACATACATAGATTCCCATATTCCTGGGTAGGTACTGTAAACATTTGCATTTATTTCAGGAGAATGATACGCAGAATTCACTTAAAGACAAATTAAATCAGAAATGTTCAATAAGTGGTGGGCAATGACCATGAATGTATGTCTTTCAACTTCTGACAAAATATTTGCATTTGCATATTTGCAATACATACAATAATGTAGTGATTCTTTATTTAATGTATAATGAGGGAGAAAAATCACATTACTTTAATAAGCCTATTTGCCAGGCACTAAGGATATCACTGTCAAGATGACACACTTCACAATCATAGTTAAATTATTTAATGTAAAATCCACTGTAAATGTTTGCAAATGGCAGTGGTCTCATTCATAACCACTTACAGAAATTCCATTGCAATTTCTTTTGACTCACCACTGTGCCACCCATTAGAGAAATGACAGCTTAGTGAGGGCATTTCATTACAATGGATTTTTATAACTGGTAATATTTCTGAAAAAACATAATTGCAAACAGTAACTATGTCCTGGCTTTCCCCCTAGAAAATAGTTTAACATATTTTAATTTCTCCCTGACTCATTCCTATTCTTCCTATAAGCTTATTACCACCATGGGTGACACACATAAAGCAGTGTTTTCCTCTGATAGGATTTAAACCCCATGTATTGCAAAGCCCCCATTGTCAGATCTATTTTATAGCAGTGTAGCTCCAATGAATTTCTGACCCTCTTGGCATAAAAAGCCTTAATGGAACACAAAATGTCTCCTGTGATTCATCCCGTTGTTATGCTAAAAACACTAGACCCAAGTGGCCGACACTCTGCATATCTGCATAGAGCGTGTTTGCCTGTGCTTTCTGGTAAGGAAGGGGTGCGAGTGGGAGATCCTTCTGTTCTCCATATGGCAGTATTGTCTTGGTAATGCGTTACAATGCACCCCCTTGGAGAGGGCCGCGGGGCCCACTGCTGGAGGATAAACTATTGGTTTCACTTTTTGTCTCGTGTGTGTGTGTGTGTGTGTCTATGTGGGTGTGCGCATGTGTGTGTGACTATGTGTGTGTGTGTGTGTGTGTGTGTGTGTGTGTGTCTCTCTCTCCCTCCCTCTCTCTCTCTCTTTCTCCCTGTGTATGTGTGTGCGTGCATGTGTGTGTGTGTGTGTGTGTGTGTGTGTGTGTGTGTGTGTGTGTGTGTCTGTGTGTGTGTGTGTGTGTGTCTGTGTGTGTGTGTGTGTGTGTGTGTGTGTGTGTGTATGTATGCGTGTGTGAAAACCCCCAGGGGTGGACAAACGGCCTAAGGGCAGGCTGTTGTCTGAAGTGGCGGCTGTGGGCGCGTGGCAGCCCCTGGTCCCCTTGACCAGTGCCAGGCAGCGCAGAGGGGGCCACCTCCATGACAAATACAGAGACACTGGGAAACACGTGAAATCCTCACTGCAGAGTTAAACTTTAAGGGTGTACTGTCACACCAGTGTCGTGGAGGGAATGTTGGGGGGATAAATGTTCTAAAGATTTTTGGGGTCTATAGAATATAAAGTGGAATTTCAGAATCTTGCATTGTTGTAGAATGCTTTCTTTTATAAAATGTTCAACAACTCACACCCATAAAGATTAAGCAACCCACTTAGGATCTCCCATCGAAAAAAAAAAGTCAGTTTCTTCCACACAATTCTTCCGCAGCAAATGAAAATATTGTGATGGTAACACTCTCACAAAAACATGTCTCTCAAATGTCACCATATAGATTAGAAAAAATCCAGTCACAAAGGGATTTGCGCTAAAGCCAAACACTTGTGTCTTTTTGATCTGATAAATTTGCGTCCTGTCATACACAGTTCTGAAAAGAAGAAAAACTTAATCCTCATGTTGACAATCAGAGTTTCAGATGTTTGGTGTGGAAACAGAATTTCTTCACTACATGTAGAATCTTAATCCCAGGCCAGACATTTTTTTGTGTATTAGTATATAAATATATCTTCAAAAATGTCAAACAAGCTCTTGGCTTTGGTGTTTTACGATTTCTCAACATTGTGACAAAGCTTTCATGTCTACATTGCTGTTTTTTATTCATCTTTCTATTTAGCTGTATAAATATGGCTGTCACTTAATTTGAGATTACTTTAAAAGTATACTGATGTTGGCACCAGTAATGTAGGAATGTCTATGATGATGTACTGTACACTAAACTATACTTCTGTGGGATAAGGTATAAGGATTTACTCTGAGCTGCTGTTTCTCATACAGGTCAGTTATCCCATGAAGAGATATATCGAGATTCATTTATGCCTTTTACACAAATAGCATAAAACATCTTCAAACTACAGTATATGTCAGTGTAATATACCGTATTAAAGATCAGTACTGATGGGTCTGTGGGAACTACTAAATGAATAATGCAAAAATGTTCAATCATGCCAAAAAATCTGTCTGGCATGCCACTTTTAAACTGAAAGCTTTGTCTTTTTCATTCCATCTCCAAAAAAGGAGAAATATAAGGAGCAATTTTTGATCTTCATTATTTTCATCAGTTCTTAAATCTGTCTTCTTTTCAGCAGGTTTAAGTTGGTCAGAGGAGGCCAGCCACAACATGGCACAGTCTGACGTCGGAGGCCCTTCTTGCCAATAACGATTCACCCATAACTTTGTCACAACAAGCGCCTCTCTCTTGTCCCTTTTCTCCAAATTTCATTTGAAACTGAAGTTGACTTTCTAAAGCCTACCCTTGAGTCAAGTGTTACCTCATCCGACCCATCCATCTGAGTGTATTTGTCATTCTTCACAGGGCTTACACGGTGGTGCTCAGCCCATGCCTACCTCATCAGTCAGGAGTTGCTGAGTCGACATCTACCACACGCTAACAAACAAATCATCCGTCCTGAAAACGCTAATTGGCCTTAAGCTAATGGAAGGGTTTTTTTTTCTTTCACAACACATTCCTCTTCTTTTTTTTTTTGAGGTTTCTTCACAGAAAAGATCACCACTGCAGGGACTCACACGCACCTCTTACCTCAGTCTTTTTACAGACTCCTTCTGCCTCCTTCCCACCCTTTCCCTGAAGGAATGGTAGCGACAACACAATTCTTTACAGATAAAAAAGTAACAAAAGGCACTCTGTTCTCCAGAGATGAAAGCTCCCGCTAAAAAAAACTGGGGGGATCCTCTTGACAAATATTGTGGCTCCCTTATACAACATATCTTTGTCACTGACAAAGAACAAACAGCTGGTAAATGAAATGCTACATAGCATCTGAGGACAAGGGACATTTTCAGCTTGGCTGACCATACACCAGCCTTTGAACTGGCCCTGGGAAAGCTGTTTGTTTGACCCGGAGCAGTAAGGAAGTGACAGAGTAAGCCTGCAGTATTTTGTCATCGATGACTACCCAAAGTGGGGAAAAAGCTTTCCAATACCTCGTCGCAAAAAAAGATTAATCAATTACCTCCTTGTAGCCTCTTAGTCATCAGACCACTTGTGCATAGAACACTTGCACAATCTTAATCATACATTGTCATTGAACGAGTGAGTCACTTGAGTTTCCACATCAAAGAGAATACAAGTATACCTCAATCCATTTGTTATCCCTATAGTTTAAT
>CM050204.1:19481041-19496041 GCA_027475355.1 Coilia nasus | reverse complement strand
CTGTAAACAATGGGGCATCTCTTTCCACGGGGGCATAATTAAATGTTTCTTCATCAAAGTCAAAAGACATTTTGCAAGCTGCTCGTTTTGTAATTCTACCAGGTTTGCCCCAGAGATGCTGTTTTTTTTTTGCATTTTTTTAAACCCCCCTTAGAGCACCATTGATAGAGATTCAATTTAATTACACAGCTAGGGGTGTTAATTATCAGGGCTGCTAAGGCCATTTTGACATAGTCTGTAGCCTGTCTTATCGGTCACTAGTAGCCTCCCAAGCACTCACCATAAAGGCACATATGATTCAACAAGGATGAAGGTACACTGCACTCACCATAAAGGCACATATGATTCAACAAACATAAAGGTGAACTGCACTCACCACAAAGGGACATATGATTCAACAAGCATGAATGTAAACTGAAGATGTGATTTTCATTAAAACATCTATTTCAAAACAGTCAGGTCAAATTAAGTTACTTTTATTTGTATAGCATGTTTGAAAATAACAACATGCAGGAAAAAAATGACCAGACTCATACAAGAGGGTGGCAGAGCTTGGAAAATTACACCAGACTGGATAACGCATCTGCCCTACAAAGGCAATGTGCAGAAACTACATGAACATAAAAAGTGAGAAAAAATGCCTTTGACATTGTTCTACTGCCCAGTCAAACCTGTTGTTTGTATAATAGTGGTAGATGTTTTTATCTACTTTCTCAACAGCAAAAATCAAGAGATTTGGTCATAAGACAAAGGAGGTGTTATGCAGTCAATTTCCAGTCTAAACTCAATTTGACAAAATATGTCAAATAATTGCCTTTTGCCTTTGTAGGGCAGACATAGCCACGCTAGACTACAATGCAACATCAGTGGATAAATACCAATGTTCAAAAGACAATAGCTAAAACATAGTTATGGTAAACTCAAAATAGTGGAATACAGACTCCAGACTACAGAGTTGCATTTGACATAATGGAATAATTGAATATCTGTGTGTGTGACTGAATGACACCGTGCTCAGCCTCTCCTCTGAAGATGTGAGGAACTTCCCCGGGCCCCTTTTGTCTTGACCAGGCCCATCTGCGAGCGCTTGACTGGGACATTCTGTGCCCTGCCCTTTTCCCTGGCCAGTGAGCTGTGGATTACATGGTTTGTTGTAAGGGCCGAGGATCAGAAGGAGGAAGCTGAATAATGTTGGCCCCCCCTCTTTGAGGGAGGGTTCCACATGGCCGGCTTCAGAATAGCTTTAACAGGATATCTCAGAGGAAACGATGGCTTTTGTCCAGCCCCCCCACACACACCCACACACACCCACACAGACCCCCACATATCTCTCCCAACCCCCCAGAAAAAGGTGTGTCAAAAGAGCTTTCTTAAACAGGCACTGGAATAGTGTTTAAGCTTTTTGGTCACAATAGTAGATATGTGGTCTTGTGGCACAGTCAAATAGCACACTTCCGCTCACACATACAATGCATCGGTTTCCCACATGCAGTTTTGTGAATTTTCCTGTTACAAACAATTCAACTCTTTTCTAAACTGTAACTCTTAGATTTTCTGGACCATAAATAAACGTTTAAACCTTGGGGGTAATCCAGATTTTGTTTACAGTGAACCAGGTCTATGGCATTTTCAATGGGAATGCATGATAATGTTTGTATGAATGGCCAAGTCGGCTTTTGTCATCTTTTTGATGTGGGAGGCCCCCTTATGAGGAGTAAAGGATTAACAAAGATTATCAGTCACAGTGAATAATTACAAAGGCATGGTGCTATCCTGTACAAGACCCTGTGTCCTGCTCTTTCCTCCTTAGCTGGAGTGGGGGATGGAGGTGAAGAGGTGGAGGAAGAAAAGAGGAAAACAGAGTAAGAGAGAAACAGAGAGAGAGATAGACAAGAAGAAGGCAGAGAGAAAGAGACAAAAAGGGAGAGAAAGAGACAAAGAAATCAAAAGAGAGCAGGAGACTGTCAATTTATTACTGACCATTTTGTACAGCATTATTAAATCTTTAAAGAATTGTAGCAATGCTAAGAACATGATCTTCAGACTTCTAGCTCAGGGGGCATTTTTTTCTTACAGCTGGACAGTCACAGGGCAAAATCGTAAAAATGGCTGTTTGTCTTACATTGTTGTCTGTACAGGGAATAGATGAGACTCTCAATGGGTTTGTGTCTAAATTATGTCAGCTGTGGTCAGATTTTCTAAAAGAAAATTTGCTCAGTATTATTTTTGTGCTTATCAAACCATCACACATGTGAAATATCCTTAATATGTACATTTGCTGTTGTCATTTATTTCAATTAAAAGCCAAAGCTGTTGTATGAGTTCAGGTTGCAGAACATTTTTTTCTAAAAGAACCTGTCAATCACATAAAAATAGGACAGTTAATTCCCATCATCTAATATGAATTATGAATTTGGTTCCCAGTGATATCTGAGAGAGTACTACAGCAGGTGCCATAAAAACAAAAAAGGCCAGACATTTAGTTTGTTCACTCTGGACTACTGAAGAAACATGGTGGTGTAACATGGCAGACTTACTACACTCTACACACTACTAACGTAGCCCAGCTCATATGTGAACAGACAAGCTCTGAAATCCTTTTTTAGCTTTGATTTTGTGCTGTCCCTAAGGCTTTTGTGCTGCCCTAACCCTGCCTCAGTAATACATCACTTAGTGGACTTCATAGAGAGAAAATACTCAAGGTTGTGTTAGGCAGACTGAATGTTCAATAATCAGAGGATGGTTAAGTGCAGGGGCACTGCCAAAGGGGGAATAGTTAGGACGATTCTAATGGCCCAGCATTGACAACGGGCCCTTTGACGACACTATTAGCATTATTAGTGTATCAACATTGCATTTTTATATAGGCCCCAAAATGTCTTGCGGCATTCCTAGTTAAGTGATTTTAAGGAGTTCATTATGATGATGATGATGATGATGACTTTGGTGATTTTTTAAAAATCTTTCTACGTTAAGCTGCTGAAACTCTTTCATTTATAATGTTTTCTTTTACATATGAGAGTGTCTGGGCAGCAAACACTGTGTTACGCAGCCAGGCTAGTGCTGCCTAGTGCCTAGTGCTGATGCAGTTGCCCCCAGCATGCCGTAAGTTTCGGTTTACTCTAACTTGGAATGTATACGAGCCAATCAGTGAAGAGAGGGAGGACTGAAAATGATGATGCTGAACTCAAGCGTTCAAGCTTAAGTTTCCATTGAAGTTCGAGCAGCACTGAACAAAGCTGGTGAGATGGATGTAGATGAAGCTATATAATCTGCGTTGGCAACTATTCCCGAAATTCAGAATTTAAAGTTAGAACAAGAAGAATACCTGAGGAATTTTATCGAGGGGAAAGACGTTATTGGTCATCAGTCGTGTCATGACCAAGCAGGTAGTCATTGGTTGAAGCAGAAAGTATCCGCCCACCATGCAGCGAACGAATGGCAATGTAGGGGTTTCAGATCTGTTAAAGCGGCTGATGCACCAGGCTATGTGTTACAGGCACCAAATTCGAAAATTGTGCCATACGTCCAGAAACTAGCAGAAACCTCTGTGCTTGATTTAAGGAAGTAAGCAGTTTTAGCATTTTGCTTGTGTCTTGTTAAAAACATGGTTTCAAACTTAAAAAAATTCTTCTAATTCCTGAATAGCCCCAGAAACAATGCCGATTCAAATGTGATGCAAGTCTTCCGTAAGGCAGTTGTACAACAACCCACAGCGCATTTTTTTTTATCTAATAGTGTTTGAGACAAGTGTTTTAAATAGGAGCACATTGAGCTACATCTAGTTCCACTGTAAGTTGGTAACTTATATAGCATGTATGTATGCATGCATGTATGTATGTATGTATGTATGTATGTATGTATGTATGTATGTATGTATGTATGTATGTATGTATGTATGTATGTATGTATGTATGTATGTATGTATGTATGTATGTATGTATGTATGTATGTATGCATGCATGTATGTATGAACAGTATGTATGTATGTGTGTATGTATGTATGTGTGTATGCATGTATGTATGTATGTAAGTACATTTGTATGTGTGTATTTGTTGCTGTTGGTGTTGCTGTGTATCATCATGATTGCCATTATTGAGTTTTGGGGATCCTGTGAAATATAATCGATGACTGACAGTAAGACCCAGCTCACCGATGGCAGGATGTCATAACAGTCAGCTTCCAGTGAATAATGGGATTCCTGTGGTGGAGCTATAATGAGATCCAATCGCATGTTAACTACATTCCTGAAAAAAATAAACAAAAGGAGTAGCCATACCTGAACAATTACCGCAGACACAAGAAACCATCTCTCAGCCACGTGTGCTCCCACAATTGCCAGCTTATCTCCCACCCATCTATTAATAAAATGCCACATACACATACACACTGGATACTGTTTCCTCTGATTCCATAACTTCATACACTGCACCCCATCCACACTCAGAACTGCTACACTGAATATTTTAGTCTAATCCTGATCTTAATTTACACACTTGCTACAAAAAAGCAGCCTTTCCATGCCAATTAATTAGAAGTGTATAAATATTTTACTGCTGGTTGATACAAAGGCGACACCAGACAGATAGAATTCACAATGGCCCTCTAATGGAATATTAATAATGCAATTTTTCTCAGCTTTCAAAGGAGGAAAGGAAAGGACACTCTGAGGTCCACTGTTTCCCCGTGTTTTGACTAGCGGTGCACTTTTGAGCACATACAACAATTGCGTTGTTAATACTATCTTATTCCTATTGCAGTTCTCCTGCTATTTAGCATAACTTGAGCTTGACAAAAATACGTAACCCCCATTATGTATTTTATTTGTTTTTCTAGGAAGATCATCTTGCAATTAACTGTGTTTAGAGTACAAGCAGAGTTTTGTTTTCATTTAATGTTTTTTTTTCTGAAGTTCAAACACATTTGAAGTGAGTGGAATTAGTGAGGCTTAGTAGTAATCATTGCAGAGAAATCATTGTCATCATTTCACTGTATTTCATGACTGTCTTTAATACAAACATTAACATATGCATTGGTGCATTGGTTGGTGATAAAACAGCCTATTATTGTGATTATAAGCTCGCTTTGTATATGTGAGAAAGAGTTAGAGAGAGTGTGTACTTTTGTTTATGTGTGTGTGTGTGTGTGTGTGTTTGTGGGTGTGTGCATGTATTTGTGTGTGTCTGACAGAAATTGTTCTAAGTGCAGACCCAGTAGGGAATCATTTCCTTCTAGTTTAATTCACATCAGGATCAAATCACCGTGATAAGAACTTATGAGTTTTGTCAGCACTGTGTGTCCCACTCAGCCTGCCATCCCACAGTAAGGTCTTGCTCATTAATCACCATTATTGTTTTTTGTTTAAATTACACCAGTAAATGCCGATATTGGAGAGTTGCCATTAGAGCTGAAAGAATGTCTGTGTCTGTCTTAATGGGCCAAATATTACCACTCTCCTTTAACCACACAGAAACACACACACACACACAAGCACACACATACACACACACATCCCCCAGCCCCAGTCAGTATCATCAGATATATCACAACAACGAGTTTAGCAACACTTTATTAAAGTCCAGTATTCATAAAGCATTACAACATCATTTAGCATTTATACTGTCTCATTATGATTGACATAAGTCTATAAACTCATTTATATGTGCTAAGGACTGCACAATGCGCCTAAGTAGACCTAAGGGATCAGGTGGCAGAAGTTAATGTTTGTTTGAAAAGGCAATGTGGCCAGGACATGAAGCAGAGCATGGTGCACACAGTAAGTGCATTAACCTGTGCTGCCTGAGTGTGGAAGTCCATTACCACATTTGTCTTATCATAATTTGAGGCTAGAATTTCCACATTTTCATTGCCAAAAAGAACTTGTTTGCAGAAATACTTCTTTCCACCATTGTGTTTTTTCTTAACTCAATGGATAAACTGCCTGTGTTCTGTCAAACTGAGCTACCTGTCGAGTTGTGCTACCACAGAAGCACAATCAGGAAAAGTTAGGGTTAATTGATATGGAACTTAATTTGAGAAAAAGGCGTGGTATAAGGACTCATAAAGTTCTGCATAGTTACACGGTCAGGGTCAAGGTCAAGTAATTTATTTATAGCACATTTTGAACATCAGAAGCTGAAACTACGTGTTTTACAATCAAAGTGATTAGAGCTAAACAAACAATAACGTGAATTATCAAACAACAACAAAAATCACAACAAATGTGTGAATCAAAATAATATACACTATTAAGGAATGTTAGGAATATTAAGGAAGTCACGCTATAAATAAATAGTTGAGCACACATTAGACTAATGAAAAAGATTTTTAAAAAGACAAAAATACCTCATCACAAAATCAAAAATGCCTTATTAATAAATTATGTCAACATTTCTTATTCACCAAATGCTGCAAATTATAGAGGCAAATGTGACCCTATACGACCTTGCATACAACATTATAGCATTTTATGAGTGCAGACCTGTCATTTTATATATGTCATATAGTTATGGAATAAGAGGAAACAGTATTCAGTGTGTGCATGTGTATGTGCCATTTTTTTAATAGATGGGTGGGAGATAAGCTGCCCGTTGCTATAATGCATTATAAAGACTTCATATGACAAACATTTATGAATACATTTATTCAAGCTTGATTGACACTAGATTCAAGTGAAGTGATAATAAGATTCCTTGTGTCTGTCTTTTTATTCTCACTTAAACGGGTATATGGATCATAATAGGTCTGTATCATGTTGTGTTTACACCAAGGTAAGGTGATAGAGCAGCAGAATTGGGTTTGGTGTCCACTGCCAGTAATAGTTTCGCTGAAATCAGCCAGTGAAACACTTCAAAGCTGTTATTTTACATTTATTCATGTAATTAACTTGTGATCGCTTGCCAAAGTATCGCTCATTCTGGAAAGGCAGAGATTCAACACCTGCTCCACTTGTGAAATAGTCATGTGTGTCAATATAACAAGCTCTTGTTGGGAAATGTGCAGAATGACAAATACATTCGAAGAGCAGGGATAGCCTGAGAAGGAAATCCTCAGCTTTATACAAATTACTTATTACTTATTATGTACCATTACAAACTTTAGTATGTACTAATACTTAACATATGTAAGAAGAACATTTCTATCAGTGGCCCATATATTTAAGATTTCTCTTAACAGTGTGCTCCTCCTTGGATATTTTTTTTCTCTTTACATATTATGCACATAATTCAGTAAAGTACATGTGGTCATGATTTTATAGGACATAAAATACACTGCGTGTTATTGACAGACACACAACAGCAATTACTGGTAAATTTCTAGAGAAATATATATATTGCACCCATATCTGTAGCACTTAACTCTGGGCCCTACACACAAGCATTCTTTTTGTGGCCCCATTCTTGTGTGGCCCCATTTTTTCATGCACCTGATTTTCTAGGTCCCCTATTGCCACTTTGGCCCTAGGTAGTCAGCTCCACTTCAGTGTCCCTGTTATTACCTGAAATGCAATCTTTGACACTTTATTAGATTTTATTTATTTATTACTGTAATCACCGTGTTAAGTTCTCCTGTCAGCACAGGATTAACGCTCTTCCTAAAATAAACCTGTTGATTTCCAGGTGACATTTGGAAAGAACCAGGAGCACCCTGACATTTTAAAACACTTATGACCCATAATCCTTTGTGGTATGAAAGTCTCACTAATGCTGCCAGAGCACTGTACTATTCCTGTTAATGAATTTTTAATACCCCTAATGACACCAGAGGACCGATGTAATTAAGCAGGCAAGTTAGAAAAATGCTGACTTCGTCTCTTCATGAACACTGTTTAATGTAACTTTAATTGGAACTAACACATTATCTTAATGAACAGATTGCCTTCAAGAAGTGATTTCTCTCTGTAAGCTTTAACGATGCGGAGTGGAGTAGACTTTGGGACATTAAGCCATAGGTTAGGCAACACTGAAGTGCAGGGGCACCGCTAGAAAATTTCGATCCTATGAAAGAATAAAATTCTGGACCCCCCTCGTTATTATTATTAATGATAATATGGATTGTGTCCCCAAAGACCCCCCTGTCAATGTTGGGTACTAAAGGCTTGTTCACATCTAGAATGATAACTATAAAGATAATTCTAACTATAACTTTCTAATAATCGTTTTAACTTTATTGAATGGTGCCATTCACATATGAACTATAACGACAATGACAGGCTGAACAATATCGTTGGGATCACTTTCAGAGCAATTTTATGAACTACAAAAGCACTGTCAGTCAATCAGAATTCACAGGACGTCAGGTTCTATTAAATGAATGTTGCAGTTAAAATGTTGTTCTTCAGTGTGGACACCCATATTGTTGTAGTTACAGTTGTCATTATCATTATAGTTCTAGAAGTGAACGGGCCTTTAGAATCATCCTAACTTTTTTCTCCCCTGGTTGCACCCCTGCTGAAGTGAGGTAGCGTTTTATAGGTTTGTTTTTTTGCCATTTTCCCACCTTTATACACTCCGTTTAAAGAACATGAACATGAGTGTAACATGAACAATCAAGTGGTGGACCAGTGTAAAACAAAAGGGTCGAGTTATGTGAAATATACACCAAGTATAATGTGCAGTAGCGGGCAAACAAATTGACCATTGTAGGTGTGACACCTGAGAGGCCATCTTGTCTTTGTCAGGAATGTCTCTACACACCCAAGGGATGACGACAGTGTGGGGGGGTTGTTGGTGGTGATGGTGGGGGGTGAGGGGGTGAGAGAGAGAGGGAGAGAGGAGAGACTGGTGGTTGCAGTGGAGGGGTTTATGTGCCAAAGCTTTGGGCAGTTGACTTTAATTTGGGATTTACAAGTGACATTGTGGCCCCACACCCGTCCTCTTACTCACTGGAGTTTATGGAGTGAGACAGAGGGTCTTTTCCCTGTGATTAGACAGCCTGCGACCGCCCATGCACAAAGTATTATGGCCTACCACATCATGTATCGGAGTACACAGACCCCCATCAACACCCCCACATCACCTCACCCCACCCCACCCAACCCAACCCGCAAGCACCCCCATCCCATCCCCTCACCTCACCACACACACCTCGAGAAGGTCAAGGCTCTCAAACGCTCACGGTTCCGATGAAGACATGCACAGCTTTCTTAAAAAATTTCATTAAAAATGGCTGTCTCTCCTGAAATTCACGAGAACACTGTGGACATCACAAAAGGTCCATTTTTTTTAAAAGTAGCAGCTTTTGGCCTTGTGGGTAGGGGTGCGAGTGATGGGGGTGAGGGGGTTAGGGACTGCCTGCCCGCCCGCCTGCCTGCCACATGAGTCACGGGCCCCACATGTCAACCTCAGGGGCTTATCTCAGCGAGGCTGTTTCACTTAAGCCCTAGCATTAATACACTGATAGCCTGAGGAATAGCCAAGCATAAAATGAATGTAAAAGGATGGAGAAACAACAAGAAAAGGGCAGCAAGGAAAGAGGATGAGTGTTTAAGCCACAAACTCAATAGACCAGTACAACTATCACAACCACAACACAAACTTTTTTTCATGAACACATTTTATGATAGTATTTTTTTTTTGACACGAAATACATATTTCCATATTAATACTAGACCTATGACACTACTTACAGCAATAATTACTAGCTAAAATAATAATAATGCAGGTGTGTAAGTGAGAAATATATATTTTTGCTGACATGCTTTTGGTCTTAAAAGATAGCTCTGTACTGATATTACAGTAGCTGGTAACAACTGCGATCAAGTAAAATAGATGACCTCAATGTTACTCTTAAGTACCTTATTTAAGAAAAACCATTAGTCTTTTATTCTATTGTTAACTGTGCTGTTACAAACTGCCAGAGATAGACTCCCACCTTGTGGTTTGCCCCTTTTGTTTTAAATCAGATTTCTGAGATGCTTTTATTCCCTCCATTTTATTGATTAAAAAAATCCCAGAGGCACTAAAATGTTCAGGCAATGATTAATGTCCCTCTCACAAAAAGAAATTATATGGAATAAATTAAACTACTGCGGCAGCAAATTGAAAAATAAGGATGTAAATGAGCTTTGAATACTTAATATCTTATAAAGAAAAATAGTCAATGAGGCCAAAAAATGATGAGGAATTGCCAAAGAAACATAAAATTAACTCTAATGACTGAGGCTAGATTTTCTGTACTGTCAAAATTTAACTGTCACATGTGATTTGCTACCTATGGGATGAATAATGGCTACAATATACAGCAATTGAAATAGCTAACAACATTTACCAGGCACAATTCAATGAGGCAGTAATTCACAGTAGATTCAACAGTAAATTAGGAGAAAAAAAAATTAACACTGGGTTGAAAATATGTTTCCTCTCAGAAGTACATCACATTTATGGAGACAAGGCACACCGGGCGAAAGGCACCAATTTGATTTAAGCGCACTGATGATCTACACATCAGAGGTTATTGAAAAGTTATAAAGAAAAATAACTGTGTCCTTGGCATAATTTTCCAGCAAAATGCCCTGAAAAGGGAACACAAATGTTAAATAAGATGCCAAGCAGATTTTTATGAACATGTGGATCACTATACCCTCTGCTTATTGTGTGAGATCTAGCGGTGGTACCACTGATAAATTAAGAAATACAAGTAATGATTGATGGTAACAAAAGCCTTTACTATCCACTTTGAATGGTCAGTGGTATGTATTACTGAATCATGAAGTATTATTGGTATCAAGAACACGTACTCCCCACTCCTTGTGCATATTTCCTTGTGGAAGTTCCTTACTTCTTTCAATTGTGTCTTCGGGCTAAAAGGAGCTGTGCATAAATTGAGAGGGCCGTGGCAAGAAATATGGTGGCCTTGGCTAAAAACTTAATTTCCTAATTAATTGGCCTAAATCTACAATGCAATGAAAAAACAGAAGAGGCCGCACTTTGCATAACTTCGACTTTTTAATTGCACGTAGATTGCGGCCTCTTCTGTTTTTTCTGTGACAACATCAGTCAGTCTTATAACAGTAACACAGATGTGAAACTCCTATCTACCTCACCACATCACCTATCTATCTACCTCACCACATCAGCCTTACAGTGGGAGAGCAGGGGGGTATTCCAGGCAAGTGGTTTAGTGACATACCCAAATAGTTAACTCAATATAAGTGGTTAACCTCCAAATAGCAGAGCCTTTTGTCTTTGTTTAACTAGGAAAACAAAGCCACAGGAGCCCTCTATTAGGAGGTTTACCACTGGTTTAGTGTTAACATACGCAGGTAAGTGACTAAACCTGCCTTTAGGAATACACACCAGGTCATAAGTGGCTGCATTAGCAAAGCAGGCTAGCCTGGATGTCGGCCATTTACTACCTCACCGGGCAGCTGTGGGAATGTCACATCTGTCGGCCAGCAGAGTTGACTCTCATCATATTGCAGTTTGCCAATATTTGTTATTTGTCTGTTCCCCCCCCCTTCTCGGCCTAAGTGCTCCCTGGAGAAACTGTGTTTTATTACTACTCACCTCTATGCTGTAAAAATTGCTGAACTATAAAATCAAAAGCGCTCAAACTGTCTGCGCAGAAATAACTTGCTGCCCAGGTCCAGGTCATGTTGGATGCTAGAAAAATCCTGATCCCATGAGCACTTGTCAATCATATCAGCCCTCTGCAGACGTGTCAGTCCAGGACTTCGGAAACTGACAACCCAGCCACATATTTTATCTAACCATTTTCTGAGCTAGTTGATCCTAATTAGCATCAGAGAGGTATATTGGGTAATTAGCAAAATGAGCTGTGTTAAGTGCACAGGCAGAAAAAATACATTGGAGGATTATTTTTTTTAAATCTGGGATGGGCACCTGGGCTTATTGGTTTACATCCCTTACGACTGGCCACAATGGCTTTAGTAGACCTCAAACACCCTTTTCTTCTTTGGCTTTTATAATGGACCATAAGGCTAAATGATATAGTCTGGTAAAGTATAGGTAACCCCCTTCATGGCCTGGTTGGTTGCAAGACCATCATGTTTTCCAGTGAAAACACATAAATAAATGCATGAACAGAGTTCGGTAACAATTGCCAGTGCATTATGGACAGTACAATCCAACAGTCCAGCACTCAACCAGAGGTGATTTGAGACTCTGTTTCAGACTCGGACAAAAACACTTCTGTTGGAAACTGCAATGCATGCGGGCCCCAAAAGAGGTGTCTGCACTGAACAGTTAGATTCAAAGTAACAGGCGAAGAACTAATATTGCTTGCCACTGTGTTATGTCTTTGTGCTTTCTGTTTTTTTGTTTTTGTTTTTTTTTGCTTTGCTTTTTAATTCTTAGTCTGTAGCTTAGTCTTAGTTGTTAGTCTTCTTTGCTTATTCTTAGTCTTAGTTGCTTGTTTCACACTCTCTGGTTTTATGAAGGAGAGAGTTCAGCATCTTGACAGGTTGGTGGACGAAGCTGTTTCTCAGTCTGCTGGTCCTGGCCACGAGGCTCTTCAGTCTCCTTTCTGATGGCAGCAGACTGAAGAAGCTGGTGGCCATGTGGGTAAGATTACCTGCAATGCAGAGGGCTTTATGGGTGAGGCAGGTGTGGTAGATGTCCTCGAGGGAGGGGAGAGAGACACCCACGATCCTCTCAGTTGCTCTCACTACCTGATGTACCTTTTTTCAAGTGCAAGTCCATACTTGCCACGAGTCTTTCCCCCTTTGATGAGAGCTCTGTCTGCTTGATAGCATGTTAGCTGGTCAAGTCGAATGGTGCAGCTGTAGACACAACACTCAAGGGATGCTGCTGTAGACACAACACTCTCTCACAGACTTCAGAGTGGTCCAAAGTAAATGTACGTAGTCCAGCTTGTTGTCCAATGAGTGTACTTTGATAGTACAATGGAGGATGGAGATGGCAAGCTTTTGTCTTTTGTGGGCTTTGAAAGGACCATGACTTGTGTGTTTACATATCATATAAAATGTAAAGCATATAAACATTTTTTCATATGACTGACAGTGGTTTAAATGGTTTCTAAAAGTGGTTGTATCAGAAATAGCGTTCAGAGATAGGGTTTAATTTGGGCTGTACTAATTTGCTGGTTGGGGTGCCACTAGAAATTGTAGGTCCCCTGAAGAAAATAATTTTGGGCCCCCACCCCAACCATATCATGGTCCTCTGTGGGCCCCTGTGAAGCTCTGGGCCCCCTGAATCATCCTGACCTACCTACCACCCTTAGCAGCGCCCCTGCTGGCATGATGCTTGCAGGACACAAGACAACATTTCTTGACAAGAAACCAATTTTAAGTATAAAATGTAGTCTACTTACACTCAAACTCAAACAGCAGTACATACAGTGATATTAAGTGACATACCAAACTAGGGGCAAAGTCTGGACATGCAACAATGTAACAATCAGTGGAAATAATAAGACTCAGGTAAGGACTGTATAGAATTTCATTTAACCATTCTACTTCCTGTCACATGGAAGTGTTATGTCATAGAGCATGGCTGTGTTCATATCAGTATGTAGCAACACAATGTGTATATGGCCTGTTGCGGCAGAGATGTGTGGTGTGTCTGTGTTATCTCTTATCAGCTGCCACTGCTGCTACTGTTGCGTACACACACGCAACAGTACACACACACACACACACACACACACACACACACACACACACACACACACACACACACACACACACACGGGTGCCCTGGCAGGCCGCACAGTGGAGGCAGGAGGGCTGACCTACTCCTGCCTGTGATCAGAGATGTGAGGTGCACTTGGGCACCAATGACCCGCTTTGCGCCAAGGTGAGAAGTCCTACCCCAAAACACCCGACTGACTTTGGTGGTAGAGCAGAAAACACACCATGACACAGTTCTTCACCAAGGCCAAGTTAGGAAGTTGTATTCTGAATGAAAAAATTGTGGACTGCTATGTGAATGGTAGAACAGTCTTTTTAATGCAGTCTTTGCTAGTGATGATATTTTGCTATATCAAAAAAGTCTACAAGACCTTTCATGTGACATGTATTTTCAGGAACATTTCATGGGAGACTGAAGTATATCGAACAGCAAAATTCCTCTTTTTGCCAGTTGTACAACCTCATGACATTTTCCAACTCTTAACAGGTTTTAAATGGAGAGAATAGTTCAGCCATCCAGATATCACTTGTGCATGAAGGGAGAAGGAAAGACTGGATGCAATAAAGGGTTTGGTGGAATTGAAGCATGGTGTAGCAAGTTGCAAGTTCATGCATGCTTAAAACAATAGTAGAAAAAAATCATTCAAAAAAAAAAAAAAACTTTTGAAATCACTCCCCAAAACCTCAGTTCCAGTTCCAGTAACAGTTCTAATTGTGTGGCACATCAATAGCAGTATAGGTATTGGATGTGATGTTTTGGTGATATTACGTAAAAGACTTTTGTGAACAGTCCATCTCCTTGTAATTAAAAGAAGACTAGTAAGACCACGCAAACAGCAATTTCTAAACAGTGCCAAGAAATGAAATTGTTGGTAAATGCAACATTTTGCAAAAATAGACCAAGTACCTTTACGAAAGAGTGGTTCCAAAGACAGAGAAAGACAAAGATAGACATAGAGGGAAATAACTGAGAGAGAGAGAGAGAGAGAGAGAGAGAGAGAGAGAGAGAGAGAGAGAGAGAGAGAGAGAGAGAGAGAGAGAGAGAGAGAGAGAGAGAGAGAGAGAGAGATTTGATGTCACATCCTACTGCTGTCTCCACTGTGCTACTTGGCATTTTAATGCAAGCGAACCTGATGTAACATACAGTGGTTGGGTAGAGGCGGCATACAAGCAGGGAAAACTTAACTCCACAGCCCTATGCATTAAACATATTGTAGAATAGAGTGTAACATTTATCACTGTCACTGGCACAGAGTTTGTATGAATTTAAATGCAGTCAACCGTGCCAACCCCCCACCCCCATCACCACACCCTCACACACACACACACACACACACACACACACACACACACACACACACACACACACACACACACACACACACAC
>CM050204.1:19468541-19476041 GCA_027475355.1 Coilia nasus | reverse complement strand
ATCTCAGACTTTTCCAATCTCTCCAAGAAGCGCTTGAAAGAGCTTGCAGATGAAGCTGACCTTCAGAATGTTCTTTGGTCTTTAGTTAAGAAATTCTCCCGCCATTATGGCATCATTAGGGAAACAAGGATAAAATTACCCCATGGTTAATGACCTATAGGATCCCCCACCAAAATTTGTTTCAGATCTAATAAAACTACGCTTAGCACACTTGAATGAATTATGAAGACTGTTATGTGGGATATTAAAATGAGGAAAATAGATTTTCTGAAGGTAGGAGGACTGGACTTCTCATATCAGATAGTAGAATGGAATTTTCTGGGCAATAAATTCTACCATGTCTCAATTTAAATTTTTTCGCCCCGGAATTTCTGAGGCTATGATTGAATCTCAGAGTGGGACGGGCTCTAAAAATTCATTGCTAGTTGCAGTTCCCTCCTCCTTCACTCATATGTGGGATGGATTGATGGATGAGCTGTAAAAATGAATATGTGCTTTAACCAGAAAACATCAATAAGAAAGGTACACATGTAAATAATCTATATTGTTTGTTTTGTTTTACTTTCCCTTCAAAATGTGCACCGCAGTCATTACAGCAGAATAGGCCTATAAAGAAAATAAATGAAAAGAGAATTCCGTTTCGATCTCCAAGCTCTCTCTGCTGAATGAGCTGATTGTTTGCCATTAAGACCTTTTATAAAATTAGATTCCGCATCTACATTTGCTCATTATGATGGCCAGATTAACAAATGGTAGGGTGGTAATTAGTAGAACATGTCCTAGGACTGAGAAAGCATGACAAAAGCAGTTTGTGAGAGAGAGGGAGAAAAAAATGGAACAGCAGCCTATTGGGCTGGCACACCCACCCACACACACACACACACACACACCCACACACACACCCATACACACATACAATGGCTCAGGCATCATAACGCTGTCTGTGGCCCCTAATGCCAGTGTATTTCCAGCAAGAGGTGGAAAAGCAGACCAGAGCGGCGACCAGACAGACCTGCCAGGGAATGGTTGCAGGCACACAGAGGCGGATTTTCGCAATGATGGCTTATGCTCTCTTTAAACTTTAATCTTTCCTATTAATTCCCTGCTAGTGGAGAATGTGCAAGAGTTAATGTTCCATGAACGTGTTTCTCACTCCGCAATCTCTTTGAGCTAATTACCTTCAGGTGTTAAATGGAGGGAAATTGCAATCCATTTGGATGAGGGAAATTTCACCTCCCCTGTCCCCAGTGCAACATTTTCAGAGCTCGAAAAAGAGAGAGGGAGAGAGTGGGAATGGAGGGCAGGATGGATTGAAAGGGATAGTAAAAAGAAAAAAAAAAAATGTAAGTAAAGTCTCCTCAAAGCAGGCATACTGTATGCACAGATAAGCTGTGTCTGAGTTGGGCTGTTGTTGCAACATCTAGACCATGCACGTTGTGTGGCATATGTATGATTTTGGGGGGAGATGGTGTCCCTTTTTTACCAAGGTCACCCAGAGGTCAGCAGGTGCTGCTTCTGATACGTGGAAGGGCCTAACAGATGTTTGATTGACATTAATCATTTAGATGGCCCATTAAAATCTTATGGTGGGAGAGGAGAGAGGCTATAGCCCATTCTGAAGGGTAAACTCTGGAGGTCCTGAAGGAGCAGAATGTGTGCTGGTGGTTGGTGTAAATTGGTGATGGTGATTATCATCAAATTTATAGAATAATTTAAAGAGTCTCTATTCACATAAATGATATGTCTAGTCATCAAACTAGTGTCAGCCATTAAAAACTTAACCAAAAGTGTATGGATTTAACTGAAACAAGAAGTCGTTTGGCGTCATTCACTGTCACAACACGTTTTCTGAAATCACTCATCCTGAGCACAGTCTTTTCTGGTGAGTTCAGGGGGACCTTTGAAGGACCTGATTAAAGATTTTAAGGGGACCTTTGAAGGACCTGATTGAAGATTTTGCTCACGAGGCGAGTAAAAAAAAAAGACCAGCTGGGGAGGAAGGGCAATGATGTGATCATTCTCCTTCATCTTTAATTTGTTGTTATTACTTTTACGAGCTTCTCCAGAGCCAAACGCAAAGAGATAGGGAGTTATAGCGGGCATCGCGAATAAACAGGGAGAAACGTGAGCAGGAGTGAGCTTGTTACACGTACACTATACACTGCTGAGTAATAGTTCTGCACGTTTATTTTCAGAAAATCGCTGCTGTTGCACTCAACCTTTAGTGATTCATATCTCTTTTACATTACATTACATTTAGCAGATGCTTTTATCCAGAGCTCCTTACAAAAGGAGGATACAGCAAGCAAACAAAGGCATGGCATGGCACACACACACACACACATACACACACACACACGCATGTGGCACCTACGTAAAGAGTTAGTTAGCAGAGGTTAGTGTTGTTACAGTAAGAAGGGAAGCAGTCTTGGAAAAGAAGGGTCTTCTCTTATAACACCTCTAAAGACAGGTGTGAATGCTACTCAGTAGTACTTGTCCCAGATCCTTTTTGCTCGGACTCCATCAGGAAGGGAAGTGTCAGGAATGCATTTACCCACATGCTTTTAGTACTGTGAACCAGGAGCATCCAACATTGGGTGACTGCTGGAGCAACCTGACTCCTGGTAAACCAGCCCCTCGTACTTCATTTCATTTTGTGCAGAGGGTCTGGCAGTGCTGCCATTGACATTGCTGTATTAGGCAGAATTTTTCCTAGCCAATCAGTGAACAGAGGGAGTGTTCATGAGTGATGACATTGACCTTGTGTGCTACATTTGAATTGTAGCACATAGGCAGGCTAATTGCATACGTCACTACCAGACGTTAGCGATTGTGTAAAGGTAGAGCTACTTGTTTTAAACTGCAGAGTCCACACCTCCAGGAAGAAATCATTTCTCAATACAGCACTGCCAGATCCTCTGTACAAAATGAAACTAGATGTACCACATAGCGGTACATGGTATGACCGCCGCAGTGTATTGAAATGTGGGAACTGTTGGTATGATGAATGTGTGATAGAGCAGTGTTGTGAGGTGAGAAATTGTGTGGAAATGATTTCCTGGAAGTGGGCATGGATGTGGGTTTTGAATGAATGACATTGTGTGTGTTTGTGTAGTGTGTAGGAGTGATTTGTGAAAGAAATCGGCAAAATGAGATTTTGTACAATTACCACGCCCCCTATGGGCCAAATTGTATGGCATGTACTGTGCTTTTAAAGGTCTTTGTGCTGATTGTGCATGATATATTTTGTGTAGTTCCCACCTTCTTGGTCCAAGATATTGGCAATTCAAAATTCCAATTTTTGCATTTACCCATATCACTAGGTGGCGCTATGCTTCAAGTGAGTGTTTATGGACTGGGTCGATACGCCTCTGTAACACTGACATACTTACACAAAATAGTTGTCTTGGGCAAAATTGTTGAGTTATTTAACAAAAAATGTTTTTCGACACCTAGCTTTGACGATAAACATCGCCCCCTATGACGAAATGTCACAAAATTTAGTACACATGAAAAGAAAGCTGTTTAGAGTTGGCATGTCATCTTTGACCAAATTTGAGCAATTAGAAGCCATGATATGGACTTTTGAAGATTTTTAAGCTACGTGGTAAATGTTCATTAACATGTAACTTCGAAATGGTTTATCTCAAGATAAATCCTTTGATAAATTTTTGTCAGCATTGTCTCTAGATGACATATACCAAATTTGGTGAGATTCACAGTAATGGCCTATGATGAGTTTGTTTGGATTTGTTTTCGCAGTGTTGAAATTTCACGGAAATTGTTTTTATTGGAAGTGGGTGTCGACCAGTGTTTTCAATGCGTGAGGATCAATTGATTTCACAACAAAAATAATTGGTTGTAAACATTAGCGTTCGCTAGGTAATTGACAAAATGACATTTTGTACAATTACAGCGCCCCCTATGGGCCAAATTTTATGGCATGTGCTGTGCTTATAGAGGTCTTTGTGCTGATTGTGTATGACGTATTTTGTGCAGTTCCCATCTTCTCGGTCCAAGATATTGACAATACAAAATCCCAATTTTTGCATTTACCCATATAACTAGGTAGCGCTATGCTTTAAGTGAGTGTTTATGGGCTGGGTCGATAGGCCTCTGTAACACCGACATATCACAAATATTTCATGTTCTTGGGTGAAATGTTATTCAGCAAAAACGTTTGGGTGGCACAGTGGGGGGGGGTGGCCCTTGGGGGCCAAAAGCTTCTAGTCGCTCAAAAAGTTCTAGGGCTACATGCCTACAAAGATTCATGTCCCCCAGACTTCCAGTGTCCCAGCAATCGTTGACGGACATTCACTGAAAAAAAAAACAAAAAAAAAACAAGGGGCTGGTTTGGTAGGCTAGGACTGACTACCCATTGCCCCAATTGCAGCAAGGGGCCTTGTCAAGCCTGTTGCATGACAAATACTGTGTCTAGAAGTTAAAGAGAAACTTGGATGTAAAATGGAAATTAGCATGTTAAAGGTTTCATTCCACAAGAAACCATTTAATACTTGCTTGTTTTGAAATACTTTGAGTTGCATATGCATGCTGCATGTCAAAAAAATCTTTTCTTAAATCTTCTATTAAATCTTCCATTTGGTGTGCTATGACCAAATGGGTTTTGTTGAAACATCATACCGAGTTGATATGTTTGCTGAGGATCAAAACCACGCTAGCCAGTTGCATTTTGAACCACTAATTTAACCATTTTGGTCAAGAGGACTAACAATTCTAGTACTAAGGGCATAAAGAAAGTTTGAACATAACTCTATTTTTAAATCATTAAAAAAGCTTGAAGAAACTCCATACTTCATTGCTAGTATAACAAAGGCCCTGGCAATCAAAACAAGGCATTGAAAACTTTGTAAATGTTCACATCATTTATTTAAAAAGTTACTAAAGTTTTCCTTTTAGCACTACAGTCCTGGAGAACACACGTGTGGTCAAACCACATTGAAGGACTGCTACACTGTCTGTGTGGAAAGAAGAATCTGTGCTCATCCACCAAGACATTTATTTTCACACTGTAAACAACAGGCAACGATTACAGAAGCACTTGTCTGCAGACGGAGGTGAGAAACAGCAACAGGCAAAATGGAGAGCCTGACCACTCAGGCCCATCCAGGTCTAACTTAGATATATATACAGTACTGTGCAAAAGTCTTAGGCAGGTGTGAAAAAAAATGCTGTTAACTAGGAATGCCTTTAAAAATTGAAGTGTTCATAAAATCATTTATGTTCATCAATTAACAAAATGCAGTGACTGAACAAAAGAGAAACCTAAATCAAATCAATATTTGGTGTGAACACCCTTTGCCTTTAAAAGAGCATCAGTTCTTCTAGGTCTATTGCATAGAGTTTTTGAAGGAACTTGGCTGGTAGCTTTCGCCAAACGTCTTGAAGAACTACCACAGATCTTGTGTGGATGTATGCTTCCTGACATATACAACCAATTTGGTGTAATTGGTTGATCGTACACATTCTACAAATAACCATATAATAACTAGGTGGAGATGATAACAGCCCTTTTTTAAGAAGAAGGCTAATAAATTAATTATATCTCAGCAGGTCCCCACACATTTAAAGGAAAAACATCAGATCATGCTGATTCACCTTTTAAGACCAAATGTGCAGATGTGCTAGTTTAGAAGACTAGGTTACTGTAAAAGTGGCAAGTTTCTATCTGACCATAAAATACTTGATACATACATACCAGATGAGGTAATGTTGGTATGACAGTGGGACCAATGTGATACCAACTTTGTATGTCACTTCTAGTGATAGAACTTCTAGTGGGAAGGCAGAGAAGGGATGTTGTGCAAGCGTGTTGTCCTCCTTTTGATCCCTTGCTGAAAATATGAAAACATTCCCCAAACACAAGACAGTGGACTCATTCAACAATCGTATCAGTCTCAGCTTGGTCCCATTGCACTATATTGAAATTGGACAGTAATTAAATTAAAATGCATGGATCAAAACATATATAAGCATTCTCTATATTACTGTACTATACATTCTTTTTAATGATATATCGTCCTATGCTATGCTTGAGTTGCATTTAGTTTTGATAGACTGTATATAATTCTGCAAAATAATATTACATATTTTTCAAAATTCTACAATTCTATTTATTTTATATTCACTGTATTCCACACTGAATGGAAAGGAAAATCCAAACACTTTCCTAGCTTTAGCCACATACTTTATTTTAGCAATGAATGAATTATATATGCAGCGTGTTACCCCATATCTTACATAAACACTCTGAAAGAGAGTCCAGCCCCCCAGGTTGTTGAATAATCCCCCACAATTAGTACTCCCTGCTATATATTTTAGGGCCAATGTGGAGGAAGGGGGTGAGTGGCTACTTCAAAAGAGTGTTATGCCAAAGCAACTGAGAGCTATTGTCTTACAGTGTCTTGGAAGCAATTTCCAGGCAAATATCCAGTTACTTAAACTACTAAAAAGTGTTAAAAGGGGCAAAATTGTGCATGATTTTTTTTTACATAGAAACATTTTGTTGAACAACAAGAAAGCAATGTTCATACTGTAAGGAAGAATACATTTGTGCGTGCTACAAGGACGTGCTTACATTTACTGTGGAAGTGAAGAAGTGTTCACTGTTATCTAGCGTGTTATTTGTAATGTTAATGTTTCATGATGTATCATAGCAGGGAAAAAAAAACATGTGGCATGGTGGTTTAAAAAAACACGTGTCCAGATTTCCATACGAATTGCCCTGAAGCTTCTCTCTGGTTGAATTACCTCTATATGTGAGGTAAAAATAAGCCCGTGTTGAGAATCTCTCTCTCTGCCTGGAGCGGCGTTTATCCTCCAGTGTTCCATGAAATATCACACAGACAGACAGTAACTTTGCTATTAGATCGCTGAGGTTGAAAGAATGAACAACAGCTAACGTATCTTTAAATCTTTTTGTGGTCTTTTAAATTGTAAGACTTAAATCATACAGGAAGGTGTGTTTACTGTAATACATGTATGAACTGTGACCATATGATTTCCCAGCACAAAGCAGCTCGGGGAAGCTCTCTCTCAGTCAAAGAACGCCTAGAAATACAATACTATTAGAACAAAGTGTTTCACCTTGCCCAATGCATTGGACATCAACTAACCAGTTCAATTCAGTGGCATCCCTAATATGACTTGTGAGACGTATCCACAAAGACACGATTGCGTTATTATTTCTTACACACATTGTCATGGTGTCATGAAATGTGTGAGCCGATATCTGAACAGAGTTTCAATTTAACTGTGAATGATGGTGATCCTGTAATTATGGTCCTTCTTATTCTTTACCAGTCACTTCATTTTGTGGCAAGAATTATCATTTACCAGTTAGGCTGTTAAAAAGTGATGTCAGCCAAAAAAAAAAAAACCAAGAAGTTGATCTGTGCGGGCACCATCCCCTCAAAATGGTTGCTTAGTTCCAACATAAAACAGTGAAGGTGTGGTGTCAGGGGCGGGTGTGAGCAGAAGCTT
>CM050204.1:19461041-19466041 GCA_027475355.1 Coilia nasus | reverse complement strand
CTGTTTTGCAGTCCCTGGCTTCACATGTAGCATTGTTTCAGTTCATGTTTGCCCTCAAAGTTCACAGACAATATGGCAATCGTGGCAAGAGCCACAATACCATGCTGGGCTCTGAATATACCCTGTCTCCATGTTGCTGGCCGTGCCCTGTAAGAGTTACTCTTAAAACAAGCCAATGTCAGACAAGAAGGTTTGAAGCTAATTCATATCATAGCGGATGACAGCATTAATGCATTTCTAATAACAGACTTGACAAAATAAATTTGAGAAATTTAAAAAAGCGGCGTGAATAAGATATTTAGCGCTAACGCTAACTCTGCTGGCACATTGATGTGTGCCTGGCGAAGTCAATTAGTTCTGTGTTTATTAGTTTCTGACAAGAGCTCCCCGGCATGTAGATTAATATATGACCCTTGGAGGGATTGGACAACAATTACAGGGAAACGTGTCCGTCAGACCAGAAAAGTAAAGGTAGCAATAGGATAACAACAATCCGTGGTCAATTAATTATGAGTATTAATGAAGTTATGCTTGATTACATGTTGGCATTAAACGCCTATTTTTTTAACCTGACATAATAGACACTCATATGTAAATAATTGAATCCTCTGTGATTAACAGCCCTAGCACTGGGGATGTTATTAAATGTGCTCTTTAGTTCAGTCTATTAATTAAGACTATTGACCATGATTAAACAATCTAGAAACATCCATGAAGATTTCTCCTTCTTCTGTCTTCTGTGTCTTTGAGGACAGCTATCGATTCTACTAGTAGGTTACTTTAAGCGATGACTGTTAAGGAATATTATAACATAAGATTCTCAATTGTGTCAAAGTTTAGTCTTCTTTTTGTAGTAAAATGAACCACTTAAATTGCATTAGTCGAAATGACTATCACTCATAAACACGAGTGTATGTTGACTAAATCTGGATGCAGAAAAATGTGGCATTTCTCTTTCCCTGCCTCAGTAAACAGCATCTGCCTCTCACTCCACTCCCCCTTTCCCCCTAACGTGTATCTGTGTTTGTTAAATGCATGCACAATGGAGGGTAATGGCCTACCACTAATGCATGCTATTACCAGCAGACCAGACCTGCCCTGATAGATGGAAAAGGTAGACTGATCTATTCCTATCCGTCTTCCACAGTCCCTGTCCATTCTTACTATCCTGTGTTCATTTACACAGAAGACACTGTTTTTGTTTGTTGTTGTTGTTATTGTTGTTGGGCTGTAGTGTTGTTATGGGCATCATGTTGTGTCATTATACTGTCATCCTTTTGTAGTTTATGTTGTTAAAGGCCTCATGTTTTGCCATAAATATAAATATTGTAACTGCATAAGGAATACCAATTTGTGATTCTTCTTCTTCTTCTTCTTCTTCTTCTTCTTCTTCTTCTTCTTCTTCTTCTTCTTCTTCTTCTTCTTCTTATTATTATTATTATTATTATTATTATTAGTAGTAGTAGTAGTAGTAGTAGTATCATCATCATCATCATCATAATCATTATTATTATTATTATTATTTAGCTACTGTATTAAGCAGCAACCTCACTTATGTCTGCAACTGTCAATAATATGAGAGTAAAGTGATTGTAATGACATGCTTTTATTTAAATTCAGTGTAGACATAACCTCACTTGCTGGTGCAACTGTCAACGTAAGTCTATACTAAATCTTTGGAATTCCTAAAGTCCCTGAGCTGTGTGACAGTGCTGATTCATCTAAGAGTCTTTTATGGGGGGGGGGGGTGCTGGTGTAGAAATACTGGCTCACATGCAGATCTGGGAGAGGTCAATACCCCAATGCATCCTGACCTGGAAGCCTCCAGTGCTAAATCAATGCTGTGGGGAAGGGCCATTATTAATCTTGCCAAATGCTGTGAATGGAGTTACCTTAACTACATTTCCAAAAGGACATTGGCAGATTGACTGAAACTGTGAAACTGCTGATTTATAGGGGAATGTAAGTTGTATTACAGGATCTAAGTTATTTGACCTATAATGTGTTTAATGATTCTCTCTGTGTCTGTCTCTGTCTCCTTCTGTCTCTTTCTCTGTCTGTCTCTCTGTCTGTCTATCTCTGTCTCTGTCTCTCTCTCATTCAGGATTAAAAAAAAATTGCATTATTTCATTATGCTAAAAGATATTTCATATATAATTACAGTTCTTGGGCAAAAGCGCACTGCTGGTATTTCAGCTTCTTCTACAGTTTTGTTGTTAATGTTTAATCTCAAACGTCCCAGTTCATTTACCTTGCATGGTTACCAGGGGCTGAACTCAAAATATTTTTTCAGCGGATAATCATTTACCTAGGTCAAGAAATAATATTCAAGACACAGTATCTCTCCCAGTACCTCCTTGCTTTGATCCATAAATAACACTTGGCAAATACCAGTGTTAATTTTCATGTTTTTAAGTTGTTAGGCTAAAAAATCTTAGTCTATACTAACCTTTAGAAGACCCAAAATTACTTATTTAGGCAGCCCTCTGAATAATGCTTCATCTCTCTCTCTCTCTCTCTCTCTCTCTTTGTCTCTCTCTCTCTCTCTCTCTCTCTCTCTCTCTCTCTCTCTTGTCTCTCTCTCTCTCTCTTTCTCTCAATCCTGTGTCTTTCCTTCAGGCAAACAAGTTTGACAAGTTTGTTCTGTCAGCTGTTTTACACACACACACACACACACACACACACACACACACACACACACACACACACACACACACACACACACACACACACACATACAGACACACACACACACACACTCAGAGAGTGAAGCACACACACGTGCACACACACACACACACACACACACACACACACACACACACACACACACACACACCATATGCAGGCAGCAAAGGACCAGGGACAGAAGCCAAGAGAAAGAGAGAAAGAGAGTAAAAAACTTTAACTGAGCAGTGCAAACTGTTTTCCCAACAAGGAGTTGGCTTGAGCAAATGTCATAAGCCTTTAATGAGATAGCTGATCTCTCTAAGACCTACTTCCATTCACTAGCCCCTAGCTATTACACTCACTGGGACTAAAAGAGGAAGAGCTCTTTTCTCTTAGATGCTTATAGAACCCAGGCAACATGACAATGCAGGTCAATTAATTGGTAAAAAAGTGAAAATCCAATTAATGTGTATCAAGCTGGCATTTTTGCATGATGATAGCTCATTAGGCCCCTATGCATTGTGGGGATTATCCCCTCAGCCACCCCAACCCCCCCTCATTAAAGTCCTGTTCCTCTCAGTGGGGTTTTTGGGGACTGGGTGGGGATTCACTTATGCAACAGGTTTGAAACAAAAACTCAATGTTATCCTCATTTAACGGTTTTAATAGTGTTAAATTTTTTAAATGGCTGTTGCAGATGCCCTTTATTCTTTTGCTTCTCTTCGCCTGTTCCCGGGCTCCAGTGGCCACAGTAAGCCAAGCCAAGGACACTTCACAGCCCCTGAGACTTTACCCCCAACAGTCTTTCCCTTTTGGATGACAAAGGAAGCCCCCAAATGGCCAACACTTTGGGAATTAACACTCTGTGTACTTTTTCACAGTTGAATTTTATGCGGTTAAACATTACAATTGCTTACATGCCATGTCACATGAGGATTTTGGATGTGAAAAAAATACACTGGATCAAAGATATTTATTTACAATTTATGTACAAAATTTTAATATTTCTGTTGATAATTTGTAAGTCAGGTGGTCTTTCTATGCATGAAGACAAGTTTATTTCTTTATGGCTTGAAGTGAAGATGTCTGTCTGTCTGTCCGTCTGTCTGTATGCCTGTCTGTCCAATTGTCTGTCTGTCTGATTCACTTGGTAGCTAAGAGGACAGTCATAAAGTTAAGTCAATCAGACAATCATACAGTGTCCTATCCTTGGTCAAATACTATGATGTAGTGGGTGGGTAACATTTACCTGGTAAACCAGCCCCTCGTACTTCATTTCATTTTGTACAGAAGGTCTGGAGTTGCTGCATTGAGAAACGATTTCTTCCTGGAGGTGTGGACTCTGCTGAAGTTTAAAACAAGTGGCTCTGCCTTTACCCAATCGCTAATGTCTGGTCGTCACGTATGCGATTAGCCTACCTACGTACTACAATTCAGATGCAGCACACAAAGTCAACGTCATGGCTCATGAACACTCCCTCTGTTCGCTGATGGGCTCGGAGTTGCTCAGTCCTCATACATGAATTTCAACGGTAGTGACTCCAGACCCTCTGTACAAACTGAAATGAAGTACGAGGGACTAGTTTACCAGACTAGGTAACATGTAATTGAGAGTGAAACCTGTCAGAGAGCCAAACACCATATTAGAGCTGGTGTGAGTTTGGCTACATTACCCTAAATGTGCTAAATATGCTGCTGCTGCTTAATTATATCAGGATTCGGAACACAATACAACTACTGAACTAACACAATGTGATAAGCACAACGACCAGATTACACATTTTGTTCAATGTATATTATCATATTTTGTAACATATTTTGAAACGGCCTGGACATCTAAAAAGCTCAGCCTTATATTTCTTGTATGTCTGTTAATATAATGTCAATAATCGTTTCTGTTAAATGACTTTACCACTGACGCAATCCCTTAAGATTTAAACATATATTTCAATGTTAAATAAGTTAATATTTAACATGGCTATAAAGCACAACATGAGATAGATTCAGTATTAACTACCATTGTTCTGCTTGAAAATGTAGTTTGTTTTCCCCTCTCAGGTCCTAATAATCTATTCTGCTCAGCCAGCCGAATACATTGACAAATGTTTCCTGCATTAGGTATTTACCCAGTGGAAGGTAATGGATGTACATGGGTTTTAAAATGCCTGGCACACCACAAGCAAAGGCTGTAAGTAGTGACAGCCTTCAAAGAGCACACACGCTTTCTGTAAAAAGTCACAAAATAGGGACAAGTAAACATAAACAGACAAAAAAAAAAAAAACAATGTCCAACAACAGCAATGCCCTCCATTTCACAATTGATGTCACCC
>CM050204.1:19448541-19458541 GCA_027475355.1 Coilia nasus | reverse complement strand
AGATAGATAGATAGATAGATAGCAGTATTTCATACTGTATATACTGAGCAAAGCATTCTGTACATTGGCCTTTTTAAACTACTTTCTAGTTTTGTTGAGATATGTTCAAATTATATTTCGTTTGCAACATTAAAATGTGTTTTATGCAGCACATTATCAATTCAGTATATTTACAGGAAAAAGATTAGTACCACTCAGGTGTTTTTACGATAATTTCTGAAAGAATTAAACTCTGTTACTCTGTGTGTCAACGTATATCATTTAAGACACAGAATAAGAAATGCCAAATGGTTTATGCACTAAACAGTAAAAAATAGTTTGGACCCACATACACTCTATTAGTGAATGACTTTGTAACAGTGGATTGAATTTTTGACCTTTCCTGGTAATGATCATGTGTCTTTCAATTTTGGTGTTGACATTTTTGAAACGTTGCTCGAAGGGTCAGAGACAGTGTCAGTAATGGCGTGAAAAAGTTAAGTATGGACATTTTTCATAAAAGCAGCCCCTAGACTGTATAAGGGAGTGATGACCACACCGTGAATTGATGGTATTACTACATAGCAAAATGAATGTCTTTGATCCCTTTGAAAGGAAAAAAGTCATCAAAGTCATTACCAAGCCCCCTACACACATTTGCCTCTCCTTGTTCCTTGTGGAGGCCGCAGTCCAAATATGTGCAGTCACCTTTTTTTATCCTTTCATGGTAACAACGTCTGGCAGAGGCCTGGTAAGACTGGACGGCATGAATGTGGCACAGAGAGACACACTCTGGGAAAGTTTTGGGGCAGACCTGGTTTGGGCTAGCGATCAGTCTCAGGGTGCACATTAAAAAGTGCTGACAGCAATGACAGAGAGAGAGAGAGAGAGAGAGTTCCAGCTTTCATCTTTTACCAAACCTCAAGCTACCCTTTCGTGTCACACTTTCTCTCTCTCACTCCCTCTCTCTCTCTCCCTCTCTCTGTCTCTCCCTACCTTCTTCCTTCCTTTATTTAATTGTGCCACATCTCACGGCGGCATTCTGGGCGCCTCCTGCGTTTGTAACTTATCGCAAAAGCTTTAATCTCACTGTGATTCTCAGATGAAGAAAAGTGAGTGTCATAGCCTTGAGATGAGGCCCTTTGTCTCACCGCTGTCCCAGAGATAATTGTTTTTTTTTCTGTCAGTCTAATAACGGTTTGTGGAAAGATAAAAGAGTTAAGGAATACTGTATATGTACTACGATTAGTTTTAAAAAAAAAGATGCAAAAAGTTTCCTATTTGTCTGATTTCACACTGAACCATCCTTTTGGATTTCCATTGTAAAAAAAGAAAGAAACTTTTACAATAATTGCTTATACATAATTGTTATTTTTATATGTTTGTTACACAGACCTAATGAGCATAAAACATAGTGCTTTTATATTATTTCAGGTCACCACAAAAATGTGATCCTTCATTCAATCCTTTTTATTCAATCCTTCATTTTAGTTTTTATTTGCAGAAATAAAAATAAAGTTTTTTTCAGTCATGTACTGAAAAGAAATCAACATCATTGTCTAATAGGTGACATAATGATTATTAACACAGTCAAAACATATGCATTAGTTCAAATAAAACAAATGCAGCAGAATTTTTTTTCACTGCATATAACATCAGTATAACAATATTATATTGCAGCAAGTATATTATCCTTCCCTATAAAGGCAAGGTGCAGTAACCACGCAAACACTGAAACAGTGAAAAACGACTTCAAAGTTGTCATACTGCTCAGTCCAACGTGGTATAGGTATAATAGTGGCAATGCTTTTAGGTATTTTCCTAATAGGTGGAAGCAAGATTAATGTAGTCACAAGACAAAAGAGGTGTTATAAAGTGAATTTACAGTCTAAACTCAGTTTTGACACAATGTGTAGTCACCGCCTTTTGGCTTTGTAGGGCAGTATGCATGTACAATTAACCGAGCCTCTGTTTATCTGAAAGGAGTGACCCATAAGCGAGCGGTGTCCTCTGTGTTAATGTGGGCCACCTGTTTGTCACTCTCTCAGTACCGCAGTCTTCTGCTGCCCCTTAGGGGCAGTGAGGGAGAGGGGAACTCTCTCACATATAGTACTGAAGGGCCCACTTCAGTCCTTCTGCCTGAAGTCAAACAGTTTATAGCAGATCATTGTTCCTGTTGTGTCTCTACATGGCCAACAAGACAGGAAGTGTTTAGCTGTCTCCTCACAGAAGGTGATGAATTCTCATAAGCACACACTGTCAAGAATTTAAGAGCCATATGTTTTGTTTTTGTTTTTTGCAAGGGGGGACGTTGTAAGCATCATTGATATCATTTACAATATTTATGATGGCAAACATTGACAAGAACAAATGTTATATATAATAATATTATAATCACTTTCAGTCAGTTCTTAATGTCAGAATTGGATTATGGTCAAAGGGAGCCTCTTGGATTATGAATGCTGCCACCTAGAGGTACGATATTACCTGAAAGTTGGAAACACCTTAGAGAAACATAATGGTAATATAACATAAAAGTGAGGTCTAAGCCATTTCAGAAATAATATGAAGAATAACATATCCTGTTAATGTTCTATATAATCATTAAAAAAAGTTAAATTGGAAATAATCATGAAACCGTGTTGTTTCAAAATAGGCAGCAAATAAAAATGTACATTTACTAAGAGTAATATTACTAATGTAATACTATTCAAGCTCAGTTTACAAAAAGAAAAGAAATACTACAGTCTTTGGTTAGTCCTGAGCATTGATGCTGTTTGTTACATCAGACAGCCCGTTGCACTTAACCCTCTGCCCACTCTGACACGGTGGCCACTTTAGCTCGGCTGAGGTTTCCTTTCCTCTCGGAAAAAAAACTCTTACAACTTGTCAGACACACAAAAGGAAAGGAAGGAAGGTATTGTATTGCCCGACCATGGCCCTATCTTATGTTTATTTGCTGTGTCAGGGATTGAGAGATTACGTTGTTTATACGCAGTAAGTCAGGAATCCTGTCAGGCAGCCCCCTCAAGGGCTAAGATGAAACTTCCGGAAAGTGGGAGCCCTGGACTGACACTCACATTAGGAATGAAAGTTGTGAGCTATAGTAATCACTGTGAACCAGCTGCCATCAATCAAGCCTGTCAAATGAAAAGGTTGTAACAGTGTATGCATAGAACTGCCCAGCCTCTTTCAAAAACAGTGAAAACTTCAGAACACCTTTACAATTCCACAGAAATGGGATAACCCTTTTAACTTTATCCAGTTGTGCATCCTCTAAAATCGGACAGTGCAGTGCATGGGATTTCCTGCTAGCAGTGTGCAATAACACAACTAAAAGAGTTTTATTGCCAGTGTTAGTTGCGGCACAATGCAAACCCATAAAATATCTTTATTTACATCATAACCCTTGACCTATGGCTAGGTAGACTATGCATTCCTCATCATTCAGGTTGCCATCAACATTAAACTGAGGATATATTTAGCCATGCCCACTGTCAGTATGCTCTGATTGATTACCGGGAAAAAAAGAACTGATGCTGACAGTGTAGAAACCCTGCCTCTCCTCAAAAAAGGTATTCACATGAGAAAGAAAGAAACAAAGACAGAGAGAGGGGGGGTCAGTGAGACAGAGAGTGAAAGAGAGAAAGAGAGAGACAGAGTGTGAGAAAGAAAAGAGTGTGAGAGAGAAAGAGGGAGGTGAGAAAGAGTAAGAGACAGAGAGAGACAGACAGACAGACTGACAGACAGGTACACTACAAAGAAAGAGAAAGAGAGAGAGAAAGAGAGAGAGAGAGAGAGAGAGAGAAAGAGAGAGAGTGAGCATCACTCAGTCGACACTCTCTTTGTCACTGTCCTCTGAAAAAAAAGCCAAAACAAAATTACTGCTCACCACACAAAACCAACTAGAGGCTGTTCATGTTGCAAGGTAGAAGTGTGTGTGTGTGTGTGTGTGTGTGTGTGTGTGTGTGTGTGTGTGTGTGTGTGTGTGTGTGTGTGTGTGTGTGTGTGTGTATGTGTGTGTGTGTGTGTGTATGTGTGTATGTGTGTGTGTTCGTAGGAGTGCCGAGGGTTAGATCCACTGTGCTCCTCTCCCCCTACCCAGTCTCTCCCATACGTACCCCCGGGCACCATAAACAGCAGTGGGACGGAGGTGCTGCGTGTCTGTGAGGGGCCAAGTCGTAGCAGTGGCTCCAGTGTCTGTGTGATGGGGATGGATGAATGCTTTTTGCTTGTGGTAAATATGGGAGATGCTATCGGAAACGAAAACAGATCCCCACCACCATACTTTTTTTCTCTGAGTGTGTGCATGTGCATGCGTGCGCTTGTGAGAATGTGCTTCTTTCTGACAGGCTTCTTCGAAAAGGTCAGTTGTATCAAATATATATATGAACTGTGAGTCATTTAAAAAAAATACTGCAATTTTGTGATGACAAACAGTTTTTTAGAAGTTACAAACAAATTATAATAAAAGAAACTTTGTGTGGGCTCTCACTTCACTTCAAATTATATAACACTTAAGGAAAGAAAGGATTTAAGGTCATATAATTTAGTATAACATGACTGACCATCATTGATTGATAGTCCTCAGTAAAGGCCATGCAATGGGGCTCTCTGAGGAGTCCAAACATTGGGAAAGCTGTCAATTTTTTATTTTTTTCCAGAAGTTGTATGCATTTTATTTCTATTCTCATTGTTACCACACAGCCACAGTTGTTTTGTGCTGTGTCATACAAGCTCCACTCCACAGACAGAGAAGCACCAAGTGAGAAGGACCATGTAGGACAAAACAAAACAAAAACCCTACAGTACGGCGTACTTGAGAGACATGTAGGATCCCCTCCTGTGTCTTTTGTCTTCTGTGGCGAGGTGCATTATTTTCTGTCTTAAGAATGACCAGCGTGCCTTTGACAGGTTAATGACTAGACACTTCCCACGCCATTTTAGGGCTGGCAACGCAGGGACAAACTGCACCTATTAACTCCTTATTCTGGTGAATTATACATTAGTCAGGGGTAGGCTGTTTAAATATTTATCCTTTTTTCTGTTTTCTTTCTTTGTTTTTTGCTTTTCTTTTCTTTTTTTTTTTTTTGCTCGGCTTACAGAGGGGGCCCTCAAGCAGGACCTGCTCGGGAATCCCCGTGGCATTCAGGACACGGCCGAACCGAATGAAAGCTCTTATCCATTACTAGAGGCATGAATATTACAGGAGATGAACAAATAATGCAGAAATTACTAATCATAGCTCCGGCAACCCTAGACGGCACTCCCACAGGCCTGATTGACAGCCGAGCGTAAACAACGTGGTTAAGGATACTATGCCACTGAGGAATGAAATTCTATTATTAATGTGCGCTAAGCGTTGACCTCACCTGAAGAGACCATACAACTAGGTAGAGTTCGGTAGAGGTTAGACGAGGGGAAAAACATCATCGCATTTCAGCTGTCAGGTAATACTCACCCCTCGGCTATATAATAATAATTGTTGTGCACACTGGCATTTAATACATCAGCCATCTTAGCCAGGCTATTGTGAATGGTAAATAGGCTGCGTTTGGTAACACTTTCTATGAAGCTTTTATTCATATGGCAAGGCAAGTTTATTTGTATAGCACATTTTATACACAAAGGCAGCTCAATGTGCTTAACAGAAATAAAAGCAAAGAACACTATTTAACAGCACAAAAGATAAAATAAGTGTAAATGATAAAAGTACATGAAGTATGTGGTAAATAAAACACATAAACGCATAAGACACTATAAACACATTCATAAAGGTGTACAATGTATTCATAAATTATATGAAGTATTCATGTCCATTTATACATACTCATGACTGTTCTCTTAACGCATTATAATGCTATTTCATGAGCCCTTTTATAACTTCAAGTGACATAGTGCATCTTTGGTTATAAAGCTTCCCTTGCCTACGAGTGCAGTTATGAGTGCTGTATATATAAATAATTATGGATACTAACCTTAACCATTATTAGGGCGATATGAGGGCATTATAACCATTTATAAATGTATTTATGAATGAAAGCTTCGTAGAAAGTGTTACCCTGCATTTATATAACACTTAACAGAGCACCCAAAGAGCTTTTACAATTTTACAATACCTCACATTCACCCATACACACTCACTGCAAAAGGCTGCTATTCAAGTCGGGAGCTATACTCATCGGGAGCAGTATGGGGTTCAGTATCTTGCTTATGCACTTCCACTTAGTCAGGAGGAGTGGGATTCAAACCGTCCACCTTCCAATCAGCTGACTGACCTCTTTTCCTCCTGAAACCAGTGTCCCACCATTGTGGATTCTACTAAGAGGAGCATGACTCCAAAAGACTTCCCTTTCCCCTGCTATATGGCGTCCCATGCCTGAACTGTCTCGGTGTGTTGATATGGAAATACATCTTGAGCTCACAAAGCACTGAGGCCTATCTGAGTGGTGTTGAGCTCAGGTTTCAGGGTTAGCTACTAAAACATTAATAACTTAATTGGGCATAGAGATACAGAGGATACCGGCAGCTTCGACACCAGCAAAACTAATGCAGTGTTTTGTTTTATGTGAGAGTGCACGACTAAATCCTTTACATTGGTAGAGTCTGTCTGATGATTTTGGTGATCATTACAATTATATGGTTCAGATAATGGTTGGATCAAATATGTGGCGGCTTTTACTCTCTGAAGCCGGGATCTGCACCTCTGTTATTAATTAAAAGGCTGTGGAAATACATACAGGACACACAGGACTGCTAACTCCAATTCCTATCACAGTGCAATCACTTCTCTTCAAAAGTGAAAGTCACACTATATATTAATTTATACACAATAGCTCCCCTCTTCATGAAAAAGCTAACTTCTTGGTGTTTATATTTAAATATTTCAAAATAAATTAACTTGAGAAGTTATGATACCATTAGATAACAAAGACTTTGTGTTATTTTTATGTATGTATGTATGTATGTATGTATGTATGTATGTATGTATGTATGTATGTATGTATGTATGTATGTATGTATGTATGTACAGTATTTATTTATTTATTTATTTATTTATTTTTTATTTATTTTTTTATTTTTTTATTTTCCGGGGGGTGGGGGGGGCATAGAGAGACAGAGGATATTGACAGCTTTTACACGGGCAAAACTAATGCAGTGTGTTTTCTCATGTAAGAGTGCCCGGACTAAATCCTTTACATTGGCTTAGGCTCTTAGTGTAAGTTACATTTCAGATGGCCTTGCTGTCTTCTTCACTGTAAGCCCCATGAAACATTCATCATAACACTGTCTTTGTTTGCTTGTCACACGGTTAAACCTGCTGTCATCTCTGTACAATGCCACTAAGCCTCCTCTCTTAGGAGGCAGACAAGCACTTCTGTAAGGTATGACGTTAGAGTGTAATTCTGTCAGTGGATACGAGGTGTTTCATCACCACACAAGGTCATATCGCCCAAGACTTTGGATTTTCACTCGTTTGCATCTGATACTATTGAGATTCAGTAGGCTGACAATTCCTACATATACCAAATTCTAGCACATCAGGGGGTGTAGAAGAATAGGGTTGCTATGTCTCTCTCTCTCTCTCTCTCTCTCTCTCTCTCTCTCTCTCTCTCTCTCTCTCTCTCTCTCTCTCACACACACACATACGCACACACACACACACACACACACACACACACACGCACGCACACACACACACACACACACACACACAAACACATTCTCTCCATCTCTCTCTGTCTTTCTTTTACCATCTCTTTCACTCTATCTCTCTCTCACACACACACACACACACACACACATACATTCACACATCCCCCCCTTTCTCTTTCTCTCTCTCTTTTACTGTACCATCTCTCCCACTCTATCTCGCTCTCTCTCTCCTTCACATCATGTTATCTCTCTCCTCCCTGCCATCTGAAGCACCGCACATGGGGCCACAATGGTGTGTGTGGCAGTGTGAGTGATAAGGGGGCTGCATGGCAGAGCCACATTAAGTAGTTCCTCATTCATACTGGTGCAGATGTCCTCCCTATCTGATTACAGTGGAATCCAGTGGGAGGCTCTACACTGGGGCACAGAGGTGAGGCAGGGCCATGTCCTGATTCTCCCACTTGGTAAATGGCCCTGACAGATCTGTCTCTGTCCACACACACACACACACACACGCAGAAACACACACACACGCAGAATGACCAGGAGGCTCTTGACCCGCACACACACACATACGCATGCACGCACACACACACACACCCACGCATGTGCAAACACGCACACACACACACACACACACACACACACACAGACACACAGACACACACACACACACATTATGTACAGACAGACAGACAGACATGCACACACACACACCTGACCTGACCCGGAGGATCTAGAGCAGTGCAGAGAGGTGAGAAGGAGTGCTATGTCCTGATTCTCCTGTAAAAACGTACTTGTAATGGCTTCAACAGGCCTCCCTCTGTCCTCTCTCCATCCCAAGCCTCAGTTGTGTTCTTCAAGCTAGTGATCAGAGGTGAAGATCCCGGCTTGAGAGAACAAAACCCCTGCCATGTATTCCTTCTGTTTGTGCACTTACAGTAACGCATGTGATTTCACTAAATAGCCGATCTAGCCTGGTAAACCAGCCCCTCGTACTTCATTTCATTCTGTACAAAGGGTCTGGTGGTACTAGCCTGGTAAACCAGCCCCTTGCACTTCATTTCATTTTGTACAAAGGGTCTGGAGCGGAGGCCATGAGAAACAATTTCTTTCTGGAGATGTGGAAGTTTAAAACAAGTGGCTCTGCCTTTACTCAATTGCTAACGTCTGGTTGTCACGTATGCAATTAGCCTATGCACTACAATTCACAAACACTGCCTCTGTTCGCTGATTGGCTAGGTTTGGGTGGTACCTATTACAGCAATGTCAATTGCAGCACATCCAGACCCTCTGTACAAAATGAAATGAAGTACAAGCGACTGGTTTACCAGGCATAGCCGATCTACCTGTCTGATAATTTGTGCGCTCACGAGAATCAGCTGGTTCATAAAATAGTTGAATCAACGGTTTGTACTCTCTGAAGGATCTCCACTTGTGTTAGTAATTAAAAGGCTGTGGAAATATGAACATGTTAGATCATAACAGCGTGGTACACATTGGCAACCTCTTACCCTAGTTCCTAGCTCAGTTTGTGCCAAGCCTTAGGCTATCACCATGCAATGACTTCTCTTCAAACCAAAAAATGACACTATACATTTATTCATACATAATACCCTCTGTATGAAAATGTTAACTTTTTAGTGTATAATCAAAAATAACTTCCCCAGGAATGATACCACTGCACAACAAAAGCTTTTGACTTTTTTTTTTTTTTTTTTGGAAAATAAGATGTCCATTGTAATCAGAAGAGTGCCTATTCTTGGCTCTCTTCAATCTACAGCAGATTGGTGTTAATTTGGGGGGAAAAGTGTAGGATTTTTTAACAGACCTTGTATGTATGCTCAACCATATTGTGTTCCTGGGATTAAAAGCCTTAAAAACGCAACGAGTAGGACTCTTTCTGATACCAGTTACTCCACAGCCACAGAAAGAGAGCTGGAATAATTTAATGGTGGGATAACCCACCAGTGTCCTGTTTCTTATCTGTATTTGAAATATTCATGAGATGCTCCCTTCTTTTCCAGCAGAGGTGGGAGGGGTACAGGAGTTGAAGCATGTCCTTGGACAAGACCATAGCGGGACGCTCCGATGTGTCTCAGTGGCTCAACCCCTCCTATAGCGTCCCCCCGCCGCCTCCGGTCCTACCTTAAAGCCAACACCTCATTGGCTGGAAGCCTCCCTAAATTTGCACCCAGATGCTTTTTTGTCAGAAGTATAGGTCCATCTTTATACAAACAAGCTGTTAATTGGAATACTGAAATGAAGGGTGAAGGGAGAGGTCGGGACAGCCCCCTAACAACACCTCCTGCAGAATCTACATTTTGAACGCTGTTGAAAGAGAAAGGAGCTAGACTTTTAGACT